>PVLA01000897.1:0-435543 GCA_004027455.1 Hydrochoerus hydrochaeris | reverse complement strand
TTGGATTTCTAGTATTTATTGCTAATAAAAAATCAAAATCTTCAACATGAACTGCTTTTGGTGTACTAAGTGTAAAGAAGAAAACCACAAATAAAGTTTTACATGAGCTACAATGAAAATATCAATATCATGTTACAAAAAAATAGTCTTTACTTCAATTATCATACCAAAAGCTGTCTATACACATGACAGCAACATGTTCCATTCACACTTAGCATTTACACTAACAGCACAAGTGTTTTGCTCTTATGGTGCTTCTGAAGTACAAACTTGACATTTCAGTGATTGTACTGTTTTGTCAGTAGGTTCTTATTATTTCATAGAATGCATAGTTAACAGAAATATAGAATACTAATAAAATAAATCGTTAAATTCTTAACAGATATTGTGCATTTAGAATAAACGTCAACATTTTCACATCAACTGTTTCTTCCTTACAAAACATAAAAGAGAATATCAGAAATAAATTCCTACATGATTTGCAGTGAAAATAATAGAACTCTACCACAAAACAAGCTTTGCTTCCAAGTAAGAAATCACTAGTTGATCACAGCCAAGCTAGTCTCCACACATGACCCCTGAATGCTCCATACATGTCTTGCTTACACTGATGGCACATTTGCTTAGCTTTCCTTTCCTATGTGGCAGTTTTGTCACCTCTTTCTCTTCCTGTTTTGTCCTACTATATTGTGCAACATGCACTTACCAGGGATATGAGATATCAATAAAATAAAATAAGACATGAAATATATGAGTGCTTAGAATAGACATCAACATTTTCATATCAGTTGTGTATTTGCTTACAAAACCTAAAACATAAGAAATAAATCCTATATGAACTACAGTAAAATACTAATTGAACTCTAGCTAAGAAATAAACTTTGTCTCATCTGTCACACCAGAGGCAGTCTTCACTTGTGGCAGTTGTATGCTCCATGCACAAGTATTGCTTACAGTGATGGTACAGATGTTTTATTTTCCTATACTTTCTGGTAGGGTACAGCTGACATATTTTTTGCTTTCCTATAATCTTGGTAAGTCTTGTGATGTTGTGCCTGCTTGTTTACTTGGCAGCTCACCAGCATGTTCCACAATTTTTCTTGCATATTTCACTACACAGAAACATTCTGATTTTTCTCTGCTGTAAATGATCACTTATGAGCACTAGTTTCAGTCCTCTAAGGAAATTTATTTGGTATTTTATACTTATTTTCTTTGGAAACTATCAATATTTATGCAACACAAGTTTAGGAGCAAGTAAAAAATAAACATTGGTCAAAGCTTTGTGTTTCAAGTAACATCATAGGTGCTGCAGAACTCATCAATAACATCTACTCCATCTTTGGCTTTATTCTGGAAAGTTTCCATCTCAGGCTTCTGTTTTGTGAAGATTTCCCTAACAATATTTCCATCATGGTGAAATGTTGATATCAGCAGCACCTGTTTCTTTTTTATTTGTCAAATACAAGTCCAATGTTACATATATTTATTTATTTATTTATTTAAAGAGTAACAAAAGCATGTAAAGGGTAGAGATAATATAGACAGTCAAAAAAAAAAGATAAAAGAAAAAAATCACTAGTTGATAAATTACATATTGTTCTCTTAGAAACAGTTGTTCAAGTTACAAAATTAAAGCATACAAAGTAGATATTCAAAGAGTGAGAATGTAAACAGCTATGCATGCATGAGTCTCTACATGTATTTCTATCCTTTCTGTATTAGAGAGAAAAGCAAAATATAGCAAGACAAAATAAAACAAATTCCTATAGAAACATGAAACCAAAAATCTTATAAAACTACAGTACAAGGTGATCTACAATGATTAATGTGTTGTTTCTTATTATCTTCAATAGAATTGTCTATATCATCAGGTATAATTGAATATAGCAGTATAATTGAATATAACAGTACATAACAATATTAGTAAAAATAAAACATTGTAGACAGTATAAAACTTCAAAGGCAGGTAATAATCAAACCAGAGTGGATATTCTAGTGAATCTTGTCATCTTAAGTGCAGTTGCTTATACTCTCAGACTTGATACTATCAGTCATAACAGCTTTGAATAAAATCTATCAATACAAAACAGTGATCTAACAGACCAGATTCCATTACAATCAGTCCTGGTAAAACAGTGTAGGTTTTACAGAGCTTTAGATTAAGTTAACAGGAAATTAAGGATGATTACCATACATATCCTGCTTTTTTCAGAATAACTGTCTGTGCCCTCAAATCTAGTACAGGTAGAATGACTGAAACAGAATATAATACATCTAAGCAGAGTAGTGTGAGTAATGTGGGTTTTAAATCCTGGTGCACTGTTAACAATGTAGTGTATCAAGGCCATCTATGCTAGAGATTCTAGCCATCCTTCTCTGCCTCATTTCTGCTATGCTATTTTTCTGCCTTTATTTGTCTAGTTTTCTCCTTCATTCTGCTGCCTGCCCCACTCACTGAGGCCTTTCTGCCCCTGTTCCTAAAATCCTGGTATTTTTTTTCTCTCTCTCTTGAATGTCCTTTGGTATTCTCTGTAGGATTGGATTGGTGGTCACAAACTCCCCCAGTTCCTCTTTGTCATGGAAGCATCTTGTTTCTCCATTATTTCTAGTGACAGTTTTGCAGGGTACATCAATCTGGGCTGGAGGTTATTTTCTTTCAGGACTTGGAATACTTCGCTTCAAGCTCTTCTTGATCTGACGGTCTGTGTCGATAAGTGAGCCGTGATCCTGATGGGCTTACCTTTATAGGTGATTTGTTTCCTTTCTCTGGTGGCTTTTAATATTTTGTTTTTATATTGAATTTCTGGTATCTTGATTATTATATGTCTGGGTGTAGATCTGTTTTGGTTGTAGGTGGCTGGAGTTTTGTGTACCTCACATGACTGAATATCATTTTCTTTTTCCATGCTTGGGAAGTTTTCCTTCATTATTTCCATGAATAGCCTTTGTAATTCATCTGTATGTATTCCTGCTTCTTTGTTCACATTCTTTATTCTTAAATTGTAGATTCTCTTGTCATCTTCTAGCTTTTGTATTGTTGCTGCCTATTTCCTTGTTATTTTTAAGATATCTTTCCTTTCATGATCACACATTGCAAACTTGTCTTTAAGTTTTGATAGTCTATCCTTAGTTACTTTTAAGGAGTTTTGCCAGCTTTCAATGGAGTTTTTAATTTCCTGTAGTCTTTTTGAATCTGCTTCATGTATTCTTTATTTTCTTTATATTCTTTATTAAATGTTTCTCTATTTTTTTTGTGTGTTCCTCTCTTCTTCCATCTATATCTTCCTGAGAGATGCTTCCTGAGAGCATTTCTTTTATTACTCTACTCATATCTTGCTTTACCTGATTTAATATTTCAGTTTTGAGCTCATCTACAAGGTCACGAAGATATCTCTTAATGTCCATTGAAGCCATGTCTGATGTTGCATGTTTGCTACCCTCAGTCTCCCTTGTTTTTCCTGCTCCTGGATCAGGGCTCTCAGGGTTCTGGGCTGGCAGCCTCCTCCTGCCTCTCTCTCCTGTCATGGCCCTGGCTTCCTCCACACAGGTTATAGTGCAGGTCCCAGCCCCCTTCCCTGCTGGCCATGGTTCCTCTGAAGCACGCTGGTGAGGGACCTCCACCCTCTCCTGCCTGCCCCTCCCCCCGGGCTAGCCAAACTTCAGGTGCCTTCACCCAGTTAGTGTGTGCTAGGTGCAGGGAATCTATTTGGGACAGCTCATTGGTCCCATACAGAGGCATGGCCCAGTCCAAGCAAATCCTGTGGGGAGGGAGCAACCAACTGAAGTCACTGTCACTCCCAGTTCAGGCTCCTTCTGCCCAATTCCAACATGTTGCCCTTCCCATGGGGTGGGTATCATTCCCAGCACTGACTATGGACTAATGAAGGTCCCTTCGCTGGCTCTGCTCTCTGTTGGGCTCACCAACCCTAGACTTCAGTGCTGCTGTGGTTCCTGTGAGTGGCACCGGGAACCAGTTTGGGCGGCTCTGCTGTCCTGTGTGTATTCAAGCTGGAGTAAATTCAGGCCTGCACAAACTTGGCAGGTCGCATTGAAAATGCCGTTTCCCATAATTTTTAGCTGTTTCAGTTGTAGTCCCAACGTGTTTGATGAGTTTTTTTACATTTTAATTTCTTTCTGTGTCAAGAGGATCCATTATCCTCTGTCTGGGTCTCTCCAGGATGTTTTATTCTGGCAAATGAGTTGTTTCTCCCCGGAGGCTTTGTTTTTTTTTTTTTTGCTCACTGATTGGCCATCTTGACTTCTAGTCCAGTGTTACATTTTACTGAAATCTAAAGATTATATTGTGCAATTCTGTTTTGAAATTATAACATTTCATTTGGAATTTCTGCTTTGTTCCGAAGTATGTTTCCCACACTGATCAACCTGTGCTTTGTTAGCAATTGTGGTATTAACTGGAATCTGGTAAAATAATTGTCAAATGTCACATTTTGGTTAGTTTTGAAGATGAGAGCAACAGGTTTGTTCATCACATTGTTTGGTCTATTGCTACACAATAAGGTCATTATTGCTGAATTCCAGGATAAGTGTCTAAATTGAAAGTATAATAAGTTGTTGAATCTGCAGGGGAAAATTTTATCCCATATTTTGATCCACCATTATTGAATGCCATCTTTTACAGCCCTCTGATCACCATGATTAATCCCCGCTAAGTATAGCAGACCTATAAATGCTTTCAGTTCAGCCATTAAGGTGTCATAATCAATACATGTTTTAGTATGGCTATTGGTGCATACAGTACTCAGTTTTGTACATTTCACAGCATCTTGTAACGTTTCATCTTTTATAATGTCCAACACTGAATGGTAGTGCTAGAATTTTGTCCAAAACCTTTCACTCCTGCCAAAGCATTCTATATTTTCAGACCTAGTTCTAATATTGGATAGTTTCATTTGGTTGCATGACCATTTTGCAATGTTTTAACTAGTCAAATATGTACTCACATTGCTGTTTTCTTCATCATCTGAGTCAAGGAGATCTGCATTCCCTGTGTCTGTGTCAGTTGATTCTTGTTACATTTCACTGTCATAGGACCTTTGGTTTATATGGCCAAAGTAAAAGTCATCATCATCATCATCATCTTTGTACACCCACACCACTCTTATGAAAGCCTGTATTTTACCCTAATGGATTATCTTCACCTTGCATGCATGAGTGATCTGATGATTCACTTTTGATCTCCTCCAAAACTTGCAAATCTGGTTTGCACATGCCATTGCACTGAACAGTACTACTTCTATGAGAAAAATAAAAAGAAAATATTATTTTAACAAATCCTAGAGAGGTTCGGGTCCATTAGAGCCTCTGTGGCACTTGGGTAAACATATGCAGAACAAAGTTACATGAAGCATAAGGTGTATAAAGGTACCATTTTTTCCACTTTAGCACACATGTGTATGCCTTGCTGTTTATCATACCAAGTGTTTAAACACATAAACTGCTTTCTGTAGCCCTCAGGGAAAGGAACTGAGATGAACAGCCAGATACTATTATGCTAAGGTACAAATTTACTATCGAAAAGTAAGGGTTAGTCACCCTGGACTTACACTCTAAATGGTTCTAAAACACAGTCCAGGAAGATTTGAGTATCCTTAAACTCTTTCAAAGTGCTTACTTTGGGCTAAAATTATTTTAATAATAATATGAAATATAATTTATCTTTTTATTTTTATTCTCAGGACAATACAGTATAGTTTTTTTCAGAGATAAACTACATGCAGTTCTGTAAAAAAAAAGATATGAAAAGAGATGTGAAAATCCATTTAACCTGCATTAAGGGAAGTATATCCAAGAATACATACAGTATTTTAGAAAATACAGTTATCATTCAAAAACTCTCATGCATGTTAACATTATATAATATTTTAATGTTAAATTAATGACTATTTTAATTTATATATATATATATGTGAAATTCATCACCACAATCTAAAGCTATTTGAAGTTCTTAACAATTTTAAGGAATCTTAAATCAAAAGTTTAATAAGCACAGAATTTGATAATATCTGAACCACCAGCATATTTCTAAACATCTTAGATGGAAATATATCTGGATTAAAATGAATTTGTATCATTGTATCATTAGATCTATTTTCTCATAATATAGTTTACTAGAGTTAAATTCAAAACAGTGACCTTATTGGAAAGTACTAATCATAATTTAAATAAGAAAATCATGTCAATGTAAAATGAGTGATCCCCTTTAATCACAGCAAGACTATTTTTGATAGTATATTTATTATAATATATAACCAAAAACTATCTTTAAAAACTAATATTTCTCAAATAGGTAAGATTATAAAGACAAGACTATGACTACATCATGATTATGTCAGTAATACTAGTGTGATAGCAATGTATATAGTCTTTTACTGGGTTTTAGTTGTATATTTTTAGTAACATTTGGATTTTATCTTGTAAAATACCTAAAGAATCTAAGCGGGATGGGAGTGCAATACTATTAAACTAACTTGAAATACATTAGCTTTTTATCATTAAAAAGGTACTGATATCAGTTATTTTGGGAGGAACTTTTCAGTAATTAGTTTTCATGGTGTGCTATGATAAAACATTATCATCAATTGGTATTTTAAATGTAAGAGTTGAGAAAAATCATTATTCCTAAGTAGAACATTGGTGCTTCACTGATAGACTATAACAGAAAAGCTCTAATGGCAGATAAAAAGCTCAGGTTTTATTTCATTTTATTAAGAGCTACTGAATTTAAAATGAGAAAAGGCCCAGCAACACATTACTCATTACAGCTCGAATAATTTAAACTGTTAATTTTATATTTCTCTAATCGCATATTCATTCAAGACTGTTCTCATTTGCTGTATTCCAGGGCCTGCACATATAATTTCATTATGCATCATAAATATGAGATTTTTGGAAAATCTAGTTTTATTGTGAATGAACCTATAAAGTAATAATATCCACTTTCCTGAAGCACTTAGTTCATAAACTGAAAGTTAAAGATGGTAAAACTCATACCATTTGGCCTCACATTCTGATTAGAATGCGGACATTTGCAAGAGCCTCATTCTGATAATCACAAGGAGAGCAAACCATTTAATAACAATCACCAAAGGAAACAGCGATCTGATAATGCAAATGAATATTTTTTTTTTTGCAAATGAATTTAAATGAGTTAAGTTGTAGGTAAGAAGTCCAAGATTGTTCACCATGGAGAAGCTGGCAAAAGGAACCACTACTCTGAAGGCCAGGATAAGAAGTAACCAGACTGATACTTAACAAACATTTAAAGGCCATGTCAAGAAGATGAAAAAGATGTGTTTTGCACATGTACCAATTCCCCACGATAAATGTAAATGTTGTGTACAGCAAAGATGTATTAATAAAAAATAAAATTTAAAAATAAATAAATAAAGCATGTCAGGTCTACCCTCATTGACTACCATTTTAAGGAACACTGATTACTTGCCAGTTCTGTCCCCATGTCTTCATCAAGTGTAGACAGTAAATAGTTTAAGGCAAAGTATATC
Source organism: Hydrochoerus hydrochaeris (assembly GCA_004027455.1). Taxonomy (NCBI): domain Eukaryota; kingdom Metazoa; phylum Chordata; class Mammalia; order Rodentia; family Hydrochaeridae; genus Hydrochoerus; species Hydrochoerus hydrochaeris. The sequence continues at coordinate 428,017 of PVLA01000897.1, read as the reverse complement.
AGAGACTTAGAAGGAAACTTCAGGAGCATAGGTCTTTACAGTCTGAATGTCAGTGGCTCACAGTTTTGGGCAGGGTGGGGATATTAGAGATATAACCAGAAGTAGACCTCAGTATAACCTGCAAGACAAAATCATGACTCATTTAAAGCTGTAGCCATGCAAGCAGGGCTAGGGGAAATTCTTCAATAGACCACAACAGTGGACCAAAGACCAAAGGTAGTGCAGATAAGTTGAAAGAAATTCTACAAAGTGCAAGTGCCTTACTGATTGCCTGGAAGAACTCCATCAGGGACTGAAGCCAGAGAAAAATCAGAGATGTGCCTTAGGGAACACAGGGACTCCCTTTGCAAATACAGGGAGTCACAGCAAGACCTCAAAAACATGACTTAAAGACTGGGATAGCTCGGAGAAATCCCCCTAAATAATCAAAATCTCTGACAAGGGAAATCAGTTAGAAGTGGATCTCCAGGTCCTAGCGAATACTTGCACACTCCCAAAATGTACTGACTGGGTTGCAAACCAGAGATCGCTGAATATTACCAATACTCAGATGCCAATTCTTGTCTCAAAGAAAATTATGATTCCATTTCAAAACATTCAAAGCTAGTAATTATCTAAATCATCATATATAAAAAACACTGTACCAAACTAATTTAAGTATAGGTAGAATTGATTTATTCTTTTCCATTAGCAGTAGGAGAGAGAGAGAGAGAGAGAGAGAGAGAGAGAGACAGAGAGACAGAGAGACAGCTAATAGTGACCTAGAAATAAAGTCACTGGAAATCAAATTGAAGCACAAAAAGGAGACAAAAAATGGAAGCCTGCAATTTATGGGACAACATTAAATATTGAACATATATGTAATTAGGATCACAGAATATTCATATAAAGTTTTTATTGAAGTTTGTGTGCATATATGTATATATACTTACAAACATTTATGTAAGGATCAATGTATGAATAAGAATATAAATTTCCTTTACATTCTAAACCTACATACAGTACTTGAAGATATTATTTGACTTGTTCAATCTGATCAAAGCATATACTATATAAGCATTGACAGCTACCATCACACATAATTTGAACATTTTTAATTCTTTCTTTCATTGGATAAACAAGAGAAAAAAAATTTGTGTTTACTCCCATACCCTAAGCAGTTCATGGAAGACTTAGTGGTACATAGAAGTCTTATTAATTAAAACAAGAGACAAGTAATTGAAAAATTTAGGATTGGAAAGGTATAGAGAAAGTCTCCTTTTGGCAGAAAAATGATCACATGCTTACATAAATACTCACCAATATGCATGAATATGTGTATGTGCCCATATGTATTCATGTATGTCTTTATTTAAAGCCTCAAATTCTGAAAGAAATTCTGAAACTAAGAAATTAATCCAGCGAGGTTTCAGGATTCAAAGTCAGTATTAAAAAATCAACTGCATTACTGTAGACTAAAGGCAAACAAATATTTTTAAATATCCTTAGCAATTCTTTAATAATCACCAACAATTTAAGCTCAAATGTATCAAGACTTTCACACTGAAATAAAATATTTTAAAACTATATTAATGAATGTAACATTTTACTGTGTTTAGAGATTGCAAGTATAAATATTGTTAAGAAATATAGACCATGAAATTTTTTGTAGAATCATCAAAATTCTATAAAAATTCTCTAGGCATTTTTTAAGGCTGGTTAATAATCACTTTTTAAACTTTTATAGAAGTCTAAAGAATCCTTAAGAACTAAACATTTTTTAAAGAAAGGATGAAGTTACAGGCTTAAACTACTTTATATATATTATAAATATACAGCAATCGAGAAATAACTTCTTAGCATAAGAAAAACCAATTAATTAGACTGAATAAAATACATAAATATACACATCGAAATGTCATCATTAGGTTTTTGACATTTATTACAGGGCAATTTGACAAGAAAAGGCAAGACAATTAAAAAATAGTGTTGAAGCACCAGAATATACAAATGGAGGAATAAATTTTGAATCCCACCTCATTATATAAAAATTAAAAATGGATTATAAATCTGACTCCAATTTAGAACTATAAACATTCGAAAGAAAACATGAGACTAGTGATGATAATTTTATATTTTATCAGGATTGGTTTAGGGAATGTATTAAGGAGGGTGTTTCTAGAAGACATCAGCATTTGGACCAGTGGATTGAATAAGGAAGATCAACAAAGCTCATCAATGTGAAGGAAAGACACCAATTCACTGGTGACACGGATTGAACAAAAAAGCAGAGGAAAACAAATTTGTTCTCTTTTCTGGCTTTGAAATTTACTTCTCCTGCACTCAGATAATTGCTCTTTCCTTATTAGTAAGGCTTCAGATTCAGACTAGGAATTACACCATTGATTCCACTTCTCAGAATTTTGAATTTTAACAAAATTACCCCAGTGATTTTCTTGGTTGTTGAACTTAAGAGTATTTGTGGAACTTCTCAGCCTCCAGAGTGATGTGAACCAATTTCCACAAAAACCTGCATATTTATATGTATCCTATTGTTTCGATTTCTCTAAAGAATTCTAACACAGGAGTACAGCTCTTTAATCTGATAGTGTACAGAATATGTTTTCTGTAGGTAACAAATACAGCACTAAACATCAGAGAAAACTAAGTTGTTTTAATTCCAAAAATAGTAATTCTAGATTACTAGAAGCTAATACATAATATAACATAATATAAAACCTATCAAAAGACAAGATACCCTCATATGTATTTTGTAAAGGAATTATATCTATTAGTGACAAAGTTTCTACTACTATTCAATGATACACATATTTCATATATAATTGGCAAAAGATGACAAATACACAGATAAATATGTTGCATATAGCTACATGATAAAAGTGTAAATCATAACTGATATTGTGATATCAAATATCAATTCATATTAAGATAATAAAAAGAAAAATATTGACAGTTGTGACTACTGCTAACCTTGTGGATTAAGTAAAACTTTCACACATTTCTGATGAGGGAATAAAATGGTTTAATCACTTTAAATAATTGTCTGACAGTTTCTTTTAAAGTTAAAAATATTTACCTCAAATTGTTCAGCAAACTCCTATACATTTATATAATTGAAATAAAATATATTTTTACAAAATATCTTGCATAAGAAGACTACAATTTGCTTTATATTAGCCAAAAACTGGAAACAAACACTGACTAACATAAGAATGAAAAATAAATTGTGATATATTCATATATCTCTGCAATGTAATAGCATATATAAAAGATACAAATTATAGATAGCTACAGCAACATGAATAATTCACAGAAAACATATTGAACAAAAGATAGAAAAGAATACTTCTTTTCAAGAATAAAAATAAAAGTAGCGAATTCTAATAGAAAGGAAATATTATGTCTCAACTTGATTAGAGATTATATGAACATAATACAATCATCAAAATTTATTAATATGTTAACTTAAGATCTGTGCATCTTAGTTCATTTATACTCTAATAAAATTCCCATTATTAATGTGACCCTTTTATTACTTAAATTGTTAAATAAATCATCTGAAAAGTTCCTATGATAAAGACCACAGGAATTCCACTTGAGCAGGATTAAAAACAACACTTCTAATCACTTGGGTGTTAATTTAGAACTTTTTCAATAATTAACAAATGACAATCATATTTCATTCAATGTATATTCCTGAGCACTACTATATAACAGATTTTGTGCTGTTTTCCAGGGATATGGTGATATCTTACCCTTTGTGTTGTCATAGTAAAACATGGGCATTTATAATGAAAATGAATATATTTTACAGTTCTAAAGGCTGAGAAGTCCAAGTTCAAGGTTCTAAAAGTGTCCGTGTGTGGTGAGGATTCAGTCTATGCTTCGAAAATTTTGCCTTGTTGCTTCCTCCAGAAAGTGAAAAGACTGTGTCCTTAAAGGAAAAGGAGATGACAAAATTAAAAGAACATAGTTCTCACCTGCTCTCATAACTTTGCTAAGCTCATTAATAAGATTTATGAATATCATAATCATCACTTCCTAAAGGACTCACATGTTAAGAGCATCACACTGTGGTTTAAATTGAAAAATGAATTCAGACTTTGAAGTGATTTTGATCACATTAGGTTGTAATGATAGGAATCATGCTAGTCATATATGAAATACACAATCTAGGCACTCAAATTATTTGTAAAATGTAAATGATGTGTTTTCATACTGTAAAATATAGTTAAAACTATGCTAAGTTGAAAAAAATTTTCCTAAGATGCAATAGTATTTTGCTCTAATTCTGTTTTCCCAGGCATTTAACATTTACATGTAATTTTAAGAATTTCTCTTTCAAAATTACACATTTGGCCTTCGCATGACATTTTCAAAATCAGTTCAATAGGGAAAAGCATATTAAATAATGGAGCATTTGAAAGAACATAATATGCATGTAGATAAGAACATTAATTTGATCTTAATCTGATTAACATAATCAACATAATATTAACAAAATATAATGTTTAAAAACTAAGTTAATGTGTTTGATGAAAATACATTGAGACATGAAACTGGGTTAGCCTCTGTCTTAACATATTAACTAAACTTCCTGATCACTTTTTACTAAAGATTTTGAAAAGATCTTATACTCTCATCAATGAAACATTGAAATTATACCAAAGTGCCATTACAAAATATTTATTTTAGTATTTCAAGAATATCATCACATGCAACATGTTTAATTATAAACATACAAATCCAAACTAAAAACAAATGAAACATATCAAATTTACCAAAGTATTTTAATTTTCCAGGACATTTTGGTGAAATTCTTGGAAAGTGTTATTTTCTTGTAATATCTGTATTCTGTTTATCATTCAAATCAAAAGGCAAAGAAGTGAAAAACTGAGACAAACTGGAAAATCACCACTAATAATTTGCTTTCTATATGAGACAAGTGATTATTTTTGGATGTCTAAGTTTGCTTGTGGTAGCTTCTATAACAAATTACCATGAACTTGGTGGTATAAAATAATAATTAAATATTGTTTTGCAGTTCTGGAATCCATGAATTCAAAAATCAGTATCTCTAGGTTGCAGTCTGTGCTTAAACACGATTCCTACTTCCATATTTCCTGATAAAGTACAGAACTTTACTAAAAGTGTTTTTTGAGAATAAAAGTAAATACATGATGCATATTTAAACAATGTGGAAATTTTAAATCACTGAGAAACTCTGTTTCTTTCTTTCAGCTCTTCCAAGTTGTGGACATACTTTGACTAGCCTGTGCTGTTTTCTACCTTTGCCTCTGGGATTACCCTGTTTTTTGTTCCACTCAGGATGTTGTCTTCCTGTGCTTCTCCCACAAGCATACTGGATATTTCATTTAGGAAATGTTTAGTGAGTACAAGAGTCTTCTCATCCCAAGTTTTTAATTTAGTTACATCTGCAAAAATGTTTCCAATATGGTAGAATTTTAAAACTTCAAGGCATAGAATATAATCTCTTGGAAGAACCATTTTTAATTCTACCACACTAATTCTCTTATTAGTTTTGATTTATTTTCTATTCATATGCTATTTCATTCCCTTTATGTATATACTTCCATAAAATCTTTTGAAAGATTCATGGCTCTCAAGATGATCTCTTTTAAATTTTAAACATAGTATAGTAAAACCTCAGAGCACAAGAACAATTACTTTCATTTGTAATCCAAGGCACTTGCATATCAAAACAGCAAGAGAGAGAGAGAGAGAGAGAGAGAGAGAGAGAGAGAGAGAAACAGTTTGGATGATATGAGCTTCAGCATGAAGTACCATTCACAATGCAAGACATCACTTGTCAAGTTAAAATTTCCTAGAAATGTTTGCTCCTCCTGTGAAACATTTGTTGCTCAAGTTACTCGCAATCTAAGGTTTAACTGCACAATTAACTAAAATGTCATCTTCCATATTGAAAATAGCAAGCCTTAATGGAATATTCATTTCCTCAGTGTACCTTATTGCCTGCCATTATGTTCTGCATAATGCTATAAAGATAAATATAAGTGGAAGTAGGATCATTTTGAGTAAATATTTTAATGTTCGGAAAGGGTATCAGAAAAAGACAATGAAATACATTTTTTATTAAGAATTAACAAAATCATTTTTATAGTGTCATTTTTGAAGGAATTGTCGAGTTTTACAAATTGTTTACTGGTCAGTCTGTAAGCATACATACTAACCATATTTGTCTAGCTATTGATTGCAAAGATTATGGTTTAAAATTTCCACATTGTTTAAATATCCATCTGGTATTTACTTTTATTCTCAAAAACACTTACAGAAAAAGTTCTGCACTTTATCAGGGAAACATAGAAGTAGGAATTGTGTTTAATACTAAATCACTATATTAGCTGGATTGGAATTTCTCTAGGTTCAACCAATAAGACTGTCACACATCCTTGAATGTCTTCATATGCAACATGAGCTCCCGAAAAGATATTTTGGGCCAAATATTTTCCAATAAAATTGATTAAAATTGTAACAAAATGCAAAAGAGTTACTCTATGTTATAGAAACTATACCTTTGGATAGATTCCTCTACTTCCAATTTTTTGTATTTTTATCAGCTTGTCTTTACTATTTATATGTACAATTATGGCACTGATGAAATTGTACATATCAATCAATCCAATGGACAGGAATTGGCTCTTGAAAGGCATTCAACAATATGGGGATTATCCATAAGCATATATGAAAATAAAATAGTTGATTGCCTACTATCCTACACTGTTTAGTAACTGTAAATGTGCTACATATAAAAGTATATTCCAAAAATCTGATATTCTCTTAATTGTTAAATTAACTACTTTGTATTTTCATTTTTCTTCATAATTTTCATAGCTAAACCAACAACTTCATTCCATGATTCTCACTGAGAAACTAACTATTCAGAAAACTCCAATTTGGGCTTTGTATGCATCTTCTTAATAGTATCTTATTGTTATTACACATAAACTCAGTTAAATTGAACTTAGTATATCTTAGGCTTATATTTCTTGCAAATTTTACATTTAAAATTATTACTAAAATATAAATCATGTGCATAAATGACAACATAATTAATTTTATTCAAGTTACAAAGATTGTTATCTGTTCAAGAGCCTAGATAGAACTTAATAGTAAGATTTAGTGTACTAAGATTATCTAAATTCACAGGGCAAAATTATTCTCATTGAATTTTTCTTCTACGTCTTGTAAACATTCAAAATTACAAAGATTATGCTTTAATTTTTTTGTAGAAAACTCCTTGAGCATTAATAACTTCATATAGTCACTATAAGGTAATTTTATAGTTATATAATTATAAATTATTTTATGTGGTATTAAGATATTCTTTTAATATGGGGGCTATGGAACCATATTAATTTTAAATAAATTTGGAACCAAAATAAATATGGAACCAAAATAATTTTAAATAAAGGAAACTATACACTTAGATAATTGTGAAAACGGATTTCATTTTAATGATTTCTAAAATAATTCAAATTTACAGGTCAGTTAAAAGTTGATTTATTATATACAATTTATTTCCTACTTATGGATTATAGATTAAAGATAAAATTACCTCATGGTATTCTTTATTCTGTCCATGGTTTCACAATCTGTTCTTACAAAAGTAAACTGGTTGAACACGCGATTGTCTATGTCATGGCAGGTTTCCAGTTTTCATTGTTTTGCTGCCTGTATTATTACATATTTTAAGATATGATAGTAATCATATTCTGGAATCTCAAGAGATTTAACAAATATTTGTAGATAATGTATTTTACATATTTTAAAGTCGGTATTCACAGTTACAAGCTAAGTTTACTTATTTTGCACAGAAGTCACACAATCTTTCATTTGCTCATTTAAAATCATCTCTTTCTATATGATCATTTAAAGTCACATTCATAATTTAAGTTGCAATGAACTTCAGAAATCACTTAACACTGTTATGGTTGATACAATGTGTCAGTTTGAGAAGTTTAGATGTTTAACTCAGCCACTCATCAGGGAGCTAAGGTCCTTACTTTGTAAACTTCCTTAGCCTATGCAAGAGGAGCTTATGGAGATTTTGTGATTGCTACACCCTCCCTGAGTGGGTGGTAACCTGCTTAAGGAATAAGGGAAAGGAAGCTTTCTCTCTGCCCTATACCATCCCCCCTCATTTGCTCTAATTGCTCTGCTGTCTTCTGCAACTCTTCCTGCCTTGGAATCAAAAGATTATGAACTGAAACCTCCACAAACTGTGAGCTAAATAAACCTGTCTTTCCTTAATTTTGGGCACGAGGTATTTTGTACCGGTAAAGAGACAAAAGTAACCAACATAAGCACTGTCAGCTCATTTTATTTTATTTTTATTTTTGTTTTTTTATTTACTTTTGTGTTTTTGAGACAGGGTCTGGCCATGCAGTTCAGGATGGCCTTGGGCTCACTTTGTAGCCCAGGCTGGTCTTGAACTTGTGCCAAATCTCCTGCCTCAGCCTCTCAAGTGCTGGGATTACACACAGCAACTTCATTACTCTTAAGGTAAAATATTTTCAAAACATTTTACAAATATTTCTATTTAATTATTATTATTTCCCTAGGAAGAGTTAAATAACAAGCTCAGCTAATCAGATATACTTGTGATGATCCTGCTGCCTCAGCCTCTCAGGTGCTGGGATGACAGGCATGCACCACCTTGCCTAGCTCTGTCAGCTCATTTTAAATATAAGGAAATAGAGCGTAAGAAGATAGAAGAGCACTTGTATCAACAGGTTTTGTTTCAAATTCTAAATGTATTTATAGGTTCTCATTATTGGTTGTATTTTGCTATAACAATATTTTGGTATAACATTTAGTTGCTTAGAACAATGTTTACTTATTCTCTTAAAGTCTTAGCAGCTAGGAGTCCACAATCCATAGATCCCTTCTGGACAAAATCATTGCCTTTTGAAGCTTCTAGAGGATGCAATAATTCCTTGGTTCATAGTGTATTACTCCAACATCAGCTTCTGACAACATACTTTTTAACTCTTGATCTTTTTGTCTTCCTGCTATTTGGAAACTTGCAAGCATATTGGATCAACCATCCCAAGCAATGATCAATAGGCTCATCTTAAGATACTTAATCACTTATAAAATCTCCCTTTACATGTGAATTGATAGACATGAATGTTATGAATTAAGATTCAGTTATCTTTGGGTGGCCATTGTTCTACCAGTTACTGGATAATATCCATAAGACTGGCATAAATATAAATTTATAAAGTTATTCCAAAACTCCACAAGATTCTATTAGCACAGTTTTTGTTTCTCATCTACAGTATTGTAATCATCTATCTATATTATCATTTCTCTCTAAACTAGACTTCTTGCTATAGCTATTAAAATTTTTGAGCACGTTCATGTTATTCAATAATGTCTTGTTTTCTCCATTCAAATGTCCAACTTCCCCACAATGGCATATAGTTCCCTTTGTAACCGAAATGTAACTACCCAGGCTAAATTACATCAAATATCCTATGATTTACATAATAGATAAATGTATCAGTGTAACAACCCTTTTATGGGCCTTCAGATCTTTGTATGTTATTTTTCTGCTGGAAATTCCTTATGCTGAATTTTTCCAGCCTAAAATAATTCTTTTCATCTTCCCAGAGTTATCTCAGTGTCTCCTCCTAAGCCGTATCATACAGAATATACTTCTATCATACTTTGTTTTTTTAATTTGGAAAATTATATTGTCATCTGCACTGTCTTGAGTTCTTCAAAGGTAATGCCTGTGCTTTATCATTTCAGAGTCCCAAGTGTGCAAATGCTAAACCAAGTCACTAAATTCTTTACTTGCTAAACTGGTCCCTTCACTTCAGTCACTGCCTCTTTATTTTATCATCATTTATAAATTCACCTCTTAAATATCAAGACATGATTTATGAACTCAGATTTTTCATTCCCCCCATGGAAAAATACCAAGGAAGAGGTAAGTACTTAACAATTCCTTTGAATTTGTTAGAGTGAAATAGACTAATGAATATCTTCTTGAATTAACATATGAGTATATTTGAGTACTACAGTTAAAATAAATGTAATTTTCTTTTCATTAACAATTTTTTAAAATTTTATTTAAAGAGAAAAAAAAAGCAAAACAAAAAGTTAGAAACAATACAGAAGTTCAAAAAAATAAACTAAGAAATTACTAGTTGATAAATTACATATAGTCTTCTTATATATAGTTGTTCAAGTTACAAAATTAAAGCATACAAGGTGGACATTCAAATAGTGAGGCTGCAAACAGTTCTGTTCAACAATCCAACAAAAACTTAGCAACATGGCTATCAATTCTACACACTTAAATATACATGCAGTTATATCCTTTAGAGCACTTTCTTTTCCTCCTTTCGCTTTTTAAGTCCATTATCTGTTTAGTTATATCATGTTTCAGCTTGCTTAGTGCCTTAGTGATCTGTTTTGTTGTTGTTATTTATTTTTATTTTATTTTATTTTATTTTATTTTATTTTGAAGGTAGTAAAATACAGCTAAACAAGATGGAACAAAGCCAATTGAGACAGTGTAGTGACATTGGTACAGAACTTCCAGCAGATTACTGGGATAACAGTAATAGGTACAATAGTATATCTCGTTTTCTTCACAATAGTTGTTCTTTCAATCAGGTAAAGCAAAATCGAAGGAAATACCGAACTTATTAAAACAGAATATTGAATAGAGCAATACCATTAATCACAGCAGAGCAAAACAGTGAAAAAAATATTTTCCTTCAAAGAGATGGTAGAAGGAAACTCCCATTATTTGCTATATTGTATATAGTCAAACTCTCAAGACATACTCAGATCTCTGGCTTCCATCTGCTAACGGGGCAGGGGGTATGGATGTTTGATTCTTTGCCCACGTGCTGTTAGGCTCACAGTCACTTACCAGAGCTGCAAGCTGGCTGCTTGTTTTCCCAGCACCCCAAGTTCCAACATGGCGTGGATCTCTTCATTAACAATTAAAAAGAGAATTTCTCCAGTGAACCCAAGTGTTGTCCATAACACTAAATCTTGCAGGGGAAAATAGTACATACTATTTACAAATATAATTAGTAATCTTACACAGTGATGTATAAGTATGGAATTTTAAGCCACTTCAAGAATCTTATGAAAATTTCAATTTTTTTAAAGAGAATAAAAAGCAATAAAAATGACACAGAATTTCAAAATAAGATAATAGAAAATTAACAATGGTTGTCATATAGCATACTGTTATCTTCAAAATAGTTGCTTGGTTTACCAGCTATAGGCATGCAAAATTGATCAAACAATATAAGCATTAACTCTTCCTGTCCCAGATGTGATGTTTGAATGAATATTCTGATGATAAATCTGAAATGCAATACTGATAGTTTCTATCTATGCAAGAATAAAGTGTATTTACTAAAATATGGGTACTGTTGGTTTGATGCGAGCTTTACTGTAAGTAATAGGCACCTTTTAAATCAAAACCAAATTGGTAAATCCAAAAAGAAAAAAAAAAAGTAGATTCGGTTTCCAACTTTGTAGGCTGTCTTTAAACCCAAAGCAGTTGAAAACAGGGGTGGAAATCGTGATCCCAACTTCAGTTCCCACCTTCAAATCTTCAGAAACTACTCAGTATGCAGCTAAATTATTGTTATCTCCTCCCTTTGCTTTGTTTCTGTGCCTTCACATCCAAGGCCACATCCATACCCCCTGCCCCGTTAGCAGATGGAAGCCAGAGATCTGAGTATGTCTTGAGAGTTTGACTATATACAAGGCCCTTCTTACCCTTAGTTCCATTAAGATTTCTTTCTAGGTTTGTTTGATGATCATATGACCAATATATATTGATCAATTTAGATGGTGCTAGAATGAAACATTTTTGGGGAAAGGCATTTATAGAGGCAATAATAACAAAGAGTTATGGAAGCTAAGAATTTGGATCTGAGGGTCATTTTCATACTCACATATTAAAGAAAGTTGTACACACTATTGAACTGTACAAAAAGCAAAAAAAAAAACTATAATCTGTATATTATAACCATAAATTGTTATATCTTTGTCATTCAAATTGATTGTATGTACACGTATACAAATAGAGCTTAAATTTTCTTACTAGTTAATATTTTCTTGGTAGCATTATTTTTACTCTTTCACTTAAATTACCTTTAATTAGGTTTCTACCATTATGGTAAAAAAAAATGCACACTCTAATTCACACTATTAAATTTGCTCTAAAAAATTGTTACTGATTAGATAAAGACATAACTCAATTTCCAAATGCCTTTCTCACATAAAAACAATTTTTAAATTTTTTTTGATCTCTTCAGTTTAAATATCAACATTCTCTTCTATAAAAACAAACATTTATAAATTGAAGCTCTAAATTCAGCTCTTGTAGAACATTTTTAGACTGCATTAGTCTATTAACTGCTAAAGCTCATGAACTTTAAATATTTCCTTATTACTATTTGGAGGACTGATGCCTAATTATGGCTGGTAGCCCATGTTCTAATACTGGTCTTAGAATCTTCTTTAGAACTCAAAGTGATTTGCTTCCTGGAATTTAGAATTTACTGCCTAGAGACAATAGTTTGGAGGCTGACATCACTTTTCCATGTAAAAATGTAAAGAATAAGTAATTTGATTAAATGAACTTTCTTTGCCAAAGACATAAATAGCTCAAGGATAACATTGCTTGAGCTAGTTTCAGCTTTTGAATCATTGAAAAAATTCTATAATACTGCAGATTGCAAGTTCAACTGTTTGCCACAGATCTTCAGAACCAAAGTGTCTTTGCTCAGCTGACAGTTGGATGAATATGAAACAGAAAATGCAATTACATTTTGCAAATTCAAGAAGGCATTTCTGGGTGAAATTTTCCATGTAAGCCTAAATTAAGTAGAAAAACTTATTGCTGTATCAAATACTACTAACAATTAGCTCAGGTAAAAGATTATGTAAAACTTACACATTAAAAGTGCAGTAGAGACAGGCTAACATGCCTAGATCTTACTGGATTATGGATAAAAAATAATGATCCATAACTCTGCAGGAAACTTTTTATCAATATTTCTACATCCCTTATGATAAAAAAGACTTGATATTTAACTTGACCATTCCCCTTGCAGGTTTCTTTCAGAAGATATAAACATCTGACCTCACTTTTCTTACAACAGAATTTACTTTAGAAAACTTGCCATTGCATCTTTGAGGTGTAAATCTCTCCTCAACCTTCTGTCAGATTAATAACCTACAAATGTACTTCTCAAAAGCAAGGCAGCCATCCCTTTGTAATGTAAGCTTGCATTGAGACAGGTCCTATCCTCAAATCTCTGTATGAGTTCAGTTTACAAAGGACAATTACCAAACACTTATAGCCTAGTCACACTGATCAGCCTCAACTCTAATGTTCTCTACTGCTTTTCCACTAGTTTATCTCAAAATTTAAAAATCTTCTAGAATTTTCTTTCAGGAAATTTGAGTTCAGCTTGTCTATGCTATTGCAGTAAAGTTAGTTTCCCTTGCCTATTTAATTGTATTCTATGCAATTTTTATTTGATGACTACAAAACTACCACTTTAACTTCAAAAATTGCCTCTGTAGGAAATTTATGCTAAGATGCAATTCCTTATGCAGGCTTCCTCCTCCATATAAATTGATACATTATGTGGAATGGTTTTTCAAGTTGATTTGCTTAACAGTTATACACATGTCAACAACCTAGTCCATAGTTCAAAGTTTTACTTTGGGATTTTTATTAAAAAAAAAATAAGAAGTTATTGTTTTGAGAAAACAATATACTTATTCTATGAATGCATACAATAGGCTACCAGAAGCACCTCATACTAACGAGTTCAGGAAATTCAAAGCACAAGTTTTACTAAGTATGCCTTGCTGAGCACTGCTATGCTGTCAAAAATCACGTTAGTAATCTCTACCGAATGTCAGTCCTAAGAACAAATGCCCTTTGTTCAACTTTTTGTGAGCGATGAAAGACCAAGATGTAGACATTGTGTTACACAGCTAAGGAATACCTGCAATAAGCAACTTACAAAGAGAAAAAGGTTATTTTCATTGACACTTTTAGAATTTCTTGTCTATGATCAGTTGGCCTTGTAGCTTTTGAGCTTTTCCCTAGGCAGCAAGTACATCGCTGTAACAGTACCTGATAGAGTGAAGTCACTCACCTCAGAGCTAGGAAGCAGAAGAGAGTGAAGGGTCCCGCTATCCCCTTGGAGAGTATATTCCCGGTGATCTGAAAGCCTCTCAGGAGCTCCTACTGTTTCCCAAAGTTTCTTCCAAATAGTACCAAGCTGGTTAACAGCCCTTCAACAAATAAGTCTTCAAGGGACATTATAGATCTAAACTATAGCAGGCATTAAAACAAAAATTAAAAAGGCATGGAAAATGAGTTTTAAATAACAGAAGCTTCTTGTATTTAACAAGAATAAAAAGATGAAAATAAAAAGCAATGTAAATTTGATTTTCACACTAATTCATTAATTTACTTGTCTCCTTTATTATGGAAATTTGTGACTCTTAATTAAACAGAAGCGACTTTGATGAATGCTTTAAAATTTAAATTTTAAAAATGAGTGTAATAGAGGAAAGAGAATGTCTGGGGCTTTGTAAACAAATATATTTGTTTAACTCTAAAATATAGAATGTAGCTGGCAGCATCTGGCTTCTAAGTGAAAGCTTGATAAATGTTTTTAAATTATTATTGCTAGTTGCATTGTCATTACTAATTATAAGGTTGGCTTATCAAAATATGCAACCTGAGTTTGAAACTTGGCTTCAATGAAAGCTTGCTCAAGCAACTTGTATACTGTCTTGAATTCCATTTGCTTTTCTCTGAAGGCACTGGTTCATTTTCCAACTTTGTGGGCAATGTGGGATAGAAATGTAGCATATAGTCATAAAATAAGTTAATATACACAAACACCCAAACAGATACACACAGACATACACAGACATACAATAGCCTACCAGAAGCACCTCATACTAACGAATTCAGGAAATTCAAAGCACAAGTTTTACTAAGTATTTCTAAAATGTTGTTTCTACCTTAGCAGAAGGTGTCTTCCTCATTTGCTGTCTATAATTGCAGTTGGCGATATGTCTCAGTCCTCAGTGCATTACTAAGAACTTTTTAAATCCTGAACTGGTAGAAATATTAGAAGTATCCTTCTCTGTAATCTGTAAGTAATGGCCCAACATTTGTCTTGCATAACAAAATAGAATTAGAGGGGCAACAATTAAAGTTATAGAACACAGAAAAATACATTTATAATATTTTTCTACTTAAACTCTATATGAATTTTCAGTTTATCCTAGTGCTTTCAACTAGTAGGAGAAAAGAAATATATAAATTCACACATTTACAAAAACACAGTTGTACTAGAAGATAGAGAAGTACACATACATATGTGCACTGTGTATATGAATGCTACAATCAACAAAATATAAAAGGCAGTATTTTTGTGTAAGAAATGTGCTAATTTGAGAATTCAGGCAGGAATTCTTGACATCTTGAAGAAGGAAGGACTTTTGAAGAATCAAGAGAAATAAACTGGCTGTGTATACTTCATGCACTGAGGATAACTGAAGTATCTGAAGCTAAATTGTTCAGAATTAAGTAATAAATATACCTTATATTGTAAGTTGAGAAAATTAATGCTTAAATGAAATAAAAACTTTTTAAAAAGAAAAGAAATTCAAGCAAAATAAAAAGTATTTAACATATGAATAATCAGAGAGTTGGAAATATGTGAATATTTATGGTATATGGCCTGAAGCATAAAGAAAAATTACTTACAACTGCAATGTTTTATATTCTACATTTCTCTCTGGAAATATGAAACTGTATCAATCTTTACTAATATCATTAACTGTCAGGTTTCATATAAAAATATTTTTAATCTATGTTAAATAAGTGTGATTTTAAAACATAATCAAATCAGCCAAACCAGGGACGCTCACCCACTTTTTTTTTCTTCTACAGAGACAAATTTCTGTAAGGATGTTTCACATTTTTTAAAAAAATTATGTCTAATACACTGTTGATATTTCTTGGTGGAAGTGGACATAGAAACAAAAGAGTATCCATCCAGGAAAAATAATTCACCAATATGCAAGTTCACTTAGGGTAAATAGTGAGATTATCTATGCTAATGATATAAGGGGAAGAAACTCCCAACCTACTATGTCTACAAGTTCGTGTTCCCTAAAATTGAAGAATGAATTTTAGGAACAACAGAGGTTAAGAATATAATATATTATTGAGAGAAAGCAAGCTTTGGTCTGAAGCTTTGAGAGACAGAAAGGATCCGGAGTGGGTTGCCAAGGACACTTGTGTTTTCCAGGGACTTTTATAGAATAAAACCATGGGTACAAGGTGAGGTGGTGGGGTGGTGGTGGGGGGACATGGGACAGATGGACAGACTGGGAACTCACAGGGCAGATGGACATAAGGTGGGACATAACTATAGTTAGCCAATAAGATCAATAGTTCAGGTAAAATTAATTACATTAAGGACAAATGGAAAAACAAGTCATGCAAGAAGCAGGCATTCTTAGAGCTGTGACTTTTCCCTAGGGGGATGGGATGGTGACTCTAGGCTTCCTCAGGGTGATAGGAAACTATTCAGAATATCAGTCTTTAGGAGGTGGTTGCATTTGTTTGATCCTTTGTCTTGAGGCCTGGCCCACAGCAGGAGGTGTGTGTCTCCCCCACAGTTGTAAGGTATCTGCACTGGCTCCATGGAGGAGCTAGTCCTGTCTCACTGCCTATAATATTTCTAACTAACTCAGCTGCCTAGGAATTTCCCTGCAGGACCTGTTTTCCACGTATATTAGTAAAAGGCAGCACATGCCGAGCATGGCACAAGCTTCCAATTCCAGCACTTCGGAAGTCTCATGCAAGGAGACTGAACACTTGAGTCCCATTTGTGAATTAGTGTTAAGAACCACAAATTGTAATTTGAGTGTAGAGGATGTCTAAGCTTGTCCTTGTTCTGCCCTCCAAGACAGAGTGGAACTCAGAAACTCCCTGTTGGATTCTAATCACAGCTGGAAGCCTTAGGGCTAATGACTGTTGTAGAGTTCACAGGGCAAGACCTGCTGCAGATGATAAGGCACCTGCAGAAACTGTTGTTTCCTTATTGCCTCTCTGCCTCATCTTTGTCCTTTCAAAAATGCTTTGTTCTTCTTACTAGCCCACCATAGCCACCATCACTGTTCCTGGAAACACCCCATGCCCTTCATCCATTGTCCTTGACTCAGATGTAGTGAATAAATTTCAAGGTTCCAGATACCTTGTGATCATTTCCCTGTGAACAACTGGTTATCCCAGATCTCTACCTGTACCTCTATTCTGTCTCTTACTCTTTCTTCCCTCTGTGACCCATAACACTTGGCAGGAAACTGAAGACTCACTGTAGGGGTCCCCGATAACTCACGATAACTCACACTGTGAAAAGAGTCTGTAATAAATTAGTGAAACTCTGCCTTAGGGGGGAAAAAAGCTAGAGTTGTAGCTCAGTGTAAAAGGCTTGAGTTCAATTGCTAAATTCACAAAAACAAAACATGCAGCACTGCTGCAAGAGATGCCTACAGTACTACACTAAAATATAGGTAGTCAAATAAAGGTCTTCCTTTAGAAATAAACAAGTACAATGAGGGATTAGAAATAGGAGGCTGTGTAAGTCACTAAGAGGTATTGCATATTTCCACACACTTTGATCATAATTTTAAGTACCACCTTAACCAGTTCATAGGAAAATTTCATATGTGACCTTTTACATAAAAGTGATGAGAATAGCAGGAAAACACAAATTAAGAGTTTATACATTAGCAAACTTCAAACAGTTCAGAGTTCCTTGCTTAAAGTTGATAGCATTGACAGAATAGTTATAACATTAATCAGTTTCCTCCTGTGCCCTTCTGATGTAATTCTTCACAATGTCTGAAATAATGCAATCAGAGACTATCAGAGCAATTAAGTTCACGATACAGCTGAAGTACTAATTTAGATCAGAGTAATACGAACAGTTTTAGGAAAATATGAAAACAATAAGAAGGCATCTAGATTTATATTTGTTGACTATCAAGATACTACAGGGATATTTTGAAGACAATAGACTGCCCCAATTATTTTTGGAAATGTTTCACTGGAGGCTTTCATATTGTTGTAAGAATGAGACACTGGTGAAATAAAAATTAGTACAAAGTCATCATACAATATTTCCATCACTACTTTGACAAGTTGGTCAACAGCAGTAATAATGGCAATACCTTAAGCAATCAAGCTAATTTAAACAAGAAATGGGAACTTATCAATAAGGTACTTTAATCAGTTTACAAATTTTACTACAAAGAAAGCTATCTAAGCACCAAGTGAATACAAATCAAGAAGAATAAGTATTTTCAAACAACTATTCCCCTAAGGCCAACAGTTGTAAAGAAATAATTCTTACCACTTATGGAAGGCTTACATAAGGTCGGTGGAAAGCAAAGAAGCTATAATTTGAAAAACTTCAACAATATTTGTAAAAGGATTACTGAAAATGTGACAACAAACAAATATATGCTTTGCAAAGCAAAGAAAATAGATCACATAAATAAGAGATGCAACTCAATACATTTACCTTCACTGTGGGAATGTTGCTATAAAATAATGAATCAAAAATTTAAAACAGAAATATTTGAATTATGGAACATTCTATATGCAGTTATACACTGATTATTTAAGAGACTTAAATGAAGAAATCTGAGTGATTATATTCATTGATTGAAGCAAAATTTCATTTCCCCAAACATCTGGAAAATTTTATTAACACACTTTATTCAGTTGATGAGTTATAGGCCTTGAATACTCATTAAATTTATACTAAATTTTGCTTTTTTCTCTGTACATAAAAGTATGTGGTATATATTTCACTCTTTATTTTTTACAAAAATAACTGGGAGAGGTTAAATTAGTGGGTTATATACTGTGTGCAAGAAATCCTGTGACTTTTCAGTAAACTCAGAGGAATACCTTGGTATACTAAAATATTCAATAAATGAAAGCAGCATATTTCATATAGCACTTAGACTGATAGTATGTGCATTTTCAAATTCCTCTTTTAAAAGGGAAGTTTCTTAGAGGAACTAGAAAAAAATCTACAGAAACACAGAACTGAGGAGATTTTGGAATTTGGGATGCATATGATTTTGCAAAGGTCATGATTATTTGGATTATGTTCAAATCCAAACTTACATGACTAATTAAAAGTTAACTTTGTTGTTCAAAATAAGTTGGATCTGTTTTAAAAGTGATCTTTTCTTTTCTTCCTAAAGTTGATAAATTAAAACTTTAACTTTGTTATTCCGTACAAAATATGATTATAGTTCATTTACTATTTATTCATTTTTTGGCACTGGGAATTGAGCTCAAGATCTCATGCTTGCCAGATAAGCACCATGTCATTAAGCCACATCATTGCCCCTAAGACTGTGATGTAAAAAATAATTATTTACATGTAATTAATAAAATTCATTTCAGGCAATTAAGCTTCCAACTATACCTATAGAAACAGAAACTTAACAGTTACAACTGTTATTTACAAGGACATTGTATCACCAGTCAAAAAATTTTGTATAGAATGAGAAGTGTCAAGCATAAGAGCATATTATAATAAAGTTACTTTTTTTTTTTTGTACCAGGGATTGAACTCTTGACCTCATGCTTGCCAGGCAGGCACTTATGCTACTGAAAAAATCCCCAGCCCATGAAGTTACTTTTTAATATTGTTATTATAGCAATCATAGAGAAGAATGAATTCAAATAAAGTTTACAAAACAATGTGCTAACTATAAGGTAAATCTAGTTGTCTTGAAAATGTAAGGAAAACATGAAACCCAGTGCTTAAAAAAAAAAAAAAATTAGAACCTTATGGTCCTAGCTGTTAATTTAGAAAAAAACTGGTTCAGAGCACTCTCCAAGAAAGAATACTTTGATTAGCATTTTTGCAATGTCTTTGAGCAGTGTTTGAGAACACAAAATTTGTGACAGAGAACAGGATTAAGTTTAATAATTTAATTAAGGGTAGTTTAAAGACAGATTACTCATAGTGCTTTTGTTTGTAGGATAAAACATTGATTAACATATTGATTGTTTAATGTGAAATTATCCCTAATTATGCTGTAATTCTCTCCAAACTTTAAATTCAGATAGACATTAGTCAAGAAATCAGTACACATTATGTTCGATAATAGCAAGACACATCCCCAAATCTTCATTATGATTGAATCACATACAGTGCTGGGAAAATATCTCATGCTTGTTAGCGAGGTTCTTAATTGTAATATTTTCAAGGGAAGACTGCAGAACTTATTCCATTGATGGAGTCTTGAAGATGAGGAAATAATTGAATGTGCTTGTATCTTATTAATGAAAATCATTATGTAGTCAGGAGTGCATGTAGGCTGTGAGGTTCTCATCTTTGGTAGTGTGACCAGACGTTCTCATCTCTGGTAGTAAGAAAGCATTTTATATTGAAATATACAATTTTCACATATTTCACAGAGTTATACTGAAAATAACATTCTACATGAAAATTAACTATGGCGTCCTTCTATCTTAGGGATACCCTGAGAAATAATTTATTTGAATCTGGAAGGGAAAATGCTGTTTGGTGCTGAGACAGAAGAATAGATATATTTCCTGTGTTCAGGAAGGAAAGATTCACTACATATGTGTCAGTCCTTACATAACTGAGCATTAAGAATAGCAAGACTGAAACTGACTTGTTACCATTGTATTTTATATTTTTTTCAAACTCGCCACCTCCCACTTGCCAGGCAGGCACTTAAGACGCTGAGCTAAACCCCTGGTCACTATATACTTATTTTTAAGAGATGAAAAGTTGCCTATGATATTGAGATTAAAATATATAAATTTAGTATATTTATTTCCAAACTAACTGTTATTTTAAATTATGTAAGCTTACATGGTATTTCTACTAAATAATGAGAATAAGGTTATTTTATTTTATTTTAAAATATCTTATTCTGGTCCATGAGCCAGGGGCAGCTGCCAAGAGGAGTGGGAAGAAAAGCAAGAATCCAAACCGCACCATCCCGAGCCAGGGTTGGTCACTACAGGGAGTGGAAGAAGAATCCAGAAGCCAAACCATGGCATCCTGTGAGTCAGCTGGTGCACAGGCTGGAGAGGAAAAGAGCAACCTCCCCCTGCATCGGACAGCAATGGGCTGATTCGGAGGAAGTCAGTCTGAGATGACAGCAACTGAAGTAAAAAGGGTAACTTAATGCTTATGCTGTTTAATTGACTTCACAGACCTAAAGCTGGCAATGTGGGTATCTATTCTGAGGATAACAATATACATTATATGGGGCTAGGGATTTAGGGATTTAGTTCAGTGGCAAAAGCATCTTGCCTGGCCCGAAACAAAACAAAACAAAACAAAACAATATATATATATATATATATATATATATATATATATATATATATATATAATCATCTGTGGGGGATTTCCTACTGTCTTGTTTTTGAAACCCAATGTTTTATTCAATTTTTTACAATTTTAAAGATAAGAAAAAAACATAGAAAAGAAAAGCAACCAACAAAAACATATAGATAACAACCACAAGAACAAAAAAGGCAAACCATTAACAGTGTCAATAACAAAGCAATAGCATCTTGCTGTCAAAAAAAGATGATAGGAATTTCAACAGTGGTTGTAATATTGCATTTTGTTTCTTCAAAAGAGTTGCTCTGATTACCAGATATAGACATGCCAAATTGATCTAACCATGTGAGTATTTACTGTTCTTTTCCAAAATCTAATAATTAGTTATATAATCATCTTAGCTATTTTCTGTATATATAAACAAATTTATTTTTTTCCTTTTCTCTTCCTTTTTTTCTCCTTTCCCTTATCCTAGTTACTTTACCTCTTTGAGCAATTTCTTTTTTTTTTATTTTATTTAAAGAGGGGGAAGCAAAACAGAAAAAAGGGTAGAAACAATACAGAATTTCAAAAAAAAATAAACAGTAAGAAATCACTATTTGACACATTACAAATTGTCTTCTTGGATATAGTTGTTCAAGTTACAAAATTAAAGCATACAAAGTGGACATTCAGACAGTGAGGCTGCAAATAGTTCCGTTCACTGATCCAACAAAAACTTAGTCATATGGTTATCAATCCTACACACTTAAGTATACATACAGTTATCTATTTTAGAGAACTTTTTTTTCCTCCTCTTGCTTTTTTTAAAAATTTTTTTATTTAAAGAAAAAATTTTGAAACAGAAAGAGGGTAGAAACAATACAAAATCTCAAAAACAAAACAAAACAAAACAAAACAGAAAAAAAAAACAAAAATAGTAACCAGTAAAAAATCACTAGTTGATAATTACATAATGTCCTGTTAGATGCAGTTGTTCAAGTTACAAAAGTAAAGTCCACAAAGTGGACATCCAAACAGTGAGACTGCAGTCAGCTTTGCTTATCCATCCAACCAAAACTCTAGCAACATGGTTATTAATTCCACACACTCAAACATACATGCAGTTATATCCTCTAGAATACTCTCTTTTCCTTTTTTTTTCTTTACAATAACTATAATCCATTCTCGTAAACTACCAAGAACATACAAAAACACAACACTACGTGATCCACAATAGTCACTATGATGTCTCTTGTTATCTTCAACAAAACTGTCTGTATCTTCAAATATAATATAAACTTAGCATTGCTTTACACTATTAATAAAATCTAAACATTGGAGACATTATAGGACTTCAAAGGCAGTTAACAATCAAACCAGAATGGGTATCCTATTGAATCCTGTCATCTTCAGAGTAGTTGCCCCTACTCTTAGACTCGACACTCTTTGAGCATTTTCTTACCCTTTCACAATATCTATTGTAGATTTTGGATGTTATTTATTCTTTCAGTTTCTTACAATAGGGAGACAATTTGTTATTTTACACATGTGAGTCTAACTTATTACAATTATGAGTATGATCTCAAGTGTTATCCAGTTACCTCTACAAGCCTTAATGAGATCCTTTTCTATAGCTGAACAGTTGTATAAAAATAACATATCTTTTTTCTCCATTCTTCAGTTGATGGGCACTTGGGTTGTTTCTGAGATTTGTCTATTACAAATTGTGCTTCTATAAACATGGATGCACATATATCACTGTGATATGATGTTTTCAATTTTTCTAGAAAAGTGCCCAGAAGTGGAATTTCTGGGTCAAATGGGACCGCTAATCCTAGCTTTTTGAGGAGCCTCCACACTTATTTCCATAGTGGTAGCACCAGCCTACACTTCCTGTGATCTCATCTTATTAAAGAGTTGTCATATGTCAAAAGAAATTTCCAAAAGAGTGAAAAAAAATCTGACAAATTGGGAAAAAAAAAACCTAAGTCAACTCTCTCTCAGATAAAGGACTTCTGTCTAGAACATATAAAGAATTTAAAAAGATCAGGTCCCAAATATTCAGAAACCCGATCTAAAAATGGGCATTGGAAATGTATATATACTTCTCAGATGTAGAAATACAAATGGCAAATAAATACATGAAAAATGTTCAGCAGTCATTTGAGAAATGCAAATTCAAACAACACTGACATTTCATCTCACTCCAGAAGATTGGCCAAAATCAATAAATCAACCAATAACAAATACTGGAGGAGTTGAGGGGAAAAGGAACTACTCTCTACTGTTTTGTTCAATATTACTGCTTTGTTTTATTCTTGTATCTGTTAACCTGAGCAACTATTTTGAAGATAACAATGTGCAATAGAACAATCATTGTTAAATTCCTATCATCTTGTTTTGAAAACCTATAATAGCTATTATTTGTGGTTTTTTGTTGTTATTTTTGTTGTTGCCACTTTGTTTTTGTTGTTGTTGTCTTTTTGATTTGTTCGCTTCTTGATTTTTCTGTTTTTTCTTCTCTCTCTCTCTCTCTCTCTCTCTCAGGGGGTCTTTTTGAGACAGAGTCTCATTATACAGTTCAGGCTGGCCTTGAGCTTACTTCATAGCACAATGTGGTCTCAAATTTGTAATGATCCTCCTGCCTCAGCCTCCCAAGTGCTGGGATTATAGATGTGTGCTACCATGTCCAGTGTGAGACTTTGAGGGGCCATCTAAACACAAGCCATAACACCATCATCTTTCCCAATTTCTGAAGTTCTGGAAGTTCTATTTTTGTGAATGTTGTCAGTTTTTCAGTTATGTCTACTACCTCAATATACTGAACTGATTACAAACTTTTATACTTCATGTCATTTTAACTTTGAGGGAGAGCCAGAAATTGGACTGTGTCACATATAATAAGTAAAGTGTATGAAGACACACTACAATATTCTTAGGACCTTTGCTTTCTTCTATTGGATTTCACTAGGCTGCAGAGTTCACTGTTTTTTACTTTGTTTGTTTGTTTTTATTACATCTCCTATACATAGGAAAGAGGATTTCCAGATCCAATTCAGAAAGGGGCATGCAAAGTAATATAACCACTATGGACATCACTGTAGAGGTTTATCAAAATTAAAAATTAAAACTAAAATTAATAATTTAGTTAGACCTATGTATTTCCTTTCTGGTTAAAGTCATATGACAGAATAAGCTTCCTGTAAAGGTCATATGACAGAAGAACCCACATAACCTTGTTTATAGCAGCACAACTCGTAGTAGCTATTTTAATAACTCTTGAAAGCAGCGTATATATATATATATATATACATATATACATATATATATGTATATATATATATATCCATCAACAGATGAGTGGACATGTGATTTATACACAATGCTGTGATAGTCTGCCATAAAGAAAAATAAACTGGAGTCATTTATAGGAAAATGAATAAACCTTGAGATGATAATTTTTAAGTTAAATACATCAGATAGTCAAGCTTAAATGTCTTTCATATATGAGATTAGCCAAAGTATAAATAATTTAATGGTTAAACAGAAGATGGATAACAGGAGAAAGCAAGATAGACCTTTTGCAAATGGGAATTAGACCAAGAGATGAAAAGAGGGGCAGGAAAGATGAGGAAAAGAGGAAGTAAAAATAATTAAGTTTTTAATGTTCATACAGCAACTCTCCATGATGAACACAATGATTATGTATTGCAAACATGTACTAATAAAAATCTTAAAAATTTAAAAAGGAAAAGTACAAAAACTATAGGACTGGTGCATTTGAAACAAGGGGTAATATTCTGAGTGGTATTAATGGAATAAGTCTTTTTGTATGATTTTTTTTATAATTTAAACATTCACCTTACATGTTAATCATGTCTCATAGTTCTTATCATATCATTGGTTATTGTTCCAAGTTAATATTAAGAAAGTATTTTCATTAACAAACTTTCAGGATTCTGTGTTCTTCCTTTCTTTCTCTTCTTTTTTCTTTTCCTGCAGTGCTAGGGATTGAATCCAGGACCTAAAACAAATTGGAGAAGTACTGTACCACTGAGCTACATCTCCCAGTCCCTCAATAATGTTATTTGTGCAGTGTATAGTAGTCTATAATAGTTTTCATTAGATACATTTCTCAATAACATCATGTGACTTAATATAATCTAACCTAGTAATATCATAAAATATATGGTAACAATACTAGCCTATGTAGAAAAAAATTATAAATTAGGATTTTACATGGATAATAATAGTTTATGTAAAGGATTAAAATAATGATAATGATATCTCATTTATCACATGAACTATACATGTGGTTCTTCAGTGTTTTTAAATCACCTTTCCTTTTTCTGCTCTTTTGCCTAATCAATTCTCCTACTTTGCTGACATGATATTCCAGAAGTTTCTAAGCAGGGTGTTCTACAGCTGATAGCGATGAATAAATTATTCACAAACTATCCTTTACATAGATAACAAGTATCAACTCTAGTATAAAATCAGTACTACTACTGAGTTGTAGTAAGTGATGAAAAGTAAGCAGAATGTAGAACAGTCTCAAGATTTAGACCAATTGTCAACAATGAAATGAGTTTTCCATTTTGAAGGCTTTGGTATAAGAAACAGTTACAGACTCTACAGCACAAAACTCCAATATATAGCTCATCATCAGGAATCAGGGAAGGAGCCTCCACCACCCAGAATTACCTGAAACTGAGGCAAGGAGAGGAAGAATGCAGAGGAATACTAAATTCTATAATGAACTTTGGTTAAATTTCTGGTATTCTTGAACCACATAGGTGTGAAATACATTTAAAGCATCCTGAAGTCAGAATCAAATGTGCGGCAAATATGACAGTCTGAAATTTGAATCTAATGAAGCTACCAGGAAAAACATAAACATAAAAATTGTGTGGAGTGCTCTGACAGAATCATGTCTCCACAAAATTCATCACGTTCTAAAACTATCTGATAAACAAATATTTCTTGAGTAAAAATAGTCAAGGGAGTTGAATCTCAAATTAGTACAAGTGACAGAATGATGAAGTCATCACTGTTAACAGTTGGTACAACTGGATTCAATGCACTAAAGAAAAAATACACTGTGAATGGATCAAAGGAAATCTGCACAGAAAACATAAAACACACTTTGAAACGTGATATTTCAAAATAAAAAAGAGTATGAAAACTTTAAAAATATTCATGAGGATTTAATAGAGAACTGGAGACACTGAAATAGATTCAATTTGAAGATAGATCAATAAAAGATACAAAGTAGAAGTATAAATTTAAAGTTAAATATACTAATTTAGAAATGAGTATAAGTGGATTATAAATAATTATACTGTTGTTCCCAGTGAAAGATAAAAACTATAACTGAAGAAAATAATTTTATTGTATGAATTATTTTAATAACTCTTAAAAGACCTTAACAAATTGGAAGTTACATGCTAGGCAGATGCATAAAAAGAAATATAAAAATTTAGATTAGACCCTAAGGATATTTTCAACTAATAAGAATAAATACAGATAAAGAAAATAATTAAAATATTTTACCCAATAATTTTAAATTAAAAATATTTCAGAAGTGCAAAGAGTAAATTATTAAAACATATGATTTGTAGTATTCCTGCAACTTAGTTACTAAAGAAACATTATATTGACAAATAAAAGAAAATACAAACTAAACTCACTCAAAATATTATCTTACCTGGACCTCAAAGAAAAGCAGCTATTTCATAAAATTAAAAATATATTAAAAACAAAAAAATAGCAAAATAAAACCCCCCAAAATCCAAGAAATTCAAGAATTAGTGTCACTTAAGCAAAAAAAAAATTTACTAAAAATGACAAAGTTTGAAGAATACATAAAAAATTGAAATTTAAAATTTGATAAAAATGATTTAAAATATACTATAGAAACGATCACTGAAATAAAATGTTTCTAAAGTAGATAGTTGAATGATTAATTAAAAGTAAATAATGTATTAAAAATCAGATGTACTTTACTAGAGTTGACAATCTGGGTGCAATGAATATTAATGAAAATATAATGTTGCATAAATTGTCATAATGGTCATACAACAAACTAGAATGTCTCAAAATATTATAACAATGCTTAATTTTCTTGTACCAATAATATTGATACAAGAAAAGATAAAAAACAATACAGATCAGGCAAAATAGAAGAAATAAGAAAATGAAGCTTGGCAAAACACTCTATCAAGATGTCCTTTTTCAAGAATTCCGCCAAACCATTTCATAGAATGAATTATCTCCATTTGACATAAATCATTTGGGGTGCAAAAAAAATAGAAATCTCTTTGCTGGGAAGTGGCAGAAGGTTCACATGGAGGCAAGTTTGAGATGTGAGCTCATCCTGGTGTCTTACATGTTTTCAGATAAACACTGCTAAATTTAGCTCCTTGTCATAGGAAGCATACCCTGATGTATCTCCTTACAGGACCACAGGTCAAAGAAAGTTAACATGTTCAGTAAAACTATCTATTTTATTGAGAACTTCTAAAATCCACATTCTCTTACATAACTGCTAAATTGCATTGAAATATTGAATGTAAGATAAAAATGATCAATATGTATGCATCAAGACTATATCAATATAAACAGCTATAGAGTAAGTAATAAAGTTTATGTATTACAGAGTTGATGGAGAGGTCATGCTCATCCTCTGAACTTCTAACTATATGCGTCCATAGGCATAAATAAAATTCAATACATACAGTAATGCTAATAGCTTCTAAGGTGAATTATAACACTGATAAATATTGTGAGTCAAATCTGTGAAAATACAAATGACACTTACCACAAGAAGCAATGAACAGGGCTGGAAATTTAGCTCAGTGGCATAAACACCTTGCAAGTGCACAGTCATGAGTTCAATCACTGGTACCAAAAAATAAAAATTTAAAAAATTTAAAAAAGAAGCAATAAGCACCTCAGAAGTAGTTCAACCAAATTAAGATATATAATAGGCGTAGCATATATATTTGCACTTAGGAAAAAGAAAGGAAGAAAGGAAATTCACATTGATTACCGTATTGGTTGCATTTCTATCACATTTTCATCCCCAAACACTTAACACCTGTGACTCATAGGAGCTTAATTTTATTTAGCTCAGAGATTCAGAAGATACAGTCTATGGTTGGCTGGCTCCACGGCAGAACTGGCATGACAGAAGTACATGGTGTAGGAAAGTGCATGGAAGGCAGAAAAGAAAGAGGAAGAGAGGACTGAGTGGTAAGAATGCATGCTTCCAGGTCATACTCACTAGGATACCTCTTTCTGCTCGGGTCTCACCTCTGAACGGCACATTTAACTACAGACTCATTTATTGATTACTCCATCGATTAAAATAGCACCCCCATAATTCCATGAACTTTTTCAAACTGTGCCTTTTAACACAAGATATTTTGGGTGTCATTTTACCTCTAAACTTTGACATTCCTCCATTTACCACACACAGGCTGCTGTCCATATCATTACACAAAACATTTATTTCATATACTTATATTTATAAAAATCAGTATTAACAGTTTCAGCATTTCTGGAAATCAAATCCAAAGTCTTCTGAGTTTCACACTAAACTTTTGGCTGTGAACTTCTCTAAAAATCAGAAATAAAGTCAAATTCTTCCCACTTCTATGATGTAGGGTAAAAATTGTCTTTTATGACAAAAGAATAGGTGAATAGAAACCAACTAGACCAATGCAAGAGTATGAAATCAGCTGCATTCTTACAGTTTCACCCATTGCCTTCTCAGGGGCACATACAGTCCTCTCAGGCTTCCTTTGAAATCTAAGTATAATCCTTCATGACCCCATAACTCTCGAATTCTGCAGGCCTAAAAAATCAGCACCATGTGTTTGATACCAAAGTCTGCCACCTGCTGAGACATGTGGTTGCAGAGGCCTCTGAGTAACTGGATGCCTGGACTCCGATAAACATGTTCCTAGGTGAGAAAGATTGAGCAGGGTGGCCTGGGCTCTCTTCTCAAAGAAAGTTATCCTTTCACACCTTGAACCTGTTATGGACAGGATCTGGCCAATTTCTCAAGTACTCACTAGCCATTTTTCCTATTGTCCTGGTCCAAAGTACTTGTCTTTCTTTTAATGGGACTAATCTTTTCAGCAAACAATCTCTCTTTGGTGCCAACTTTATATGTGTCTACTTTGCCCAATCTGGAATTTTTTTGACATCTGTCAGCTCTGGTTTTGATCTTGATTCTCACTGTATATATGGATAAAAACAGCTAGCAGAATCTATCCATAGCCTAACACTCAGCTGAGATTTCCTCTGCCAGATTAATTATTCTGCCATCTTTAAATTCAGTTTCATATATCCTTCCAGAACATAGAAAAAACTTGGACCAATTCTGTGCCAGAATGAAGCACAGGAGACCTCTTGCCCAGTTTGTAATACAGTCTTCATTTTCAAATGAAACCTCATGAGCTTTGCTGTTACTCTCTCTATTACTATCAGTTTTCTGATTTTTCTGAACTCACATCAGTCTCACCCATCAAACACTGATTTCAATATTCTACTGCTTCTTCATTCTACTTCTCCAAATATTCCAAACTCCTTCTACAAACTTGTGACAAAAGCATTTCAGCCACGTAGGTATTCTAGCACATCAGTGACCCCTCTTTTGGTATCAGTTTTCAGTATTAGTCACTTTCCCATCACTGGGAAAGAAATACCCTACCTGAAGCTTAAAAAAGAGAGTTTTATTTAGGCTCATGAATTAAGAAGGTTCAGTCCTAGTTAGCTGGATATAAGGCAGAAACACTGTTGATATGGAGGTCTGAAACTCTCGACCTACTACATGTCCCATATGAGTTCATTTTCTCTAAAACTGAAGAATGAATTTTAGGAACCATGCAGGTTAAGAGCAGAACATATTTATTGAGAGAAAGAAAGGTTCTGTCTGAGAGAGACAGAAAAGATCCTGAGCATGTTGCCAAAGACTCTGTCTTTTCTAGGGACTTTTATAGACTAAAATCATGGGGTGAGATGGGTTCAAGGTTAGGAAAACTGGGAACTCACAAGGTAAATGGGCAAAAGGTGGGACAGAACTATGGTTAACTAGTAAGATTAATTGTTCAGGGAAAACTGATTACACTGGGGACAAATGTGGAAGTGAGTCGTGTAGAAAGCAGGCACTCTTAAGGAGTAGTGACTCTTCCCTTAGGGGCTTTGATTGGCAACTCCTGACTTCCTCTGAGTGATAGGGAACTATTTAGAATATCAGTCCTTAGGATATGGTGCATTTGTTTGACCTCTTGTCTTGAAGCATGGCCTACAGCAGGATGTGTCTGTCTTCCCCACAGTTTCAAGGTATCTGGAATTCTACACTGGCTCCTTCAAGGACCTAGTCCTGTCACACTGCCTATAGTATTTGTAACTCAGCTGCCTGTAACAGTACAGTGCAAGGGCATGGTGGAAGAAAATTACTCTACCTATGGCAGCCAGAAAGTAGGGTGTTAAGGAAGGAGTCAGGGACAAAAAATCATCCTCCCACTTCATGCTCTCCGTGACTACTTGGGCCCCACCCTCTAGTAACATATTCAGCTATGAACTCATCTATCAATTAATTCACTGATGTGTATAGAGACCCCATGGTCTAATCATCTTCCAAATACCCTTCCTATGAGCACATGAGACTTTGGGGAGAGAAGTTATATCTAAACTATAACAACTACATGTCAGGGTAATATTTTACCTAGATTGTTTAAACAAACATTACTGAAAATAATTTCACTTATTATTCAGTAATGATAATAAATTAAAATACCATAAGTGACAACATTTTCATACTTGATTTAGTACTTTAGAAACCTTTTTAATGCCACTATACTGTTTCTGTCTGATGGCCAGCTTGTAACTTTTATGCACCTTTATGTATTCACCTAGTAATACATCTAGTGATAAAGTACCCATCAAACAAAATCTCAGTTTAAGATAATAGGTCAAAGATGGTTAAGATTACTGCTTAAAAATCTTAAGTAAAATAGTAACAAATATAATTTTGCCACATACCAAAGACCTTTAAATATTTTCACTAGCATTTCTCTCCTATTGGAAATATGACAACACATGGCAAACTAGTAGAACTGTGAAATCAATGAAAAAAGTAGGTTTAGCATATCCTTAGATGTGAAAAAGACAAAAGATCAGTATTTATTTCCTGAAAATTCTATGCATCAGATACACATTGCTTGTTTACATGATACAGGCAAATTTGTCCTAAACGAAAATGTTTTATCACAATGAAATATGAAAACTAGAGACATTTTCCTAACACCAAGAAGCTATAAACACTCCCTGTCTCACTAAATTCTTAGTATAATCTTGATCATGATTAAACATTATATAAGAAAAGAGACAGAAATCAACGAAATAAATTGATCATTATAAGAAAAATATCCCTATTATTAGTGAACAATATTATCAAGGAACACAATTGAAATATTTTAGGTTCAATACATACTCAGTAGCTACTGCTAAACATAGGAGTATCAGTAACTAACTTGAGTTTTGACAGTAATTGGTTTTATCCTTAACATAGCAAAAGTTAATATATGCGGATGATTTTAGAAGTTGAAATGATTTAATGAAGAATCTAGAACTAAAAAGAAGAAAAAGGGAATACTCTCAAGGGTTTCATAAAGGTCTTTAGTAAATAGAGCCATATCTACTTAGTAAATGGTGATAAATCATATTGTAAAGATGTAAATTCCTTTCAAAATAATTTGTATGCTGATGAAAATCTAATAAATTCATTTGTCTTAATTTAAGATGACTTTAAAATTTCTCTGACAGAATAAAAGTGTGGTATAGCCAAAATAAACTTGGCATTAAAAAAATTTAAGCAGAGATTTTCCTTACCAGATGTCAAAACACAAAGTCACAATAGTTAATTAGGTCTGTCTGGCAGAGATGGTTGTTTTCCTATCCAAAGTTTATTCTCCAATTTTTCTTTAGCACTACAAATTTTGATTGAGTACACCGGTTGTCAGCTTAATTCATATTTCATGTTTCTTCCATCTAGAGGCATCTTCGTAACTAGATTCTACCTGATGAGCTTTAAGGAACAGTGTTATATACAATTCTTAAGTTATAAGCTTACAAACAGAAGCTTGTCAGGCCTTTTTTGAAACAGTTGTCTTAAATTATCAGTGAAAAATGGTTTTCCCAGGAAATAAGGAGCCCCCGTCCCAGGTACAAAACAGAAAACTACTTAAGCAAAGAATATAGATGAGAGATAAGTTTCTCCACAGATGAAAGTAAGTTTATTTCAAAAAATTCTGTTACTTCATTTCTGCATCTAAAAGCTTTAGAGTGACTATTGAAAAATAACATTCTTATATATGAAATAGGTTATTACAGAGTATTAATATGTTAAAAATATAGTCACATAAAGGTGAGATGAGACATTTATTTTGCTGATGACATTTTAAGATATTTTGCAAAGTGAGAAAATTGAGTGCATATGTCATATTATGTTTTATTATATGGTATATCAAATAAATTCAAGTGAATAAAAAGTTAAATATAAAGAATAAACATTTTTCCAGTCAAGTGAACATTTTTTAAATTAAATGTAGGAGCATTAAATATATTTTAGTATATTTGAGTTCATAAATATTTAAGCCTTGTTATGAAAAGGATGATATGTCAAATTAAATACCACAGTATGTATAAACACTAATATCTTTGTATTATAAGAATAGCTATTAGTGTGCAGGGTGTGGTGGCACATGCCTGTAATCCCAGCACTCAAGAGGTTGAGGTAGTGAGTTTGAGACCAGCCTGGACTACAAAATGAGCTCAATGACACCCCAAACTGCATAGCAAGACTGTCTCAAAAACATAAATAAATTAATTAATTAAATAGCTATTGGTTTTCAAAGTAGGTATTGATGATCTGAATTTCCACAGGATCTGAAGTGACCAGGCTTTTCATTCCATATTATATGAATTTGTTTTTTCTTGTTTTTTTTGGTAAAATTGGCAAGGGGTTTCTCAATTTTATGTGTTTTTTTCAAAATACCAACTCTTTGATTTATTAGTTCTTTATATTTTCTCATGAAAAATACTTGACATAGATTCCTAGATACTTATGAATTACCAAAACTGAATTAAAAAGATATAAAAATTCTGAATAACCCAATATCAGTTAATGATATTGAAAACATAGTTAAAAACTTACCAACAAAGAAAAGCCCAGGTCCTGATGGATTCACTGCTGAATTCTACAAGAAATTCTGAGAATATTTAATGTCAACACTCCTCAAACACTTTAATGACATTGAAAGGGAAGCAACATTCCCTAATGTATTCCTGGAGGCAACTATCACCCTAATACCAAAATCAATGAAAGAAATAATCAAAAAAGAGAACTATAGGCTAATCTCCCTAATGAACATAGATGCAAAAATCCTCAATAAGATACTATCAAACAAAATGCAGCAAGTCATCAAGAAGATTATATGCCATGACCAAGTGGGATCCCAGGAATGTAGGATAGTTTAACATACACAAATCATAAATGTAACACATCACATCAATAAAGTCAAAGACAAAAATCACACAATCATCTGAATACATGAAGAAAAAGCTTTTGATAAAGTCCAACATTCAATCATGTTAAAAATCCTACAGAATATTGGAGTAGATGATCTTTACTTCAATCTGATAAAAGCTGTCTATGACAAACCAACAGGCAACATCATACTAAATGGACAAAGACTGAAAGCTTTCACTGTAAAATCAGGAACAACACAAAGACATCCACTATTACCATTCAATATAGTTCTGGAAACATTAGCCAGAGAAATTAAATAAGAAAAAGAAATAAAAGGAATAAGGATAGGAAAGGAAAAAAAGTTGTCATTATTTGCAGATGACATGATATGCTACATGATAAAAGATTTCAAAAACTCCACCAAAAGACTTCCTGATTTAATAAGCAAATTCAGTAGTGAGGCTAAATACAAAATCAACACTCAAAAATCAGTAACATCTCTAATGGAAAAGTGACAAACTCACCGAGGGATAAATTAGGGATACCACAACCTTCAAAATACCACCCAAAAAATTGAAATACTTAGGAATCAAACTAACAAAAGAAGTAAAGGAACTATATATTAAAAAGTTTAGTACTCTAGAAAGGGAGGTTGAAGAGAGTATTGGAAAATGGAATAAGATCCCTTTTTCTTGGATAGGAAGAAGCAACAGAATGAAAATGACCACACTCCCAAAACAGATTTACAGCAATCCGAATCAAAATACCATTAGCATATTGCACAGTGCTAGAGAAAACATTCCTATAATTCATTTGGAAACAGAAGAGACCTACAATAACAAAAGCAATTGTGAGCAACAAAAGAGGCATCACAATCCTTGACTTGAAATTATACTACAAAGCAACTATGACAAAATCAGCTTGGTACTGGCCAAAAACAGACCTGAGGATCAGTGGAACAGATTACAAGGTGCAGACGCAACAATAAACACAATCACTTAATCTTTGACAAAGGGGCCAAACATGTTCACTGGAAGAAAGATAGCTTCTTTAATAAATAGTGCTGGAAAAATGGCTCTTGACAAACTGTAGAATAAAGCCAGTGTACAATCTGTTTGTTTACAATCATGCACTAAGCAAAATTTGAGCCCATATTCACAAGTGAAACAAATCAGACTGCCATGTGCAAACATTGTATTATCTCCCTAATGTTAGCAATTGGAAGAGTAAATAAATAAGACCTAAAATGCACAATAGATATTTTGAAATGGAAAGAAATTACACTGAAGGAAAAAGGAACTAGGATGGGGGAAATGGGAAATGAAGGAAGGAAAAGGGAGAAAAATATAAGTTAGTTATACTATTAGTGTCTCAGCTCATTGAAAAGGAAGGTTTGTGCTAATATCAATTGGAAAATTTCTTTGTCCATATTTTGTATCTGAGAAACTACTTTAAAGATAACAATATGTAATGTATTAGCTCATTTTCCTATTATTTCACTATAAAATCCTGTTTTATCTTTTTTTCCCCATATAAAGAAGAATAACTTGGTTATATTGAAATTCAGCAATAGATCTGTGGAATCCCTTTACACATACATAAAAATCAACATTCATAGAATTTCAAGGACATATTTTGACCACTCTAAAAAATATTTGTTTTGGAATAAACAAGTTGTTTTCATTAAGGTTCAAGTGAAAAAATTCAAATTTGAAAACAGAAGAAAGGGGATGTGTTTTATGATTCCTCAAGCAATATGACATCATTATTTTATTTTGTTTAAAAGTTATGTCAAAAAGAGAACTTTAAGACTGTCTTATTTCTATGAAATTGATCTACCATATATTACAGTTATAATTTAGCATTTAATATTCTGATAAATGTGTTTCAAAAACTCTCCTACATATTAAAAAAAAGTCAGGTTGTGTAGACTCATTATTTCAGCTCAGTATATTGTCTTCCTATTTAATCCTGGCCAATAAAGATTGTAAAATAACTTTTTTGCCAAACAGATTTATAAAACAGGAAAGTTTGATTAACTGAAATTAATTTTTAATATGTCCAACTACTTAAAAATAGGTTATAACTGAGCATAATGCATTATTAAAATTGATACTGAAAATGTTGTGGCTATGTAATCAATAACAAAATAGTTTTGTAAAATGATCAATATGTTTCTAATTAAAAAATACTAAGAAATGCCAAATATTTAATGTTCTTTCAAGAAAACTGTCTTTGTTACTTTTCTCTCATTGGTGGGACAAAACACTGACATCCAAAATGAAGGGAGAAAAGATTTATTTAGCTTACAGTTTCTGGAGGTTTCAGTCCATGTTCAGCTGGCTCCAGAATGGTGGCATGACACTGAGGCAACACCTCAAGGCAGCAAAACAAAAGCAGCCAGAGCTAACAAGAGGGAAGAGCAAGCCTCCTTTCCTATCTTATATTGTAAGCAGGTCACCCCCCATCCAGAGCAGGTGTAGCACTCATAAAATCATCTTGCCCTCCTCTTGCAGAGGATAAGGATATTTAAAAAGTAAGAACTTTGGCTCCCTGCTGAATCTCTTGGTTAAACTTCTATATTGCTCAAGTTGACACCATAACAAATACAATATTAAAAGCCTATCGTTTGACAAAACTAAATGAGAACAAATATTGATGCTTTTTAGAAAGGACATAAAAACATGCATCTTAGACTGGCAATTTGTTTTCAATGTGAATAGAGCTCATGCACATTACTATACATCAAGGTAGAAGTTTATCTGCTACTACTTCTTTTTAACCAATGTCTATCCTGCTCCTAACTTAGTAATTGTTATATTAAATAGATGGCTAAAGCAATGGTAAGAAAAGATAAAAGAGGGACAAAGGGATAGAAAAGTGTAGGGGTTCTTTTAAAATGAACATAAGAATATTAAGAAATGGAGTTAATTTTAGTTTTTTTGAGTCTAATAATACTTCTACTAACAGCCTATACGTGGAGCAATCTTTCCTTATGTACCTAGGAGGCATGGAAACATTACTGCAGAATAAACAGAATTTAACTTTTCCTGTTCTCTCAAATAAGTATTTAGATTAATTGCAATTTGTATCATAACATCTCAACATTGGTTTTCTGGGAGGAAACATTTTGAGCTAATAAGACATTATTTGTCATTATAATTCATACAGCATAGGATTGTCATGGAAGTAATTAGAGGATATAAGTAATTCCAGAATACATAATAACTTAGTCTAAAATTTCTTTAAAAATTACATGTTTTTTGAAAAATGAGCCAGTATTCATTAAATAAGCATTGTTCTATGATGGTAGTGTTGATTTCTTTGAACATTGCTGATTAAAAGCACTTTGACATGGATGATAATGATATGTAGAGGAAAAAAATGACTATTGTTTTTCTTTTTAGAAGCACATTACTTAAAATTTTATTTTGGCTAATTATTTCTGCTAACTACAATCTCTCAGAATTCTGACAGTTTCAGTTTATTTATAAAATTACATAGGCATTTACCGAATATTTTACAAGCCTACCATGTCAGTATATTTTCCATGCAAATTGTTAAAGTTGGACAAAATGATTCAACCTAAAAATACAGTACCAATTTTCCCCTTCTTTTATCCTAAATAAGGCTTAAGACTCACTGGTCTTACCATGCTCATAGTGCAAACCTATAGAGATAAAACAATATTTTACAAGTAAAAACATTCTGACTGTACCTGTAATCACTAATACTTTTCAGCTACTTCTTGTGGAAGTAATAATGTTATGTATTCTTTTTTTATTCACTAAAAAGAAATGTGAGGTGCTCTACTGTAGTATACGTTGGTTCACCCAGAGGAATGTATAAATTTATCAGTGGGTCTTATGTCTACAGAGAGCATAATTGAAATTTATGTTAGTAAAATCTAGATGAAAAGAAATTAATGGGAAACGTGACAATTATATATGAGTGTGTAATAGAGGGAAGAACTCATACTATTGATTTTCATGCATATATCATTTAAATTCAAAAATCACCAATTATTTCATTATTAAATGGAAAATATATATCTTGTACATATATATCTTGTACATATAGGTAATATGTAGAACAGAAATTCACTCTTAAATTTATCACCTTCACCCAAATCCCCCCACAAATAAAACATGCACATACATAGTGCTACCTACAAAAATACATGCTAAAGATCTATAATCTCCCTAAATAACCAATTACCTACTAACCTATAATGTATAACTTATACTTTATGCAATTTGTAAACATCTCCACTATTATCCAAATTTGTCTTTCAGAAAATTATTTTAGCTTTATGTTGACTACATAATATATATTTTAGATTGTGTACATTTATGTATTTCTGAAGCTTTTTTTATCCTATGCAGAAATATAGTAACATTCAGTCCTCCTAGATTGACAAACAAATTTATATTCACCAAGATTCATAGTTTGAGTTGTTAAAACTTTACTAAATTTCTGCAAACAGAAGAATCCTGTTTCATTTAGTTTGTTGATATCACTGGAAAAAAACTAACTGCACTGTGAAAGAAAAAATATTTCTTACAAATTCGTAAAGGTTATTGAGGACCACTTACCAGAAAAAATGTAAACAAAACAAAACAAAACAAAAAAATCAGCTCCAAATCTGGAAGCCGAAGTTCAATTTGTAGTCCCAAATGAGAATTTTGGAGCACTTCTAGAGACACTTGGTCTGCGACAGGCTCTTGCTAACTGGCTGAGTTGCCCAGGTGGGGCTCAAACTTGCAATCTCCCTACTCAGTCTCCTATAACAGGCACTGTACTTGTACTTTACCACACCTATCTTGCTTTCATCTATAAACAGAGGTCAAAAATATTTGCTAAGAAAATCATGACATTGACAGTATTGAATTAAGAAGAGAAAGAGACTATTCTTATATTCTTTTCAGTTACTGTATGAATTAATTTTGTTTATAAAATAAATTATAGTAATATTTGACAACATAATTTTTACCATCGATTTTCATAGTTTAGTGTGCAAGCTGACTAATTATCAACTCATGAAATTAAAGAGTTTCACCTTTTACAAAAGGCATAAATATGTTACCAGGAATGAGCAAATGTCCATGGAGTGGTAGCAAATATCTTGTTTATAAATTTTGCACTCCTGATGATTGTGAGACTTGAGGTAAAATACATTGTCAATTGATCTTTTTTTCATAATCTTTTTTCTGAAATGATTTACATAAATATTTCTAGTCTTTTTACTCCTCTATGCTTTCTAATTTTTTCATTTTTTCTCTTTTCTGATATTTATTGTATAATTTTCTCTCATTTTACTGTTTTACATTTTATGTACAAATACTATTATCTAAGCAAAAAAAGAAATAACTGTTTCATGTAAAGTTACATAAACCCACAAGCATTGCTTTCAGTATTTTATTAGAGTGTGTTAGTTATTCAGGTTAATAGGTTTTATTTAGCATATGCTTACATGCAAAGAATGTATGTTTTTCACATTTTATTGAGTTAGTTGCATAATAGTAATAATGAGAGAAATCAATGTAAAAAATTATTAAAGATTTATAAAGGCATTACTTGCTGACAAAAGTTTATTTTAAATAAAATCTTAACTACAATATCAATTTACTACATTTACCTGTTAACTAAAAGTTAAATTACACACCTAATTTGTTTTCAAACACAGCATATAACATAGATTCCCCAGAGAGTAACATCAGTTTAACACACAACTTCGCATTACTCCGAACAACATTACAAAGCTCAAACAGGGACATGCATTAGCCATTTTGTAAAACAAAGTTGTTTGTTGATCCTCTCATATAAACTAACTTTTCCTTGAAAGTAATTTCTGCACTATTATTTCCAGGACCAAACTCGACAGAAGTTATGCATGCAATTTAACTTTTGAGAATGTAACAAAAATTTGGTATTCAAAACTTGGTTGATATTAATATCTTCAACAAACTTCAAAGAAACTAAGCCTTTGTGGCAAAATGAATTATACAGAAGGCAATCCATGTATGTCGTGAACTTTAATTTACTCAATGTCTTGATTTCAGTATCAACGTTTTATTTATACAACTATATATCAGTTTGCCTTGGCCTCTGGATGGTCTTTATCTCCTATGATTGTTTGGGATTCTATGCTATAGCCAGGAACAAGCATTCAATTTAAGCATTTTAAATTCGAATCTACTGATAAATATCACTACATTACAGGGTATTGTTAGATAATGTGAGCCAGGATAAAGCAAGGATAGCGCTAAGAGATTTCAACTCTTAAACTAGCATACAAAAAAAAAAAAAATGACCAGAATCCAATGCTACAGAAATGCTATCTAATATTATAGTTGAGATTGAATAGCTTGAGCACCTAGGATAGAAAGAAATAAGACCGTGTCCATGAAGAGTCAGATATATATTCAAACCATGCACAAGCCCAAAAACAATGAAAAAAATTAAAAAAAGAATAGGACATATGTTAAACAGAGCATGGATGCTGAAGAGTAAGAGATGAATCCAAATATTTTCCTTTTCAAAAAAGTTAGTTTCAGATAAGTAAAATTTTAACTAGTCCATAAAATGTACTGTAAAAAATTTCATAATAGGTTACTATAATCATTGTTTCTCATGAAGCAAGTTATTTCAATGATTTTCAAGCATGTCTAAGCTAAAAAGGAAAAGTCGCACTGTTTGAAGCTCAATTCCAAGAATTTCCTCCTCAACTTTTCATGGAATTCACATCAGACTACATGATTTCCCTAAGGGCCTCTCCCCTTGTACTTTTAAACCTCCTTAGCAACCTCTGACCCCTCTTTCTCCTGACTTTCCCTCTGCTCATTGTATGTATTTACATGGTTCCTGGCTGATGAAATTCTAGGGTTGTTTTGTATAGCATCATCTTCTATTTGAAGCCCCTTTTATCTCATCTGATTAAGTCTACCATCTGGCCTGGTACTAAGCACAGTTTGAAATGGACAAATGTCTATTAAATCTATCATTGTAGTCAATGGACTTTTTCATACTATAAGTAAAGGGCTTGAAACATTGCATTATGGCTTGGTGTGTATTTTTACAGTTTCTCCAATGTATTGTGACTCTATTGAGAACTGAGATTGTGACTTCTTGTTCAGAGTCTTCTCCACTGTTAATTAATACTTACCACATTGTCAGGTATCCCCAGTAAACTGGACCTGGCTTACCACAGCTGTGCTTTGTCACAATTGGTATTGTTTGCCTGGGACATTAGTATCCCTTATCTTTGGTAATGTCCTTGGTGATAACTAAATATCTTTACATTTCTCTTCTGTTCCCAAATCAGAGAATGTATGTTATGATAATTTGTTTACTTTCATGTTATAATTTTCTTTTGTGGGGTGATACTGGAGGTGGAACCCACCAGTTCTGTAACACTGTGTTACATCCCTACCTATTATTATTATTAGTAGTAGTAGTAGTAGTAGTAGTAATTGTACTTTGAAGCAGTGTCTCCCTAATTTGTTCAGATGACATTCAAATATTCAATCTTCCTCTTAACCTGTCAAAGTGCTGATAATATAGGTATGTGCTGTTGTACACAACTGTCATTTTAGAAAACTTGGAGAAGTTTTAAAAGAATTATGTGAATAATAGAAGTGACTAAAACTTTGAACAAATTACTCTGTTCTTCCTTTCTTCTTTAAAATTTTGAAAATTTAAGAAAAGCACTTAATATAGCTATGTTGTAATTAAGTTCCTGTGAAAGTAATAAAAAAATTATCATTATCATGATAGTCCTGTGTCAGAATTTTAGTGAGTTTATTACAAAATGCACTAACCTGAGGTGTTGAATATTACACCTTTACTGCTTAAAGTGTCCTGTTGAATTTCTGCATTTCAAAATATCTACTGTTGTGTCTCTGTGTTTGGAATGAGCACATGTATCTTGATTTTATATCAGATCATTTAGAACTCAACTTTGAGGGAGGAAATATATAAATTATTCTCAAGATTAGTCTTATATAGAAATTATACCTTTCCATATAGTCTAAGTCTTTGAAAGAGATAGCAAATATAAATTATCTTTATCTTTTCTGAGTGTCTAAAATGTATTTTCATTACTCCAGACATACACTTCTATAAAACAGATACATCAAAACAAAAATATCAAATTTACTTCATAAAATATTTAATAGGAAAAATTTTTATTCTAGAACACTAGTTTTGCAGATTTAGTAAAATATTTCATTTTCATTAATAATCCTTATGTATTTGCATAAAAAGACTTCTCCAATGTTCTCCTTCATTCAATTTCATAAATGTATACTGTTTCATAAAGTTTTTATCAACATTATTGTGAAGTTGTAGTAAAGTCACTGAATATAACATTACAAAAAATTGAAAGTTGTCTTAATGTTTATTTGAAGATAGAAATTCAAGGAATTTCAGGTAGCATGCTTTAAAATGTTATAATCTTTAAAATGTCATTTTTATTAGTTTTTGCCATATTTGTTATATTACTATTTGCCTTTTCATAACTATATTCTACAAAAGTCTTCAACTGGAATAGATAATCGTACTAAAATATTTAATTTTTGGCAATATTATGCTATATTTCTTATAAATATTTATAATTCTATACATTACATTTAATTATTCCTTTAGAATTTCATATATATATCTACAATCTTTCTTACATTATTCTTTTCAGTCATTCCTACAATTTCTTCTTTGTTTTAAATCTTTGTGTATATGTTCTATTCCATCTATTTTCTACAGCATATCATTCTATTATAAAGAAAAATGCCTAATCCCAAAACAGCATACTTCATACTCTTTGTTGATTTTCTTTGAAAGTGTAT
This sequence comes from Hydrochoerus hydrochaeris, assembly GCA_004027455.1. Taxonomy (NCBI): domain Eukaryota; kingdom Metazoa; phylum Chordata; class Mammalia; order Rodentia; family Hydrochaeridae; genus Hydrochoerus; species Hydrochoerus hydrochaeris. The sequence goes on along the minus strand of PVLA01000897.1, from coordinate 385,160 downwards.
GTCTTATAATTAAATATTTGCAAGATGACAGTTTTAAGCAACAGAAAATATGTTAATACTGTATCTCATCTAGATGCTTATTGCAAGTCATATTTTCTATCTGCAATGCATGTTGCCGCAGAGAGATATCTAAATTGGGATAATCGATGCACTTCAGCCATCTTGCTATACTGACACTGGTGCATCAATTTTCCAATATAGTCAAACACATACATAAATAAAATGCATATTCTATCCTTCATCAATTGCAAGAACAGCTTCAATAATCCCACCTTAGACTATGACTGAAACAAATCATCATGATAGAGTAAAATACTACAAGTCAACCTAGTAACACTAGGAAAAGAAGAAATATCAACCAAGCAACAAAAACATACTTTCTTCTTAATTTATAAGATTATTACTTAATTGTACTGATTAAAATGCATATAATCCCTGTCTAGACACTAATGTCAAGCATTCAAGAAAATGGAGCCCAAGGCACACAAGTGGAGAATATTTTGCAGAGAGTGACAAAATATTACTTCTTCATACCTAGCCCAGAATTAGTGCTATATACTTTACAAACAATTCAAAACTTATTAATTATGCTCTCTCACCTTCACATTGTACTGTGAGCTGATATACAAAAGCAAAATTATACAACAAAGAGCACTTCTTTATAAGAGTAGAGTTTTTGTATCCTAGGTTTAAGTTCTTTAGATAATAATGATACCAGTTCTCTAAACTTAATTCTGTATACATGGTCTTTTTAAGGTGATAAGTCTCTTTGGAAGTGCATTTTTTTAACAAGAGAATATAAGATTTTTTAAAAATAGATGTCAAAAAGTATTATAGATTACAAAAAATATTTTAATTACATTTTACCTTTATTTCTTTATCCAGAGTTAAATAAATATTTTATTTCATCATTATTAAGATTTGAAAGTGTTTTGCTGACAAGTCTTTGTTCTCTATGCATTTATAAAGATGAAACAAGAATGACCACTAAGAGTCTTTAAAAACAGATGAGACTCAATCCTCTTGTTGCTAAAATAATTTTATTAGTTATTAATTAATTTAATTATGTTTATTGATGTTGTACGGAGACTAAATGATGAAGTATGCTAGTATTTATTTCCTTTTTCCTTTAGATTTATCTTAACATTATTTTCATACTATTCAGTAAATATTTCTATTATCTCCCAATGTATTATATTTGAAACTACTTACATTATTGGTGTTTATCAACAAACTAGTTTTTACTCATGAAACAAAGTAAATTATACTATTTATACCTCTTAGAAAACACACAGAAGATTTCTATATTCTTTACTTTCAAGTCATATTTTTCTGCATTCAGAATGGAGTTTGATAGAATATAGTAAATATTTTGATGATGTACAAAATAGAACACATTTTGAACAGAAACTGTTAGCGATTTTGAAAATAATTTTCTAAAACCTGATTATTACTTTAGGTTAATAGAGGGAATATGGACTAAGCTGGTCAATGTACCTCCAAAGCACTGCCACTTTTTACAGTGTTTATTCCCCCTGTATAGAAGAAAGAATCAGAAAATTCGTAGACAAATACCCACTTCTATTTGTTGGACTATATTAACGCACTAAAGTCTGAAATTGCATGCATTCTCTTAGTGAGGTGTATAAGCCACCTCTGAAGGTCGTTAAGAGCATGAGAGAATCATATTACTTCAATTTTATCTTTTTTTCTGAAAAACATGTTTTTGTTAAATGAATATCATATTTTCAAATACCTCTAGTCTCCCTAGAATTTGGAAGTCAGAAACAAAATTGAACAGAAAGGCCTATTGACACAACCAAACCACATTCTTGAAAACTTTCCAAAGATATAACTGTGATCATTTCTAAAGGAATTTCTTACACAATTCAAAGCCTGAAAAGTGTGAGAGGTGATTTTTCTATCAGTGTTCTGATCCAAAGGAAAAGTGTATACACAGACCCTCCCTCCACTGCCATAACTACATCAGAGTCTAAACATAGCAAGAACTGATAAAGAAACTCCTGGCACACATATTTTCCCAAGATTTCTTTTAATTCTTGAGTCTAAGCCAGTGAACCACTAGTGATGCAGAGCCATGAGGTGTTCCTTTGCCAGTCTGAGTGAGAGTTATATGAAATCAGTGCCCAGGGTCATCTAGCAACCCAATCTCTCATGATATCATAGCAGAATAAAGAAGCACCATGGTAACTGGCAGAAAAAATCTACACTCCAACAAAATCCTCTGTTACTAGGTCCATCTCCATGGGCCAACCCAGAGATATGTCTCTGGAATCTTTAGGGTATCAGTTTGCCCTTAGGAACAACAGCAGAAGATGATGAAGAACATTAAAAAAAAGTGGACCTGTGCCCACTTGTTTCCTATAAGGGGTGGTCAGGTGAGGCAAACCCTGGCTGAAATGGAACGCACAAATTTTTGAGGAAGATACTTTAACCTTGGGAAATTTGGAGAGCTAGGGCCAAGATAAGAATGCCATATACTGGTTCTGCCTGTAAGAAAATCAATTTATTTTCCCCAGTAATATCAAGTGCTAAAAAAACCCATTAAAATGAAAAAAATAAAACTAGCATCATGTATCACTTATAATTAGGAGGAAAATAGTGTAACAGGCAAAAATGACAATGAAAGCAGTGGTTGGAATGAAAAGAAAAATATTTATGAGCTGGAGAACATTCAATTTGAAAGTTTATTTTTTTGAAAATCACTTGGAAAAGTTAAATATTAATTTTAAAATGTTAGTCATTACATAAATATGTTAATTATATATTATTTAATGCTAACATGTGGCTTTTCTTAATCCCAAGAGAGGAAAATTTTTTTACTATATAGGATGAAAATGAAGTGAGTCTAACATAGTACGTAGATCTTTATTTTGTAAAGACTAGACAGACCATCAAGGTCTCTTGTAAAATTTATACTAACAATGAATGAAAAACTTTTTTAGAAGCTCAACTTAAATATGTATAAATTTAGTCAAATGTACAAGTATAGGAGGAGTCTACCAATTGTAAATTAATAAAAAAGCAATCAGCAATCAAAAGATATGTGAATGTTGGGAAATAAAAGACATATAAAGAAAAGTTAAATTTGTAATATGCTGAAAGTGGAGTATATGTTAATTTTGTAACAAGCATATATTAATTTTCTAACTGATTTGTTAGTTCTTGATGTGGTCTGAAGTAGTTAGATAAAACAGAAAGTAAAAGTTCCAAGGAAGGATTACATTTATCTTCTTTTAAAATTATTTTTGTTTTTATCTACAAAGATAGCTTTATTTGTGAATCTTTCCTACAATTGATATCCTGGATAAAGTCTTCATGCTCCGTAAGTATTCTGCCATATTTGATAAAATATCCTAGTCTTATTGTGTAAAGCTCATCTCCTGGCTTTGCTTGTGAGTGCACCATTTTGTAATTTCCCTCCTTCTTTGGCATTGTTCATCCTATTTTCATTGGTTAACTCTAAAAGCTCTGCATCTCCTTGTTATTCTTCTGCATAGATTCATTGCTTCAGTGACCTTTGTCATTTTTCAGTGATCATCATTCCCAAGCAGTTGACTACTCTTTCAATATTCAAAGTCTGATCAAATCTCTGCACTCAATAACTGAGTACTCAATAACATTTTAGAACAAATGTATTATTTAATAAAAATGGTTAGCAGAGATTACAGATATAAGCACTAATTCACTATGTAGAATATGATGTCATAGTTGGAATTGATTCAGAATCAGTAACCATATTCTTATTTAAGATGTTCATTTTATACATATAATCTATAAATTTATACATCTCAGTCTTGCTTCATGTGATTGTTAGATGATTTTTATAAAAGTTAATTTGATTCATAGTTGTAAGTAAAACTAGAAAAGTTGGTAATGGAAAGTTTATGTGAGTAACAAACTTTTGGTTGAATGAGTAACAGATTTTTATTGATTAAACTATTCAAACTTTACCAAAAAGTTATAAATATTTCTAAGTCCAGTTATTTTATTTGTGAAAACCATGTGCTGAGAGGGAAATTACTTGTCAAAATTTGCTAAATTTTCAGGAAACAAAGTCAAGGATAAAGTCTTACCTAGTCTTCCCTATTTTCCTCTATTGTAGAAATAATAATTTTTAAAACCTATTACGTGAATAATGTGCTAATTATCATATTGAACTGTAGAATCTAATTATCTGGGATAATTAAAGGCATATGCTATTTTGGTCAAATCTTATTCTCAAAATTAATGCCAAATCAGATATAGAATGTACAATTATGTGAAAATTGTGAACTTCATTTTTCAAAGTTTCATTTTAAAAATAACTCTGAATATTGACTGATCAATCATAACCATGAAATCAGTAATGTAAAATAAAAATACAATAATTGACATTTCTATAGATGCTTGTAATTAAACCACATGTCATTAAAACCTACCTAGTTCCTTTGATCAGGAATATGGTAAAAGGGAATTACCTAACATCAAGATAAGTTAACATCTGTAATATATAATTCCAATATCACATTAGTTTTTTTTCAAATTATAAAGTCAATTACAGAGACTCTCAGCTGCTTATAATCAAGAATGGGATGCACTGTACCTTGTGAGACTCCAGTTTTCTTGTGGTCTTTAACTAAGTGGGAGAGAAAATTGCAGATAAATGAAAGGCGTCTCAGCTCGTAAAAACGTGGAAAAGAGCTTGAAACAGAAATAGAAGTCTCTGCAACAATTTATTCTTAATTTTCATAGTCTGTCCTCCAAAAGGTGAAATTTTAAAGTATCACCATTTAGCAGTGCCTCAGTCCATGGTTTAAGAACTCTAGGTAATGTGCAGTATTTTCTACCACAAAGTCAGATTGTTATTCTTGGTCTAAACCATTCATGATCTAAAAAGACCCCAGGCAAAATCTTAGGAATGTACTATAGAATATGGGGAAAGATTAACTGCCACACAGTGTTCAGTTAGAAGGATGAGCTGGGGAGATTTTGAGGAGTTCCATTAAATTACTTTGCTATTATGGGTAAGCATAGAATCCCTGTCCAGAGAGCGTTGGGGGTGTTCTCTGATTAGGGCTCTTTCTATTCTTAGAGCAGAACTCTTTTTACACATTTTTCTCCTTCATAAACTCTGACACTGTCTTTTAGGGAGAAGAGACTGTTACTTTGGGAATGGTAAAGATGAGTAAGATAACTCTTGGATAATGAAGAATGTGCATGTGTGTGTGTGTGTGTGTGTGTGTGTGTGTGTGTGTGTGTGTGTGTGTGTTTTAAGTATGCTTTTAGAAATGGACTCAGGTCTTTGGTAATATAATTTCCCCCAGAAATGTGATTTGTTTCCAGTGAGTTCCTTATGCCAATTAAATACTTCTCTAGTCATATTTCTTAAGTAGTCTTCATTTTTGCATCCTTTTGCAGTATATCTCTATGTTTAAGGCTGCTAAATTGAGACAATCTGATTTGAGTGGAAAAATGTAAAACCTAGATCTTAATAGATGTTTTGCTTACTCAAATTTCTCTGTTTTTGTTTAAAAGTACATAATTTTTAAAAAGATTTCAATGTCATAAATGCCTCTTTTCTCCTCTAAATTACTTTTTTCTTACTGTACTATATGCAATTGTTTGAACATATCTATTGCTAAATGTGATCAGTAATTGGCAACACACAAGTTTTGGTACTTTCTAGCCACTTCCCCAGCCTCAGTACTCCCTTTGATATTTATCATTACTAAAATTATATTCTAATTCTGATCCATTATTCCTGGGGCTGAATTTTCTCTTTCTTTTTAATCCCATGATCCAGCCTGTTTCCCTGATGTCAACACAGTATTTTTCTTGTGTTTTGTGTGTATCATCAATAAAACTTGCCAGATTCTTGATTGTAACTGCAGTGTTTTATTTCACCTTTTATCACCAGACCTTAATATCTTCCCAGGCATACTGAAGGCACACAATACTATTTTCTGAATGATTAAATGGAAGTAAATATTAGATACTAACCACTCTCCACCTCAGCCTTATCAATCATTCAAGTAGCCAGGGAGCAATAGACATCCCTGTGATACAAGGCATTTTATAAACATCATCAAAATGCACTGACAGCATTATTGCCTGATATGCATAGTCCAGATTTCAGTGTTGCAGAACCTCACGTATGTTTGGAAGTACTTGTTGACCCTTATAGACCAGTGTGTAACAAACACCTAGTGAAATACGGACTACAGTTAAGAACCTGACACATTTTTGTTCTTCTTTTTTTCTATTGAAGAAGAAAATAAGTTAGATGCTTTAAGTATTTCAAAAAAACAAAAGTTCCTTTGCTTTGCTTTTCCCCTTTGTCCTAATTTATCAGCACAACTTTAGAGACTAGTGTGCAAGTAGAATATGTAGCAGCGGTTTATATAAATACTGTTTTAGACCTACGCATGTAACCTGCAACTCTAGGTTTGCAATTGTAGGATGTACATTGCTATAGAACCACCCCAGAACAGCAACATGATTCAAGGTTGGTCCTGAATAGAATTTTTCACAAAAGTTCCTGAATCTATACTTATCATCAAACACATCAATAGACTCTAGTTAGACAAGTTCAGTGGTAGACAGCTTGCCTAGCATGTGTGAGAGGTTCAATACAATACTCCTCCCCGCCTAAAATAACTTTAAATAAACACATATGTGTGCATGTATATGTGCACACACACACACACACACACACTCAAAGCAAAAGCACAAATTCACATTCAGTGTATTCAAAATTGACCTACAAATCGGTATTTTAAATGAACATTTGTTATAATTTTTAGCTGCAATATCTGTAAGCGGGAATTAACACTGAATGCCAGGAAACTTTAAAGTAATGGGTTTTAATAAGTAATATTTTAAAATATGCTGATGTAGTATATGAGATCCACATATGAAGTTAGACTAGTGTATTTGAAATATCCTGTTTTTTTCATTGAACATATACTTAACACCTTTAAACATTAACACTTTTTAAAGGAACATCACTTTTTATTGCTTTGGGACATTCTATTTATGTTGGTTATAACATAAGACTTCAGGAGAAACTATTTCATGATTCTCAGCAGGCCTCCCTTACCAATTCTCAGCAACAATGTGACCTTGCCTGAGAACTGGAGCAAGTTTGTCATTCAACTTGACTCAAATATTTAGATTTTGTCTCTGAAGGAAGATTGAGAAAGGGTCATAACTATGTGAAATAAAGTACCACTTGGCCCACAAAGTGTAGCTTCAAAAAGGCAGAGCAAAGTTGGAACTAATTAACACTATCTTTTTGTATCAACTGATACAGACCAGTCCTATTTCTTATCAGAACTGTCTTCTCACTCACTTATTTTGTTTTGCGTGTGTGTGTGAAAAAATTTAACACAATTCATTTTTCTAATAAGAAAGAGGACAAAAAAGAAAATATACCTATCCACAACTTCTTTTTCTGTACAATGAGTAGCCTGTGTCAATAGTTTATTCTTTTTCAGATTAGAAATTAAAGTGAATCCTAGAGACAATAATTCACTAGTTATTAGTTACTAAATTTTTAATTTCCTATGCATATGTTCAAATGAGGTAAAAATAAAAAATTGCCTAATTTACATGATTAACTGTCAGGTATTAAAATTTGATATTACACATAGTATTTACTGATAATAATGATAATGGAAAATATTAGTGTTGAGTTTGAGTAAACTTTACTGATAATTCTATCTTCTCTGAGATAAATGGAAAATTTAAAGTTGATTAACTGACACATGGATCCTTAAAATACATTAAATTTTATTTTTATTGATCCTGAGGAAAGCTCAAAGTAATATGTAAAATAAAATGAGATTCACATGAGTTAGTGTTCTCATGATGGTTCTTCTACTTAGCTAATCTATTCAACATTTCTTGAACATTTTGGGGGTTACAAACAATTCCATATTCTAGAGATACAGAGATGAGTAAGATTTAAATATTTGATAATGAAATTTCATTTATTGAATAATTCCAATGAAATAGTTGAATAAGATGATGTTAAACTCAATACAGGAAGCACTTTTGAAGTCTTTATAGTTCCTCATTCTGCAGAGTGGCTCCATTACACAGTATTATTAATTAAAATTTTAATTAAACTTTCATTGAGGTAATTTTAGATTATAAAAAATAAGACAAAAATAACTTTTATACATGTTGCCTACTTGTCCCCAGAAGATATAATTTGCCATCAATGTTAGATTTATTGTTTTCATTGCTTTCTTTGTGTGCGTGTGTGTGTGTGTGTGTGTAAATTGAATTCTATAGTCTTAGTACCTGTTTAGTTTCATGTATCCACTCTAACAGTGAAGATATTAATAGCTCTAAAATTAAATCAAAACTTTCTATGGCCCTTTTATAATAAACCTATTTCTTAACTTATACTCCTATCTCTAATCATTGGTAACCAGAAATATGTTTCCATGTACATATATTTATCATTCTGAAAATATTAATAATGAAGAATTAGAATGTGTCACCTTTGAAGTTACCTGTTTGCAGCATACTTTCCTTGAACTTATTTTGTTCTTTTCTTTTCATTACTAAGGACAGCAGTCCCCTCAAAGCACTCACTTACTGCAGGATGCTGTGATTTTTTTCAAGCCTATTACCAAGAGATCATAATAATAACTTCAACAAACAGTCCTATACAGGTTTGATATGGACTAAATTTTCATTTCTCTTGGTTAAATATCTACATAAAATTTCTAAGTACAGTATATCATTACTTTGTATGGTTAGTCATAAGTAACATATGAGAAATTAGTTTAAAACTCATGAGCATTGTATGCTGTCCTTGTCATTCATACATGTTTCCTACACATAGTAATTGGAGACTTGATACATATACACATCTCATCTTGCTCATTTTTAATCCCACTGCCTCACCAACTTCCCTCTTCCTCCTTCCCCAGAAACTTTTCCCGTCTCTACAGGAGCTACCTCCCTGTTTCTTAACATATCTCTTTATTTTGCTTTTTAAATTATTTCCACTTTGGCTTTCTCATACTATTGGAGTCACTATGATGGCTGTGAAGTGATATTCTATTACAACATTTCTGGGTGTGACTGTATTTTCATGTATTTATTTGCTAATCATATTCATCGAAATGTCTCTGCAAGTTTTAATCATTACTTGTTTTATGCTTTGTTTTGATATTGTTGAATTTGGAGAATGGATGTGTAAGGATATAGATGTATGGATATAGATATAGATGGATATGGATACAGATAGTGATATAGAAAGATATAGATATAGTTACACACATATATATACTGCATAGCAGACTTTAATATGGTTTATAAATATTTTCTTTATGTGTCTTTTACCTTTCTCATATGAAGTTTTGCAAAACCAGAGTTGTAAATTTTGATGAGGGTCAATTTGTCAATTGTTTACATATTAATAATGTATTTGGTGACATTTAATGTCTCTTTGATAATCCTTATAACATGAACATGTTTATTTCTTTTACAGAAATGTTGTAGGATTTAAAATATATGATCCATTTTGAAGTAATTTTTTATACTGTTTAAGGCTTAGATTATTTTGTTGCATATGGATATATAACTGCTCAATCACCATTGTTAAAAAACAATCTTACTGAGTTTTAAAAGTAATTGAGAAACCTCATGACCAGGAATTGCAAGATGGCCAACTGAGTGGTGGCATAAGAGAGCCTCTCTGAGAAAAATAAAAAATAAAAACAACTCAGATGCTTGAATCTCACAACATGGAGAAAGCCAGACAAAAGGAGAGGAATTCTCATGAACCAGGAAGAAACTAAGGAAAAAGAAAAAAAAAAAGAAGAAGAAGAAGCATGGACAGAGGGCTGGAGCTGGGCAAGCCCTGATCACTGTACTGGCACGTCTTGGAGTCAGGCGACTCACGATAGAGATCGCAGCTGTGCCAAGAGCCAGGGGTTGGTGAGCTCCAGACCCTCGGCTGGAGGAGGGGCTGAGATAGGGAGTAGAAACAGCCAGCTGAGCTGCATGAACTTTGGTGAGTGAAGGGAACTGGATTCCCCAGATCAAGAGGACTGGCTGGGCGACATTTTGGAGTTGGGCAGGGCCGGCTTGAATCAAAACCGGAGGCAGCATCCGCTGATGACTCCTAGTCCAAAGCAGATTGGTGGGATCTGCTCAGGCAGGGCCACACCCCTGGTTGAAAGCCAAGCCAGGGATGAGGCTTTTCTGGGCCAGTGGCATCCCCAGGGAACACACAAACTTGTTGAAGCATAAACTGGTTGACTGGTGTAGGGAGAGGGGCCAGCTCTCAGCGTGCAACTCGCAGATCTGCAGCAGATTGGGGAGCAGTACTTCCCTAGCAAGTGTGCTGCAGAAAAAACTGTAAGCAATACAAAAGGCCCAGAGACCACCATGCACCTGTCTGAAGGGGGCCGAAAACATGACAAGACAGAGAAACAGCAAAAGGTCCCCAACTGCAGAACCAGGGAAAGTGAGTCCAACAGAGGTAAATGCAGAGGAGGTTGAGAGCAGCAAACCTGTAATGTCAGAGACAGCCTCATCGGAAATAAATACCTCTGTGTTCTCATCATTGAATTTAAATCTGAAATTCTAACTCAGGAGAAGCAAGATATAAGAATATTAATAAAAGAAATCCTGGGTAATCCTCAAGTAGACACAAATGAAAGAATAGAGGAACCCAGAGAAAAGAGAGAAGCCTTTGATGAAGAATATAAACAAAACCTAGAATATGTGAAAAAGATCCAAAGAGAATATCAGGAAATTAAAAACTCCATTGAAAGCTGGCAAAACCTTTTAACAGAAACTAAAGACAAACTTTCAAAACTGGAAGATAGATTTGCAAAGTAGGATCATGAAAGGAAGGATCTCTTAAAAATAACAAGGAACCAGGAAGCAATGATACAAAGGCTAGAAGACGAGATTGGTTGCATTCAGGGTGGTATGCCGTAGACACAAAGGCTAGAAGATAACAAGATGATTTATAACCTAAGAATAATATATGTGAATGAAGATGCAGCAACAAATACAAATGAAATAAAAAGTCTATTCACAGAAATAATTAAGGAAAACTTCCCAATCATAGGTAACGGAAGTGAAGTTCAGATAAACGAGGCATACAGAATTCCAGCCAGCTATAACCCAAACAGATCTACACCCAGACATATAATAATCAGGATCCCAGAAATCCATCACAAGAACAGAATATTAAAAGTGGTCAGAGAAAAGAAACAGGTTACCTATAAAAGAAAACTCATCAAAATCACAGCAGACTTCTCAATGCAAACCATCAAATCAAGAAGAGCTTGGAGAAAATATATTCCAAGTCCTGAAAGAAAATAACCTCCAACCCAGAATGATGTACCCTGCAAAACTGTCTCTCAAAATTAATGGAGAGATAAGATATTTCCATGACAAAGAAGAACTGGGGGAGCTTGTGACCACCAATCCAACCCTGCAAAGAATACTGAAGGACATTCTAGAGAGAGAGAAGAAAATCACCAGGATTCCAGGAATAATGGCAGAAAGGCCTCAAAGAAAGGGGCAGACAGTGGAATGAAGGAGAAAAGTAAACAAACAATGACAGAAAAATGGCATGGGAGAGATAAGGCAGAGAAGATTGGTTATATCACTGTTTTATCTTGGCTGATTTTATTTTAATCTGGTATGCTTGAGAGTGTTGAGTGTGAGAGTAGGGGCAACTACTCTGAGGATGACAGGATTCCATAGGATACCCATTCTGGTTTGATTGTTAACTGCCTTTGAAGTCCTATAATGTCTCCAATATTTAGATTTTATTAATAGTATTTGAGAATAACAAGAGACATCATAGTGACTACCATAGATCACCCAGTGTTATGTTTTTGTATGTTTTTTCATTTCGTGTTTCTTTAGGAATTTGTATTGCTGACTTGTTTTGATTTATTTCTCCCTCTAATACAGAAAGGCTAGGTATATGTGTAGAGACTTGGATTATAGTTATTGTAAAGAAAAAAGAGGAAAAGAGAGTATTCTAAAGGATATAACTGCATGTATGTTTGAGTGTGTGGAATTAATATCCATCTTGCTGAAGATTTAGTTGGAAGGATGAACAAAACTGATTGCAGTCTTGCTGTTTGGATGTCCACTTTGTGGGCTTTGCTTTTGTAACTTGAACAACTGCATCTAAGAGGAAAGTATGTAATTATCAACTAATGATTTCTAACTGGTTACTATTTTTGTTTTTTTGTTTTGTTTTTGAGATTTTGTATTGTTTCTACCCTCTTTCTGTTTCAAAATTTTTTCTTTAAATAAAAAAAATTAAAAATAAATAAGTAAAAGTTATTGATTAGAATTGGGTCTGTTCTTGATTTCACTATTCTATTAAACTAGTTCCTTCTTCCACCACTACATTATAGTCTGGGTTACTTCAGGTATATTGAAGACAGTATCAAGTAATGTGATTCCTTCCACTTTACTCAGCATCTTTGCTAAAAACTATTTTAGCTACATTATAGCCTTTCCCTTTCCATATAAATTTTAGAATAAGTTTCTATATGTTTATATAAATCTTATGAAAAGATTGACAGAAGTTGCATCAAATATATAGATCGATTGTGGCATGAATGAATTATTTACTATATTGCAATTTCCAATATAAACTAAACTGCATTTCATCATTTATTGAAATTTTCTTTTACTTCTTTCATCAGCATTTTATAATTTTCAATATACTGGCAGACTTTAGAAATAGTTTATTAAGTGAACATCTATTTTTTAATAAGAACCAATAATGAATATATTTTGTTTTGAAATTCTTAGTTCATTCCTTATATGTAAAATTTAATTGATTATTGTGAGTTGATTTTGTACCTTATAACATCCATAAACTCACTTAATTCCAGAGGATTTTGAATAAGCAAGTATTATATATATAATCTGCATTATTTCCATGTCTTTCTCCTGTGTTTAAATGGGTGTGTTTAAAAGTATTGAATTAAAGCAGTAGAAACAGACATGTTTGTCTTATTCCTGATCTTGTGGTAAAAGAATTCTATCTTTTTTTAATAATTACTACATTAGCTACAGAATATTTTAAAAATTTTTTCTTCATTATAGTTCAAAAAAAATCCTTCTGTTGTGAATTTGTCAAAGTCTTGATTATAAAATAGGTGTTGGAATTTGTCAAGTGTTTTCCTATATCAATGAATAAAATTATGTAATTTTCTCCTTTAGCTCATTGAAATGATGACTTAAGGTGATTTTTGATTCGTTGAACAAGAATTTCATAGCTTGATGTTGCATCTTTCTTTATGTATTGCTGGATTCTGTTTATTAGTATTTGTGGCAGATTTTTGTATTGAAGTTTATGAGTGATATTTGTCTTGTTTATCTTTTTCTGTTTTTGTACCATGATAATATAATTCTCATGCAATGAGTTTGGAAATTTTCCAAATATCTATTTTGGAAAGAAATTGAATAAACTTATTATAAATTCTCCAGTAAAATTTTGGTAGATTTTTAACTTTAAAATCTCCAGACTCTAAAATTCTTGTTAAGGGCATCTATATTAAAAGAGGAATTTTGTTAATTGTTCTAAGTTTATTCTCACTTTATTGAGTTTTGAGTTTTAAGAAACTGGATTATTGTTTTTCTAATGTCTTATACTTACTGTCATAAAGCCTTTTCTGCTTTTCTCTAAGTATTTCTTTAAGGGCTACTGGATTTGTAGTTATATTCCCCATTTAATTCTTGATAATGGTGATTCATGTCTTTTTAAAATTTTTGTCAACCTAGAGGGAGCCTTGAAAATGTAACTGATATTTTTGAAGAATTAGCTTTTTATCCAATTTTTTTATTTAATTATTTTCAATAATTTCAACTTTTATTATTTCCTTTTTGGATTTTTTTATGCTTCCCTTTTTAGTTTTGAGGAAGGAATTTGGGGTGGATTGACAACTGGTGGTCAATTTGCAACAAGCAGCTGAATGAATCAACAGGATGCTAGGTGCAGGTGGCACACCCGAGAATTGTTGCCAACAACATTAAGAGGGAGAACTGGAGAGGAAGACACTTTTGTGTGGTTTGTTCTTCTGGGTGTTGTTGGTTCTCCTGTTGCCATGGGTTCTACTGGAGAAGCTTGTGAAGCTTCTTTCTTGATATGAATTTGGCTGTTCTCAAGAGAGGATCTCAGGACTTTGTTGTCACTGAGAAGGGCTGCAGTTCACTTTGAGGGGGCTTTGAGCATTGCTTTGTGGATCTGTATGGGGGGGGATGTTGTGCTGTTCAGTCTCTTAGGAGAAGCTTGTCATGCTGGCTTCCTGTGTGGGACCTTGTTGTCACTGAGGATGCCTGTGATACTTTTGTGGGAAGCTTTGGTACTTATTTTGAACATTGCTTCCTTGCTCTAGTGCAAAACCCCAGTGTACTGGCACAGAGCCTTCATGCCACTGGCATTTACTTTCTGGCTTTCACTGCTGACCTTTGGGATGGCCCAACACAGATCCGTGAAACAGACTTGCATGACACATTGTCATGGGCTCTGGGTCTTCAGATGAGCTCATGCAGGACATTGCCATGGGATCTGGACCCTCATCTGGATTCTTTGAGGGCTTTAGTGTGTGGACAGATTTCCTGCACTTTTTGTGTTTGACTCTTTGGATGACTATTATAAAGTAATTTTATAAACTATGTGTCCTGTATGAAATTGTTTTCCTTGCAAACCCTGAGTACAACAGACTTAGATTATTGAAGTCTGAATTTGCTACTAATATCAATACTTTTTGTTATATCTCTTCCTTAAAAAACTATTCTAATTGAGTCTCACATTTTGCTTCCTTATTTATTTTTATCAGCTTTATGTATTATTTTATTTTCCTATATAATTCCTTTTTACTCAAAAATATTTAGAAAAATATTTTTTAATTTTTACATTTTTAGTGATTACATTTGTTATTAATTTCCTGTTTGAATTCGTATCTATCAAGAGAATCTACTAAGAACAGTATAAATTATTTTAATTTGTTGAACTTATGGTCTAGAGAATAGTTTATCTTGATGACTCTTTCATGAATGCTTGATATATATGGCATACTTCTGTTGTTGTTGTTGTTGTTTCATATTACTGGGAATGGAACCCAGGACCTCACGCTTGCCAAGAAGTTAATACAGCATAATTGAATAAGAGTATTGTGAACGTAATGATTAGATCTTGTTTGTTGATTTTCTTGTTTATATCTTCTATATCTTTGCTGAGCTTGTTTAGTAGGTCTATCAGTTGCTAGAAGGGAGGTGTTGAAATCTCTAATCATAATCCTGTGTGTGTGTGTGTGTGTGTGTGTGTGTGTGTGTGTGTGTGATTTCTCTTTTCAGCTCTATCAGGTTGTGTTTTGTTGTCTTGACTGTTTCATGGTTGGTATATACATATTTAAGATCATTTTATCTTACACGTAAACTTTCCCTTTTTTCATTGTGTATATTATATTCCCTTTTTCCTCTATTCTCTTTGCTTTGAAGTCTATCTTACTTAGTTTTAATATTAAGAATATTTCTGCTCATTTCCAGTGATCAATGTTTTTATTCTATATCTTTTTATATCCATTTATTTTTAAGAAGCTGATATTTTTAGCTTAAAGTGAGCATATTTAAAATAACTTTTATTTAGAAGATACTTATTGTCTATTTCAATCTCTTGTTGGACTGTTACATTAGGATTATCTAGATTTAGTATAATTATTGATATATTAGAACTGTCTAATATTTTATTGCTTAAATTTTCTTGTCTCCTTGTATTTCACTTTTATTTCCCTTCCTCGGTTACCTGATGTTTTAAAGAATTCTATTTATATTTGAATAGTTTTGAATACATCTCTTCATATAATTTCTCTCAATATTAAAATGTACATATGTGACATAGAACCACTTGTTTGTGCTACATCTTTACTGCTCTAAATGATGTGTGGAATTTTCAATTCTATTTCTGCCCCTTAATTATATCACTTTTAATATCATTTTTCAGTGTCTTATACCCATATAAAGTTTTCGAAATAACCAAATACAATAAAATTTCTGTGGAAAGATACTTGTCTACTTTATATTCCATACTATTTTGGTATCTGAATTCCTTTTCACTTTGTAGTATTGTAAAGTTTTATTATTTTATTTTCTCTTTGAATCATGCCTTTTAGGCATTCTTTAAATGTAGAATAGAGAATGATAAATTCAATTGGTTTTAGTATCAAATTCCTAATCTGAGAAGGAATTTTTATTCTTGGACAATAGTTTTGTGGGATTTGGAGTTTGTGGTTAGCAGTTCTTCTTTCAACATATGCCCCTGCATTCTGGTTTTCTAGTGAGAAGGTCGTTCTGATCTAAAACCAAAGAATTCTCTCTGGCTGCTTTCATGGATTTCTTTTTAACTCTTTAGAAGCTGAATTATGATATGTGTTGGCATAGATTTCCTTAAGTTTACCTTTTGTGTAATTTTCTCACATATTAGAGTTTAGTCCTTCCCTAAAAGCTGGAAACTTTTCAGTCATCTTTTCTTCCATATGAAGAAATGCTTATCCCTACTGCCCTCTATGAGAGTCTGACTTATCCTTTATTCTTGTCCCACAGCATTGTGAGACTTCAATTTTTACCCATGCTATTTACCTTCTATTGTTCAGGGTGGCTTTATTGCCTTGCTCTGATTGTATAAACTGCCATCCCCACAGTATTATTGAGAAAACCCAGTAGGTTTTTATTTTTTATGTCATCTTTTTGGTTGCATAAATTTTATCTCATTCTTTGTTTTTTTTGACCTATTTCTCTTCTGAACGTTTCCTCTGTTTCCTGTTTTTGGCAAGACTGCAGCTATTCTGCTAATCCATGTCAATACTATAATATTGCCACAGTATCTGTTGCACAATCCAGGGCAGCGTGAGCTTACATGGTTGGTTCAATGCTACCTTTAGAGTTGTAGATGCAGAATCCATGTGTTCTTCTTAATGGTTGAGAAATGCAGGATTCCATGAATTTGTGCTGTTTCCTGGGCACTGAAGTCTCGAACAAATTGGATTTCTTCTCATTAATTTTCGGGCCTGTCTTCTGGCTGACATTTTCACTACATCTAGAGATTATATTTATGCTCATTTTGAAGAGGGTGGAAATAGCTATATTCTGTCATAACTGGACCAGAATTTCATTATTTTTTTAATTTGCCTAAATTTCAAATATCAGTACTTTGTATTTAAATGTAAATCTAGAATATATTTCAAGCCCCAAGGATAATGTTATTTTAAATTATTCATACTACTAAAATCTTATTAAAGAAAAAACAATAAGATATAGAACACATAGTGTTCTAGACAGTATTTTGACAGCAATTTAATTATTTGTTCAATAGATAAATAACTTATTTGTGTTATATTTCTTAGTTTATTTCTTAAACAAAAACCTTGCTATTTACCAGGACATTCCGCTTGCTGGATAACTGGTTAAACCTGGTTATGTTTTACTACTAATTGAATTTCATCATTCAAACCTCTCTACTAATTGTTTTAAAATTTAGGACGCTAAACTTCCTTGAAAAGAAAAAAAAAAAAAACATGAGTAATCCTTAGGTTGGAAGTGCCTCTCTACAAGTGAAAGCAACAAACTTAATTTTATATAATTCTCAAAAGGATAAGAAATAAAGTACAAATTAGGGAGAAAGAATTTAACATAGGATTTGTTATTAATTGCCTGCTTAACTTTGCTTTAATTCCACTTTCATTGTGTCACCTTAACACACAGTGTTGAATATGAACTAGGTATCCAAAGTTAAATACATACCATAACTCTAACATATACTCTGATTTTCACAAGAAAGTTCTGCCCATTTTGGTTTCAAAGAATCATTTTTAGAGGTCCCATTCCAGCCAGCTATTCCCCTTTTAGGTATCTTCCCAGAAGAATTAAAAACATCACACCACAGTGATATATGTGCACCCATGTTTATAGCAGCACAATTTGTAGTAGCTAAATCTTGGAAACAACCCAAATGTCTACAAACAGAGGAACAGATTAAAAAGGAAGTCTGGCATTTTTATACATAAAGAGTACTACTCAGCCAAAAAGAAGGATAAACTTGAAACTTTCATAGGTAAATGGATGCAACTTGAGACCATCCTGACAAGCGAAGTCACTCAGTCTCACATGTGCAAGCACTGTATTGTCTCCATGATGTGAGCAATTGAAAGAGTAAATAAGGTCTAAAATGTACAATAGATATTGTGATATGTAACGAAACTGTTCAAAAGTAAAAAGAAACTGTGATGGGTGAAAGGGGAAAGGATGGAAGGGAAAAGGATAAAAATGCAAGTCAGTTATACTATTAAGGTCTTAAAATCATTAAAAATGAAGGTTTATGCTAATATCAACAGGATAAATTTTCATGCCCATGTTTTGTACCCTGAGCAACTGTGTAAAGATAACAACATGGAATATATTAACTATTGCTATTCTCCTATCATTGTTATGAAATTTTGTTTTACCTTTTTCCATAAAATAAAATATTTTGCAAAATGCCTGAAGTGTATATTGAGTTGCACCTAAGTTTTACTCTGTTTAATTATCTGCCCTTTCCACTAAAATCATAGTTTCTTATGAAGTAGGTTGTTTTAGAAATTTTCTTTGTGTCCCCATCACTACCAATAAACAATTGATGATGTGATAAAATCTTAGCATGCATCTGCTTATTACTTCATTTCCTCCACTAGTCTTTGTGGTAAATCGTTTTGTTATAGCTTTGGTAAAAGTGACAGTTTAAATGCTAGCAGTGAAATCTGCTATATATATTGAAACTAGAATCTTTGAAATTGCCACATATCAAAATACAAAGTTAGATTTAAAAAAAAACAATGAAATTATTCTTCTAATACTAACTTTAAACAATAAAAATTTTTGGTAGATATTCTGAGAGAAATACATTACAAATCTACAGAATGAGTAAAAGCAGATTGTTCTCATTTCACAAAAATAAACTGCTTCTGCCAAAAATAATAATTAATGCTGTAGAATAATATATACATTTATTTAAGCCTCAAACTCAGGAAAAGTAGAGCATTGGCCTTTAAGTAAAATTCTATTAGTTAAATGGTTAAATTTATAGCTGAATATTTTTAGAAGTATCTTATGATTGTTATTTATTACAGCTGCATGATCTGTCAAAGGCTTTTAGGGCAAGAATTATGGTATAAGCTTGACAATATGTGATTTATATAGGAAATACTTCTGGAGAAAACAAGGAAAAGAATATTTATAGAGGTGATCTTATATGACAGCAATATATCTTAAAAGATTTGAAAGTCATAGCAATTTTCTGCTCATTTCAAATATTCCATTTTTACTCTTTTGCTTGTTATAAAAACTCATCAAACATTTCTGAGCTTGAAGAGCCAGGAGGTACTAATGTGAAACTGGACTTCAGAAAATGTTATTTAATATGCAAACAAATTTGTTTTCAGCTAAGTATGAGACAAATGAAAGTTAATAATGTCCAAATGAAATTTTTTCATGTAGTGAGATGGAAGCTAGAAGAGAAATCCACATTTTTCAAGAAATATGAATGATTCAAAATAAAAAGGGATGAATTCATGAAGACATAATTAACTAACTTTGCATCAACTTAGTAAGTTGGCAAGTAAAAGCCTGGTAAAATAACTACTGAATTAATATCCCTTAAATATGAAGAAACTAGTTTATTTACAAAACACATATATCTTTATACCAAATTTGCATTTCTTTGATATGAAAAGTTCAAATTTACTAAATTATTCTGTTAATTTTACCCTATTGTCTTTCCAAGAATCATGTAAGTACCTTAAAAATGGCAGATCTAGGATGTCATCATAGTAGACTCCACCATAATTTTTTTTTTCTGGATTTTGCTTTAATATCATGGAAGTTAGCAATAAAAATGGATGTCATGAATGTTTCTCTGATAATCTTTGATACACAACTGTCTGGTATTATTGAATTTGAGGTCAATTGTACCACATAGTGTTCTTTCTTTAGAAATGTATGAAAATAATTTCTGTATGAGTGAACAATAGTTATTTTTCTGCCAAGTTGCACACATATGTATGTTGCAAGTATAAAGTAGATTATACTCTCCATTCCAAGCAAATAGCTCTTAAACACTGTTTAAAATGATACCATCAACAAAAACTGTGGATTCAGATAAAATAACGAGAACTACATCTGCCAGAAAGCAGAAGCAAAGTTCAAACAAGTGAAATAGTTGGGACTAAAATACACATTTTGTAAACACTAAAGAAAATATTGGAAAATTATTACTCTGGGTAGGTACCTGCATTATCACACAACTTTTAATGACAGATTAATGCAATTACCTATTGGCTCATAGGCTGTATTACAATATCATACCAGCTCTGCAGACTGAGTCCCAAAGGGCTTTTATATACATAATTGTATTTTTATACTGGAAGCTCAGAAAACTGGGCAGAAGGAACTGTAAAATCATAAGCATTACAGTGCTGAAATATCAGTGCTTTAACATATTTTTTCACAGAATTAGCCATAGTATCCTGACTATAAAAACAAGAACTAGAAAGAGCAATATAAAAATAATAACAAATTTGATATCAAAAACTGATGTGTCTATTATATCAATCAGGGTATCAATCTATTCATAATGCAACTGGAATTTACTTTAGTTATATTCATTTTTATACTGACATTTTGGTTTTATTACTAGGATTTTACTACATCAATTCAGTATCTCTCAGACAGATTGTTTAAGGAATTCTGAAGTGGAAAAGTTTCTGGCAAGATTCAGTATGTGACTCTGGCAATGGGACAATTTAGCAGAATGAAGACAAAACCTGTGAACATTAAGATTAGGGAGTTATTTGTGATGATGATGGTCTTGATTATGATAATGATAGAAATGTGAAAAGAGAGAAAGACACTAAATGACTAAGCTCAATTTACCAGGAGTTAAAGGTGAAACAGGAATGAAAGAGACCTTTGCTTTTAAGTCAAATATGGTACATTACACTTTCTGATTTTTGATAATTTTGTTACTCATAGAATGCATTTTTCTGGCTTAATTTTCTATGTATTATTAATTTAAACTCGAATTTTTTCAAAATGTTTCCATAAAT
The DNA here is from genome assembly GCA_004027455.1 of Hydrochoerus hydrochaeris. Lineage (NCBI taxonomy): Eukaryota > Metazoa > Chordata > Mammalia > Rodentia > Hydrochaeridae > Hydrochoerus > Hydrochoerus hydrochaeris. The sequence continues at coordinate 364,014 of PVLA01000897.1, read as the reverse complement.
ATGCATTGAATGTTTACATAGGGTTGATTTATCAGCATTCCCAGTGTCCTAAATATTTTGAAAATAGGATTTTTTCATAGTTAAATCATCAATTTTCTTCCCAAGCATACAAACTTTCTGTACATAAATCCAAACACTCAAATTACATAGATTTAATTATGCTTGTTCTATATCAATTCTAGGTAGGGAAAATTTATGTAAAAAAATTGCAAGTTATTGAGGAAAAATGGCTTATTTAGATTGTTATTATTCTGCTCCATTTTTCAAATTTTAAATGATACCATTGAATAAAAGTATAGGGCCTGGGGATTTAGCTCAGCAGCATAAGTGCCTGCCTCGCAAGCGCATAATCATGAGTTCAATCCTTAGTACCAATAAATAAATAAATATATATATAAATAAGAAAAAAAGTATAAACTTCTTAAGGTTACATTTAATATTCTGTGTTAATAGTTAAATAAAACTTTTCAACTTCGTTTTTGTAACCACGTCTTTCCTCAACTTATCTCTCCTTCTGCTGATTTAACAATTTTCAAATAGTGTACAGTGATGCAGAGATGTAGGAATTTTCTACAGAAGTATTCTGTTACTGGTCTTCACATTTATCAGAATGCCATTGATGGGATCATTCTTCATGTTTAGGTCACTGCCAATCAGTGTGCAAAAATACAGTCTGATTTAAAAAAAATGAACAATTCAGGAAAAGAAATATAGAAAGGATATTTTTTCAACAAATGGTGGTACTGTTGTATGGGGATCCTAGAAGATGTGATGTACTGCAGAAAACCCACCACACTGCTGGGCCTTAGAGAAGAAACTGAGAAATGCATGAGTAGCAATCTCAGCAACCAAGGTTATCCAAGCAACAGTCCACCATAGTAATAAATGTGTGGAAGCTGATGGCCACCACTTTGAGCACCTCTCATAATTGTAGAAGCCAAAAGTAACATGTGCCTTAAAAAATTTAGGAATAAAATATTTATTCAAATTTTTTCTTTTCCTGGAGTGTGGATACACATTTGAAGGGACTCTATATTTCAATATTTTGTATGTAGTATGTGAAAACACATAGGATCTTTTATGCATTTTGTTTATGAAACAGATTCTCTACCCCTTTTAACAGTAAATTTAAAAAACAAATATATGGAAAACTGAAATCAATATAGGTCAATCATATAACTGTAATTTTTAAAAAGATTACCTCATGCTATGAGTGATACCATAGGACTATAGTTTTTGGAACTGAAAGAAGTATGAATGACAATTACAATCAGTACTCAAAGGATTTTATGAAAAATAATTACATAAACTTCCATAATTTGATGGCATTGAAAAGAGATAAAGATGTAGTGTGGCTGATGATTGGCAGGGATAACAGGCAGCTCTGAGCCAGGCATTCCATCATGTCAGAGCCCTGGCAGGAAGCAGGCAACAAAGTCAACAATCGCTTTTACATATGCAGCAATTTATCATTCAAACACTTCTCTCAAGGTACTTTACAAGACTGTACAATGACTAGAAGAAAGAGCTCAAAAAACCAAGCAAGCTATTGAAAGCTAAAAGAGGGGGTGATGATCCTTATGAATTTGACTGAAGAGAACAGAACATCTTTAGTATTCAGATTTATACAAAATGACATTAAATGTCAAGACCTGAGTCCCCATTGTGGGACCCTTGCTCAGGTCAGTAGAATTATGCAAACAGCACCAGGTGCTACTTAAATTTAGCAGAGATAGTTCACAGAAACAAGAAACACAATTTCAACTTTATTCTTTTTAAATATTATAAATGAGGTGTCAAGCTAATCACTTCAAAAATTTTATGACTATTTAAAAAGTCATAAAAGTGTGTAAAAATAGGGGAAAACAAATGAACTAATAAAATACAGCCTGTTCCTTTATTTACATTATTTTGAGAAAATCTGTTGTGGAAAGGCCTGTATTAAGATAAACTACTTTCCTATGAAATATTTAATAATTGTGCACTTTATTGGTACAGAACAAGATATCTCTGTTTTCACAGTTTAAAACACTTGGTTTGCTGCAAGATTTCTCAGTTTACTTGCAATCAGCATTTTAAGACAAATAGTTCTTTGTGAGGAGAGGGTAGGGTGTTCTGGTGTACTGTACAGCTTCTCTGATCTCTCCTTTCATTAGTTAATTAGTCCCTGAGTCACAAAAATAAAAACTACCTCTGGATATTGATAGATATCTTGTTTGTTGTGGTTTTCTGTTGGGAGGAACACCAAATGATCCTCTCTAAGAGCTATTGTTTTAATATCATAGAAGATGCATTTTACTGAGCTACTTCTAGCATCTCAAATATGAGAACTGGCCCTGACTTTAACAAGTCTTTAATGTGGCCGTTTTTATCAGCCCATTAAAGTATCCCACCATATTGTGATAATCCAGTTCCCAGAGAGTTGCCTTACCCAGGCTCTTCTGATTCCGGTTCCCTGAAGATAGAACAAAGGTTGACAAATAGTAATTAAAAAGGAATAGGCAGGTGGCGAATAAATTGCTTGCTTTACTGAATATTGTGAGTTGAATTACAAAACAAAGAAAATAGCATGGAAAAATAGTTTGTAAATTTGGGGTATGTTCATTTTATAGGCAAATAGCTTAAGAATCCAATAAACAACACCAGGCTAAAAGGTAATACATGGTTATGGAAAGGCTGAATCTAATGGCTAAATTAATCATTTCTTGGGTCATAAGCATAAACATCATATTATCCTCCTGAGGCAAGAATGTATTAACTCAGGCCTTAAAATTAAATAATTTCAATAAGATAGATTGGTCATATGCATGCTATTATAGAATGTAGGAGTATACTATTATAGGTATATTATCCTGTTTTATAGTGAACCTCACATCATCATTGCAGGGCCATTCAAATCATTTTATCAAGATTATAAAACATAATCTAGAGAGAACTATTATCTGTTTAATGCAAGCTTGCAAGTAGAAGATTTTAGAACTATATGTCTTCTATGAGGTCTTAATTTCTTTGGTTCATCAGGGAATAAGAAAAAATGAATAGGCACACATTTTCACTTATAAAAATGACAAAAAGTGGCATGATAAAAACTCTTATTTTAAAATTCTACTACTGATATGAAATTAGCATCTATGGCATCAATAGTTTCTTGTAGATCTAGTTTACTTTTCTGAATTCAATGAAATATTCATGATAAAAGGGTGTTTCTGCTCCTTGATTATAACTTTAATAGATTTGTCTTCCGCAGTATTCTCATAGATCAGCTTTCTCATCATGGCTTACATAGATAAATTCATCCATTTTATTTTTTTCCTTTCTTTTCAATTCTTCTCAGGATGTGCAGCCAAGCAATGTACTTTGCCTTAATATATTTGTGGGCTATTGCTTGATATTTTCATTTTTTACCTTTATAACCTCCATAAACAAGCTGATCTGGAATCTTTCAAATGAAAGCCAAAATAACTCCTTTTTCTTTTAAATTATTTATCATCTTATCTTAGTGACTGACTCATTTTTACACTATTTTATATTTAAGAATATCTTTAATAGTTCTCTGTCTACTTAGTATTCAAAGTCACCAGTGCATGTGTGTGTAAACGTCCTCAACAATAATTTTTGAATGTTTACTATGATGTTACATTGTTATGAACAAATATATTAAAATATAGTCCTGTTCCTACTTATTTGTACTAGTTTAATCTAAAGATATAAACATAAAAGTTTTATTTATTAAACTCCCACTATGCCAAACCCTTCTGTCTACATTTATATGTATTAATAAATTCAACAAATATTATAGCCAATGAAGCACTATCTTTATTCTGCATTAATAAGATTGTCTTTTTTATAATTCTCATACATCATTTATCTTGGACCAGCCTAAAAGTCATAGTCGATTTTCATTCATAATGGATCATTGTAACTTAATAAGAGCAGCAAATAAATGCAAGTAACTGACCTTTAATCTTTAGTTAATACATTATATAACATTCCTGCCAATTGTCTAGGTCTATAGAGGCTGAGATAAGGTTAGAAATTGTTAACTTTCTAGAAAATTTAATGTCTATTTGCCTAAATCACATATTTTTTTTAATTTTATGGTATATAACATGTAGATATGATAATATTAATTTTAAAGTGACTAAAATACATAAATACATCTCATGAAGACATAAAACATGATTAAGAAAAATTTGGGAGGAGTCACAAAGGAACTTTATGGAAGGAAAACAATAAGTTTGAAAGATACATTAAGGAGGAACCAATGACATGGAAAAGTCAGAAAATACTTCCTAGAAGGAATGATGCAGCAGACACCAAAAACACAGGTGGGAATTTACTAGGTGAAGCTTAAAGACACATTGTGAACAAAACCATGGACATCTGTGACTCTGTGGCCTGATTTGGTGAAGAAAAGTAAAAGTTATACAAGGACAGTTATATAAATCCTTAAAATGTATTAAATTCTTACTATGAAAGATCTCGTGTTTTACTCTTTCAACAATAGAATAACTCTGTAAAACTCCAGTTAAAGAAAGAGACCTGATCCTACTTAGTGTTTCAAAATGATATAATTGTGATAGTTTGAAGCAGGAATTAACTTTGTCAGGGAAGATAATTAAAGAAGGATAACGATTAGTGAAATAATTCCTTTTTCTTGCCTAGCCAAAGCTCTGTCTTTTCAAATTCTTAATAGCCCTGATAATCTTGAATTGTGCAACACATCCATAGTTTACACAGGATTCACCTTCAAGCGATTCTACCGCTATTACCAACATGTACAATCCCAGCATTTTCTTGCACAAAAATTTTCCAGGGATGGATTTGGTCCCATGTCCAGGAAAACAGGCATTACTATACCCTCAATGCTTGGTTCATTGGGATCCAACCCACTGGAACTGATAACTTTGTTCAAGTTATTGAGTCAAGTATTTCACCTGCTTTCCTCTCTCCTGATGTAAAGTGGAAGAATGCAAGCTCAACTGAAGACAGTCCTTTAGTTTGTATATGAATCCTGATTTTTATGAGCTCAGGGTGATAAAAACTGCAGAGAAACAGAAGTTAATACCCAACTGGCCTGCCTTTATTATTTAACTTGGAGTTGAGTTATTTGCAACTAATTGTCCCATAACAGATTTTTAAAGAAAGTTACTACTGTACCCTCGATGCACATGAATGATCAGCACAAGGACAAGATAGTTGGGCTGGGGATTTAGCTCAGTGGCATAAGCGGAAGGTCATGAGTTTGATCCATAGTACCGCAAAAAAAAAAAAAAAGGACAAGATAGTTGTGCAGCAGAAAAATTAAAAGTTTATTTTAAAACTTAAAAATATTAGGTCTAATTTATTGATTTACATAATAAAATCTATTTTATTAATAAATATATGTTACATGCAAATAAAACAGAAATAGCTTATTATCAGGGACCTGGCCAAGATCCCAATTTCCCAAACAAGTGTACAGCGAAAGCTTAAATAAATGAGACAAGTGGTATGACTTCAGGTCTCCATGAGGATCAAAATTCACCAGCAGAGTTTACAACTCTGGGGGATAAGACAGGGAATGTCTCTGGGTGGCCCATATTTATTTAGTTTTTTAAACAAGGAAGAGATAGACTGGAAAATGCAGGAAACTGAGCAGGATCTTGGGAGTGGTTCAAAGATTTTTCCAAGTAAAAAATTACGTTAATTTAGGAGAAGTATCTTAGGAGAAAGTCTCCAGGTTGACTTTCACTTCGGGAGTGAAATGCCTGCAGCTACAATCTCTATCTTATTAATTGGGGTTGGAACCAGGTGTCCTCATCTGTGGCCTGATCTTGCCCTTCGAAGTGTCCTCATCTGTGGCCTGATCTTGCCCTTCGAAGTGGGGTATGGTAGACCAGCCACACTGTAGCCCTGTAGGTGTGTTCAATTTCCAGTTTTAATGGTTCCCAACAGCTTATTAGTTTAAATATTTTATTGAATTAAGATTTATTGTAACTGCATTGAACAGAATTCCTAAAATGGGATTTCAAGAGATCTGTAAGTATTTTGTCACAAACACATACGCAGCCCTATATATAAATTAAAAGCCAAGCAAACTAAAATATCTGAATATTGCTTCTATATTTCTTGACTCTAACATGCCAGTGTTAGTGATTTAAAGTATAGAGAATCATCTGTATGACTCAACTTTGAATTCACAGTAAGATTTTTCCACTGAGGCTTTTAAATCATTAGTATTTGCAAATTTGATTTCACAAACATATATGAATAAGCCACTAGAGACTGGGTTCTAGCTATGAAGAATAATGTTAGGGAAGATAGGCCCAATGGTCTAGATCATAACTACAAATAACTAAACTCTTAATTCCTTTCCCTGAACCCAAAAGCAGATGTGCTAATGGTAGAAAAGCCAGGTCTATAGATATCAGAACCTAATTCAGGAGAGCTGAGAAAACTGTTATTCCGGGATAATCTAAGATAGGGAAAGGCAAGGGTATAAATAGAAGATATACTCAGAAAAAGCATTTTCCCCAGCGATTTCCTATATTAATATAGTATTGTTCTCTTTTTTCTTTCCCAAAAAAGGAGCAGGTTCAGATTGGGATGTAAGCTATCTTTGAATTACTCTAGTGCTTAAAATAAGCATTAAATTCACAAAGGTATATAATGTTTAAACTTCTTTTCTTCCGCTACCACTTCTAAATCCAGATAAAATAAATAACAGAGTCTCTGTTTGAATGTCCATTCTATATGCTTTAATTTTATAACTTGAACAACTATGTCTAAGAAGACAATATGTAATTTATCAACTAGTGATTTTGTACTGTTTGTTTTCTGAAATTCTGTATTGTTTCTACCCCTTTTTCTGTTTTGCTTTTTTCCTCTTTAAATAAAATTTTTTAAAAAACTGAAAAATAAATAAATAAATAAATAAATAAATAACAGAGAAGTTGGAGACACTTAGGAAAGAAAAGAAACAGTAGTAAGGTATACACTATCATTGCAGTGTTAAGGTTTAAAGCTTAGAAACTTAAAAGGTTTAAAGAAATGAGTTGAAAACTTTCTTTGAAAGAAAAGTAAAACTATGCTAATATGAATCACTGATGAGGAGATTGGAAAGTGAAGAAATTCATACATTCGTATTTATATTATGAGCCAGTGGAATATTTTGGAGAGAACTGGAAGTCATTGATGAAATTTGCAATTCACATACCTTTTGAAATACTGTCTTACTCTTGGATTAGTCTTCAAATTGTTCATAATGGACAAATACATGTTGATTTCATTGTATTTTTATTTTCTTTGAGAACTTTTTCCAAGATTATAATGATATGTAAACATATTAATAATCATATAAATAGGAATATATAGTTAATTTGTTCTTGAAAGAATTACTTAAAGCATTATCTTCTCTTCCTAAATATTTATAATTTTCTTTGATCTATTATATTTATTTTTCATTTTATATTACTTTTATTAATTTTATTGGCACATTTTAGATATAGATAAGGATCATATCCATCATAGGGAATTTGTACCTATACATGATATTTTTATGCCTCTTATTCCCTATCCCTTCTCTTTCCTTTAGCTCATCTTCCCTCCCTGTTTACAAAACTTTGCTTCCATTTTATTCTTCTTTTTAAATCATTTTTTTTCCTTTCCCCTTTCCTCACCCTAGTTCTTGCTTCATTTTGAACAATTTCTTCCCATTCCACAACATCTATTTTGATACTTATTTACACATTCAGTCTTATTTAGCAGTGAAAATAAAATGAGAGCTTTTCACCAATGAAAGAAATGTGATTTTAAAATGCATATTGTGTATAACACGTCAAGTATATGAAAGTAATATCCATGAGTACATACAATGGCAATTAATGTATCTGAAGTTAATTTAAAGGAAAAAATACAAAGTCTGAAGTTAATTTAAAAGAAAATACAAGAAGAAAAAATATAAAATCTGAAGTTAATTTAAAAGAAAAGATACAAAATTTAAGATATGCATAGCACAATGCCATGTATATAAATTAAAAATATCTAAATGTTGCCTTATTCCCTTTTCAAATGGTCATGTCAGTATTGAATTGTTAGAGTATATCTTACTTATAGTGAATGTCTATTAATATTTCAGTGGATAAGTGATGGAGAATACAACCAAATGCTAAGCTGGAAGCATGATTACATCAGTTGTGCACACAAAAGCCCAAAGACTAAACTAAAATATTGCTGAAGGTAAAATTCAAGAGAAATCCTCAGGGATAAAAGACAGAATAATAAATTTAGTCGAAGGACATACAGAAGATTAACATATTTTTAAAACTATCTTTGGAATAACTAGGAGGGATCGGAAGAGTTTTAATTAAAAAATCAGAGATAGCGTTTTAAGGAACAGTCATATCTGGAAAACAGATAAACGTTGTGTGATTAATACTGCAGTACAAACTTGCACAGTAATCATCCAAAATTGGTGCAGATTCCATAGGTTTAAGTCACAGACATCAATAAAATTGCCTTTACAGTAATTGAACATTTACAAATCCTCAGGCCATTCACCCTCCTGACCAACTGGCTACACATTCAGGGGTTCTGATTACTCTCTTAGATGTTCTAATTCATTAGAGTGACTGACCAAGCTTAGGGAGGTGCTATACTTATATGTAAAATTTATTATAAAGGGTACGAATCACAATCTGCTAAATAAAGATAGGGCAAGATCTGTAGGTGTTCTAGATATAGAACTTCTGTGATCTTTATATATGTGTTTTGGTGACTTTACTGTTGTTAGGACAAAACATCCAAAACTCGTAACTCGAGGAGAGGTTCATTTTGGCTCATAATTTCAGTAGAAATTCTGCAAGTCAGAAACAACAGGAAAAGAAAATGGGAAAGGAAACCTGCTCATGTCTTGGTGACCCAGAGCAAGAAAAGAGTAGTACATTCCAGGTCATGTCAACAGTAATCCACCTTCTATGACAAGCCCCCACCTCCTAACAGCATGTCCATCTCCTGAACTCATAAGTGAATGAATCCATGGATGAATATAAAACTCCTATGACACACTCACTTTAAAGACACATGGGATTTTGGAAGGACATTTTAGATCTAAACTACAACAGCATGAAGTGAGGGTTCACTACTATTGTAGTTAATGTTGTGATCACCAACCAGGAATGTTGCCTTAGCTGTAAAATATTTATATTGATTATAAATAGCTGTGATGTTCAAAGTATTCATTGAAGTTTTATTATATAGGCATAAAAGTTGTACGATCATCTGAACTCAATTTTTTTTTTCTGTATTGGAGATTGAACTCATGACCTCACACTTGCCAGGCAGGCACTGTGCCATTGAGCTGTAACTCCAGCCCCTGAACTCAATTTTTATCATATTCCTTGCTTCTTCCACTTCCAGAAATTGGAAAGGTGAGGTGATACTGTCTAGCTCAAAACTCCAAGTTTCTATTCATAAAATACATCTTTGGGTTGTGATGAACTCTTATTCTGAATCATCCACACATAGATACAGATTTGAGAAAAAGGTTTACTATTAATAGCCAAGATATTCCTATCATTTGGGAGATTCCAAGATTTAAGTATTCTCCCAAGAAACAGAGAAAGAAGAGATAAATTTCTGGGTGTGGGGGTGCAACCCTGTAATACCAGTACTCAGGAGTCTGAGGCATGAAATCACCATGAGTTCAAGGTCAGCCTAGGCTGCATAAGTGAGCTCAAGACCAGCCTGAACATCATAGTGAGACCCTGTCTCAAAAAAAAAAATTATTAGACAATAAGGAAAAATAGGAAACCAGAAAAGAAATGAGAGAAGAAAATGAAGAACTTAAAATGTAACACCCTTGCATAGTAAGTCCTGAAATTTGAAATTATGCTGTAGACTATGGGAAATTTACATTAGCTTTTAATCAGAATTTTGACATAATCAACATAAATATTTTACAGGATATGAAAGTTGCCTTAAAATGAGAGACCTGTGGCATAATTTTAAAATATTGGACTGCCATAATTAATCAGGGTGTGGTGGCACATGTCAGTAATCCCAGAACTTTTGGTAGTGGAGGGAGGAGGATTGCAAATTCAAATCTGGTTGAATAGAAAATTAAAATGGCGAATTTTCTAAAACATAAAAGGACAGGGATGTAGCTTAGTGTAGCTGCTACAGGCAGCTGAGCCAGTTAGAAGTAAAGACAGTCAGAAAGGACTAGGCCCTCAAATAAATTGGCACAGAGAACCAGATGTCTGATGACCTTGGAGGAGACACACACCGCTTGCTGTGGGCCATATCTCAAGACAAATGCAAGCACACCCTTAAATATAATCCTTAGGGATTAAGTCTGAATCACCTTATGCCCACTTTGCAAATTCCCATTTCCCCACCTTTGAACCATCTAATCTCATGGTTTTCCTCTGTAAAAAGTCCCTGGAAAAGACAAGAGTCTGGGGCAACCCGCGCAGGACCCCTTTTGTCTCTCTTCAGACAGAAACTTTCTTTTAATAAATAAATATATTATACTCTTCACCTCTGTTGTTCCTAAAATTCATTCTTAGATTTTAGAGAACACAAACTCATGGACATGGTAGGTCGGGAGTTTCATTCCCCCTATATCATAGCTGGGTTCAATCTCCAGTATTGCAATAAATATGTGAATATATATATATATATATATATATATATATATATATCACTTCCCTATTATGAATATGTTTATTATTCATGGCAACATATACTAATAAAAGAGGGAAGAAGAAAAAAATTATCATAAATAATGTACTTCTGTGATAAGGCACTATCAAAGACCATCAAAAGAAAATCAGAGATATTTAGGAAAAATAGTAAAAAAGTAAAGAAGATGAATTGCTTTAAAGATGCTACTGAGAATTTTAACTTAGGTAATGTTCAACTTCATATGAATGTGTAGATTTTTTTCTAAAAAGAGATATTCATAAGTCACAGAAAAATATCTGTTTCATGAGAATTTTGGAAAATCAAAAACCCTACATTTCTGTTTCAAAGCCTAGTCTTAGATGTATTTTATAATTAACCTGCCAAGGAGTATGTGGAGGTTAGATGGCATGTTCACTGAGCTTGGGATCTGATTGGGGAACTGATGGAACCCATTTCTGGTTGTGTCTAGGTAGGTCATTGTAGTGGGACTTTCACAGTCTAAAACTAGTCTATGTCTGTTTGCATTCTAGCATTGTTCTCCTACTCTGATTCTGATTTGCTACAAGCAAGGAAGGCAGCTTTTCGCAACTCCCCAATTCTGTCACAGTGTTTCTTACTTGCAGCAGCCCATGGACTGAATCACTTTAATTCATGAGCCAAATTAAACCTTTAGTATTTTTAATTTTGGGTTTCAAGTATTGTGTTGTAACAACAGAAAAATTAACTAATACAGAAAATTGATAGAGAGTAGGGTTATTGCTATGACCACCCCTGATCATGTAGCTCAGAAGCCCTTGGAACTGGTTTGTGGAAGAAGTTTGAAAAGATATGGGGATACATCCTAGAAAATTTTTAGAATGCTATAAGTGAACTTGCTGGATGATTCTGGTTGTAGCAGTCTATTGTCATTTAGACTAGAGGTCTTATGTGTTACACTCTGGAAGAAAATTCATCTACATTTTGTCCATTTTTTGAGACTTTGGGAGACTGAGACCATTTACAACAGGCATCATAATTTGTATGTCTTGCTGTAGGGTGGTTCTGAATCACCAGTGCTATATGCATGACTGTCCCATTGAGCAGTATTGGGCAGTATGGGACAATCTCCCTGGTAGCACAAGCTGCCTCATGAGACAGTCATTCATATATTACTGATGATTTAAGCCATCAGAAATGTGTTATAGGGCAGTGGACTAATTTATTTGAAAAAAAAAACGGCTCAACATTTAGCCTCTGATATGCATATTGCTAGATGCTTTTAGCCTAATTTCTAATGAGAACCAGAGACAAAAAGAGGATCAGAAAAATTTGAAAATATAAATTTTGGCTTAGAGAATCCACATATAATGTTGGGGCCAAAGAAGGTATGACTCCTAAAGAGATTAAGCTCCATTAATAAAAGAACCAACAATTGTGTATAGAGACATGAAAAAAGAGAAACACTCTAAGGGTATCTCAGGAATCAGCAAGATCCCACTGATCCCAGGCTTAAAGGAGAAAAACATAACATTTCATTTGGGAAGACAGCACCTGACCCACTTGCTTGAGAAAGGCAACATAAGGTATCTATTCCTTGGAATTCATTTTTCTGTGCTTAGTCAAACAGATGCTCACAGACCTCTGCTGTCATGGTGCAAGGGGGCCTGAGTACTGCCTCTGCTGATTGCAGACCTTGACACTATTCTTGTGATGTCCAACATGCAAGTATTGTGGGGTCAGGGAGACTTTTGCAAGTTTCAAAGACCAAGGAAGTCAGATAAAAAAATCCCAGAGAGGATAATGCATAAAGTTGTGGCATTCAATCTGAAGGCACAGTGGGGTCCTCAGAAAGTTGGAGGTGCCCTGAATGCTGAACACTAGTTAGAGATATGGGATATTTGCAAAGCCAGCTCAAAAGTAAGGTCATGTGAGCCACAACCAGCAAAGCCATAGGAGTGGAGCCACCCATGCCATTTATACTCTAGATGCCAAATCTAGAGCTACAGAAATTAAGATTCATCCTATTCAGTTTTACTCTTGTTTTGGTTCAATTTTTTTCTATCCTTCTGCTTCTTCTTTTGGAATGGGAAGGTACATTCTGTGTCATTATATCTTGGGATTATGTTACTTGCTTTTTATTTTTACAGATGTTCATAGCCAAGAGTCTGTCTCATCTCTAAAAAGAAACTTAGACTTATGAAAAATGTTGGAAATGTTGAGACTCTGGGGGAAGGACTGTTCAATTTGGTTGGACACATGATAGTTATGTTGTACTAAGTGCACTTATGAACTTGTGATTGTCTTTGTTGGAACAGTAAGCATGGCTTATAAAGTTCAGAAGAGGTGGGAAGTGGAATGGCAACTTGCTAAGTTTTGGGATCTGCCCAGGGTATTGGTGGACCACACTTCTGACTGTGTCTGGGTGGGTCATGGCAGCATGGCTGTAGAGTTTACACCCGGTCCCTCATCCTTTCCTCTCTGGCACTGTTCCCCTGCTTCACTGCCTAACTGCCAAGAACTAAGTTGCTTTACTGTACTGTACCCTATACCACAATATTTCTCTGCATTGGAGCCAGCCAGTCATGAACTAAATCACCATGGGCGAATTTAAATATCTCTCCTCCTTTAAATTGTAGGTGTTGGGTATTGTGTTCCAGCAACAGGAGAGCTTACCAACACAAAGTTGTATATCTGCTATAGGAAGAAAATAGTGATTTTGTGATGTGTTTCTCATAGATGATCAGGACAAAAGAATCAAAAGCATCTCTTGGAACTATGTACTGTAGTGGGTTCTGAGAGCTTTAAATTTTCAAAATTGCCAGTTTGTGAAGATGGACAGGCTCCATGAGTGAAAGAAAATTATATGAAAAAATGTGTGACCAACATGCTTGATGTAATAATTTTTGAGCAACCACACCAATATATTTAGATTTTACTTAGTATGAAAGTGGTCTGCAGGAATAGGGATGGTTTTGCTCTCCTTCAAACTCTTTGAACAACAGTAACATTGCATGGCAGAAAATGTAAACATGGATAAAGAAGAAAACCAAATTACAATTATATTTTAGGGAAAAATTTAAGCCTTGCAAAGAAAGTTTTCTTTTTCAAAAATTTTAAGACTACAAATCAATTCTTGGCATATAATAGCTGCATATCTTCATACTAAGAACTAATACAATATGTAGCTATGGAAAGCAAATTCTTGTTTATCAGAGATCGAGAATATTCCAAGAGCCAGGAAGCTGGAAAGAATCCTGGGAGAAAGTGTAAAATTTCATTTGGCAGTAACTTGATGGTAAATAGGTAGAGATAGTGGATACCAACCATTAATGTGCTTCAAAATATACTGAAATTCTTGTGCTTTTTACCAGTTAGTGATAAAAATATCAGTGTACATGAAATCAGCACTCTGTGCTCATTTTATTTCACAATATCTAAATTTTACATACGTAAAAGAGTTTATGACAGAAGCATTTTAACTCTTGGGGAGAAATATGTACAGAAAAGTTTATAGATAATATATATTATCCAGGTATAGGTAGATGTAGATATAGATATTATTTCTTCTCCCATGAGGGTTTCTTTGCTCCTGGGATTTAAGCTACACTGTGAAACACAGATTATCACACAGAGGCTTCAATTCAAGTTTCCTCTCTGGAGATGACTTCCAGAACAAAGGCAACAAGTCAAAGTTTAATCTTGTCTTTGCTTATATCTTTCTATTTTTTTTTAATTTTAAGCCTTGATAATACAGTGGTACTGTACTGCCAATTACTTGTTTTCTTTAATTATTATTTTAAAGATCATTTAACCAAGGGTTATATTAATGAGAAGGAGAATTTTCAGTACAAGTTGACCATTGAATTTGATGTTATTAGAGCCACTAGAATTTTTTTTCATTATTTCCCTCACACTTTGAAAGTACTCATTGTCACTACTTCCTAACTATATTTTTATGTGAAATACCATAGGCATAATAAGGAAAATGAGACTTTATTTCACACTCTTGTCTAATCTTACAAGTTTCATTCAATTATCTTTAGCAAATCCCATATATACTCATGATGTTACACTTACTTTGGTATGTTATGAATATTTTCATATGCTTAGAATTTGATGTTTGATTATTAACCATCACTTAGTTCTAAATTGAAACTTGATAATTCCAATTACCATTGGTAGTAGACTTCCTAGGTAAAACAAAATTGAACAAGATTGTTTCTACAACCTTTGGAGTTTTGCATTCACTTTCAATGTTTATTTCACATTAGCACTTTCTTGTTTAGTTTCAGATCCTTGGTACCATCCAGACAAATCACGCACATTAACGTATTGTGCCTCTAAATATTTCTGTGTATTTATTTACCTTACTGAAGTATTTCCATCTGTTAAAATTGTATCATATAAAGATGAAGCATCACCTACTTGCTTCAGATTTCACTTTCACCAGTCTTATCTTCCACTTCTACTTTCTCATGCCCAATAAAGCTATATGTTATAAGGAGATGAAAAAGGGAAACTCCCTACTATTCTCTCTTAAATACCTAGCCTTTAGTATTTGTTATTCATATGATATGCTTAGGGCTAGTTAAGCTTAATGTAGCCAATTAAGATGTTTATCGTAGCACAGAAAAGACATACCAGGTCTAAAATATAAAATAAATAGAAAGTAGAACAAGCTTATGCTCATCATCACCGAAGAAGAGAGTTTAATTTGCTAAGTTAACCTAGAGGTCACTAATCAAGCTTGGTTTGCCCTAACACTATCTGCTGTTTGAAAGGTTTTCCTGGAAGTTGAGATTCCTCTGTTTTCTCTTTACTTTACTGCTGGAAGACCATGTTGATTTTGTATTTTGCTCTATCCTGTCCACATCACCTTGGATCAAGCAGATGGAAATGTTTAAAGATCTACCTGTGAGCAGAGACTGGGGCCTGACAAAGCTGTGCCCTAAACTCAGATTTGAGAAATAAACATTTAGAACTTCCAAGGTGTCTAGTCATAGTAATATAATTTCTTAAATGTCCTGCACCCTTAGATAGCCTGCACTTTTATTAAAGAAGCAGCTCCCACATAAATTAAAATGTTAATCTTTTTGAGAACATGACCAAAAAATGGATCTAAATTTGAAATTAAATATTTTGATAGGAATTTGAGGAATTTTTAAGATGTCTTTTAGTTTGTAACAATGTAAAACTAGACAAGATAACAGTTTTTTCATTTGTTTGCTATATTTGGAAGAATAAACCTTTTCAATAATAAAATTCTATGTTGATTTTTTGTCAGTGTACTTTGTCTTTGTGTCTCCCGCAACGAAGCACTTTTGAAGAAGAGATAAGTGATTAAATAGTATTTTTCAATTCTTCTATCAGTTGGCCCTGTATTATCTATGACAATTGCAGTGTCATTATTTCACAAGCCCCAACTTTAACCATAAAACTGAAATACAGCATGCAAATCTTGCGTTATACCCATTATTAGGTCATTGAGGTTTCATTGATCTTTATGTTCCCAAAATATATCAACTGAAAAATTAGTATATGAATAAATGCAATTCAAATCAAAGTATAATAGCTTCTTTTAGTTTAACATAATGAATTATTAATTTAATATAAAATTTATTAAGAATATAAAGGATGTATATATAATATGATGTTTTTATGCTTGGAAACATCCTATTTATGTCAGGAAAGCATGTTTGAATATTCTTTCCACTAGTAGTTAGAATGAACTGAGACATATTCATACTCTTGCTCTGCCTGTGGTCTTTGCATTTACTTATGAAATACGTGAGTAAAAGAAGACACACATGAAATGGCAGGAAACAGAATGGCTATCATTGTACGTCTCATATGGGGAAAGAACCCCTGACCTTGGCCTCATTAGCACCAATCTCTAATGAGCTGGGATAATAGGCCTAGACTGTTACACCAGCAGGTATCAAATTTAATTTAATTTAGTTATTCCTTGTTTGCCTAGAACTGATTTTTAAGCTCAGGCCTATATATTGTCTAAGAATTCTAATACATTATGCATTCATATTTTGATATGAGCTGTAAAATGAACATCATAATTCTATTAACCATTTTGCATTTACTCCTTTCAAGTAGACTACTGAGTTGCTACCACAAACGGTATCTTATAATCCCACAGCAGACATGTGCTTAGCTGTTCGGTTATGAACAGATGAAGGAAAAAGACATATTATTACATGCATGAGTCACATACAAATTTTGATTTAAGAATATAATGAATTTGAAAACATAGAGTTATTAGTTACTTTGGCCTTTTTTTTGGCCTTTTTTCTCTGTTCTCAGGTAAAATAAAACTTTAAAACCTCACTCGAGCAAACACACACACACACACACACACACACACACTCCAGTCCAAGCATGAAAAATAAAAAACAGTAAGGATGAAAAAGTTTAACACCCTTTGGGCGAACTAGAACTGTGGCCTATGGGCCATGATTGTAACATTTCTGGAAGTACAGCCACATGCACTGACATATTATCCATGATTGATTTCATGGTACAAAGGCAAGATGAGTAATTGCAAAAGGAATTTAATAGTCTAGAAGTCTAAAATAATTTACTTTCTGGACACTTACAGAAAATGCTTGCTGAATGTTAAATTTTTAACACGTTGCAAATTGCTAGATTTTTAACTGACCTACAGTTTAAGCTTCACTAGGCTGATTTATTTTATCCTAATAAAGAGAAGCAAACAGAAGAATAGTTTCAGGAGCTCAGGGCTGGTCTTGAACCTTCCCTGTTTCATGATTAATGTTTTCATCCTGAATTCCTTTACAGATTAATACACTAGTTTAGATAGTCTCTAAAATATGTTTAGTGCTGCAATTTAGATTTTAGTTTTGTGAATTCTTTTTATTTCTAAAGATTTTTACCATCTGTTGATTTTCCCAAACTATCATCATCTCTCTGACAATCCATTCTTAGTATTCTTTAGTGACAGTTTGGGTGTCATCATTAATACCCAGCGAATAAAACAACAGATCTAAAAACCCAAGTGCAAGACATTTCAAATATGTTGTGATATACAAAGGATATATATATATATATATATATATATATATAGAGAGAGAGAGAGAGAGAGAGAGAGAGAGAGAGAGAGAGAGAGAGAAGGAGCCATCTAGAAGTCTCTGGTTCTCATTGCTTTGGGTTAATCCAAATGCAGTAAATATTCAATTTTTTAATTACAGTAAAAGACACATTCTTAAGAATGATGAAATAAGTGTATTTGAAGCAAGGGGAAATATTTTGAGTGGGCTTAATGAAAATGTGTCTTCTACTGAATTTTTTCAATTTAGGCACTCATATATTCATTGATCAGTCTGAATAGATCAAGTATTTACAGGAATTTCTGCTAAGTAAAAACAATATGGTGTGTCCTGACTCACTTTTGTCACAAGATCAGGCCTTGTGAGACTTCTAGCTCTTTTCCAAAGTCAGAATGATGAAGAAAGGTAAATGTTTTAAATCAATTCAATATTGAGGCAGCCTTAACAGGGTAATAAAAGGCACTCACTGATTTCCAGAATCCCTCAGAAATTGGCAAAAACAATAGGAAAAGTATCTTCCAAATGAGGGGAAGCATATTGAAGGAGATTAGTGGTAAAGTGCTTTTACTATAATAAAATTCTTAGAATTGGTTATTCATCAACGTGTTTGCATGCCCCCTTAGATTTCCCTTATTTATATAACTTCAACATTGATACGATTTATGAACTAATGAAAATGAGAATGCAGGAATGCAAGAGTGAATGAAGAAAGATCTTTATAAATACTGTAAAGTTTTAATCAATCTCTTAAATAATTCTCACAGAAATCTGTGTTTGCAGTTAAGCTACATTTATAGAAAGTAAGGACTACTGATTATTTTATGGCACTTTTCTCTCTCTCATATATATATATATGTGTGTGTATGTATATATATATATATATATATATATATATATATATTATTTGTGATATATAATAAACCCATCCATTAGGGGAAATTGGTACTTAATTCATACCACCTCTTGATCCTTTCATTTCTTCTACTTCCCTTCCTCTTATCTCCTCCAAGCCCTAAAAAACAGTGCAATGCACCTTGCAATATTTATTCTCTTATACAATTTTGCTTTTGAAAAGAATTAAGAGTATATATGACAAACTTTTTTGCTTAAGTCTTCCTTTCTTTTTATTTTCAGCCCAAGAAAGTTAAAATTAGTCTTTGCCTGACTGAGGTTTATATTACAAAGTTTCATGAGACTGAGTAAAAACAAAGTTAAGGGCAGTACTTGTAGGTGGAGAGATTATAACAATTTAAAAATATACTTTATCAGATGAATAGATTATTTGACAATCCCCGCTATGTAAAATCTATCAGTAGCATTAGTTTTAATTTTTTCTATGACTAGCCCAAACTTTAAAGAGCCTAGAAAAGCCTCTATTCTAGAAGCTCAGCTTTTCTAGAATTTTCAGAAAAAGTCATAATAAATGTATGAAGTTGGCACATGTGTTCAAGGTTCCACATGGCAGCACAGACAAAGGTTATAAGCAGTGGCAATAAAACACAGATAATAATGAGAAGTCCCAGCACAGAATCTGTACAAGCAGATGTTCACAGAGAACTAGCAGGAGCTATGACTTGCAATTGCAAGATTAAAAAATAAAATCGTAGGGTGAAAGCCAGGAATGGATGTAGGCGAAGTTTCAAAAAGAACCTGAGGGCCATGTAAACTCCAAAAGTGTCAAAATAAACCCAAGGATTAGTAAAAGCAAGGTGAATAAAGTAATGTGAGATTTCAAGTAACACAAAAGGTTAACAGAGGAGAATTTGGTCAAATACTTAATAAGTAATTTGTATTACTTAAACTTGTAAGATATTAAGACAGTTTATTTAGAGAATATACCAAATTTCAGCCACAGGAACGTTGACTATTAGAAATTCCTTTTGTTTTTACTTTTAATTCAAGCAAGGAAAACACATTAGATCTTACTTAAAGATGTGTAATAAAAATATTGATTTATCAAACTGTAGGGTGAACAATGATAATGGAATTTATTGTATAGATATCAAAATAATAATAACAACTTCTTTGGTGTATAGTAATTAAAATTTAGATTCCACACTTTCTCATTCTTATGTAACTTAAGATTGATCAGAGGACAAATGATTACAGTTAAATGAGAGGTATTCTTTTAAAATATCCAGAATAGACCAATATATAGAAACAAAATATAGATCAATGATTGCCTGGATTTGAAGGTTGAACTTACATCTATATCAATATCTACATCTATATTTATATCAATATCTATATCTATGTATGTGTGTATATAATATATAGCATATATGTGTATATACATCCTTTAAAGTACATGGTTAATAGCATATATATGTATATATATACACTTTAATACAATGTATTTATGTTAAGTGAATTTTATCCCAATAAAGCTTTCTGTTTTTTTAAAATTACACTAAACTATCTTAGGCATTATAAGCATGCCATAGTTAACAATTTCACTTCCACTCAAGAGAAAAGCAATTTTCTATGAGGTAATTAGGGTGATGTTATCAAATGAAGAAAAGAATTGAAGATTTCTGGAAGAGGAAATAGAAAAGATACAATAATTTGTGATTAAGGTTATCTTGTAATATATTTAAAATTTCCTCTGCTCCTTAAAATTCTCATAATGCAGTTTGCTATTATATCTAGAAGACTGTGTCTAAGTATGAAAGAAACACATTTCTAAATAATTACATTTTTTAAAAAAAATCTGCAGTTCTAACTCAGAGAAATTAGAAGACACAATAGAAAAATTTAAAATTTTATTTATAAAACTGTTACATGATTATTTTTCTTCTGTGCTATGATCATTGTCATTAAAATGATAAATTTTGCTTCCTTCTCCTTTAATATATTCTGTCTTTAAAATCTAAATTAGGACCTCCAAATTTTGAATTTAAAATAGTAAATGTGGTAAAATATCAGATATTTCTAGCTAAGGAAGTTTTAAACATTTTAATAATTTTAAATGGATATATGAAATATATATATATATATATATATATATATATATATATATCAATAGGGCATCATGTTATATTTCATACTTGTGTACATTGCAGAATATTTAGATCCTGGTAATCATGTTTATCTCCTCAAACATTTATAATTTCCTTATGGTGAAAATTTCCAAAATCCTTCCTTCTAGGTTTTGGAATATTGCTACATGTAGTTCCCTTCTGTGCAATAACAAACCAAAACCTTTATCTCCCTCCTTCCCCCACACTCACTTCTGCCTCTGGAACTGCCTCTTGATTTTTAATTTCATAAAGACTATTTTCAAATTCCAAATTTGAGAGGTATCACGTGGCACACATCTATCTCTGCCTGACTAATCTCATTTGACATGACTAATTTCCAATTCCATTCATAGTTCTACAAATTACAGAATTTCATTATTTTTAGTTTTATTAGTATAGGTTCATGATACATAATGAATACATTCCTTGTTAGTAGTACATGACACATCTGAGGTTTTTTCTGGCCCTTTTCCCTTCTCTCCTTCCATTCCTCGGTCTCCTTTCCATTTGAGGAAGGCTGATCTCCCTGTTTCTTACTAAATGAGAAGCCCAAACTATAAATAATAAGAAAAGTAATAAATTTGATTATTTTTATGGACTAATAGTATTCCACTATGTATCTATTCCTGATTTTATTTTATTTTTTTACCCACTCACCAGTTGATGGACAGATTGTTTCCCTTTTCTGGCTATTGTGAATGGTGGTGTAATGAACATGGAGTGTAAATGTTTCTGAAATTCCTTAAAATTTTACAACGCTCTACAAAAAATAACATGCTACATTAGAACAGTGAATAAAGAGGTAAGGAAGTACAATATTGAGAGTAGGTAGGCTCTTGGATTTAAGTCTCTTTAACTTTATATAAAGCCCATAAAATATCAAGCCAGTTACCTACTTGAGATACATTAAAACATGGTAAAATATTTCAATAAGACATTTCCCATTTTTCTCTACACTACCATAACAAGACAGAGTGAAGAAAATGCAATAGTATGTTATTTTCCTATGATACAGGGTTGTGTTTATAGGTGTTGTCTGCTCATGTGTGTGTGTGTGTGTGTGTGTGTGTTCACTGGGTAATATGTTTGAGAAGTGAGGAAAGTTAGTGTACCTATATTCTACTATTATAACTTCTCCCTTTATGCAATTTCCATAAGATAATACAGATCTTATCAGAGCTATACATAAGTATTTTCATTTGAGCTAGGCTGATTTATCTAAATCCAAACAATTTTGACAAACTTTAGGTACGAAAGAGCTTCATTAAGTACATAATTTATTTTATAATCAGAGCAACTATTTTTAAATATAATTATGTGTTATTTAATATAAAATGTAGTGAAAAAATTTTACTCCCTCTACAAATATAAACTGCTTTACTGTCACTTTGCATTTCACTGATTAGTGCATTTTAATGCACACATTTTCTTATTTTAGTGAATACTTGAAGATACAAATTAACGAGGCTGCTTAATTTCCTCTTGTGTGCTCCTGTTTAGACAAGCCAATTCTAAGATCCTCTAATACTCTGAGTCATATGTAGGGAAAGCTTATTATGCTAATGTTCCTGATATTTGCATATTAGAATACTCTCCACAGCCCAGAGGAAATAAAGTGTTAATGTAATTAAATATTTTACTTTCCTATAGTTAAGTCCTTATTACTACTGCTTATTAGGTACATAACATATATAGGCAGACATAAAACTCTCAAAGCTAGTTCTTTAGGGTCCAAGTGAGCTTTTCTTACTCTGATAATTAAAATATAATAGATTAGAAAGGTTAACCTGTATTATTATAGCTGGTATGGCTTCATAACTAATAATTTATAATATTTACCAAGGAGATAAAACTTGAGAGTTACTGAAATAGAATGCACTCTGAAAAAATACATACACTTGTGTACACACACATGGACAGACATATATACACACACTTGTATGTCAATCATTATTTGCATGATAATTGTGTGGTTTTGTGCTAATTTCCCAAGTGGGCTGATGAGATAGTAGTAAAGACTGGATTCTCTTTAATCTAAAATTCTAAGAATTCTGTTTGTATATTCCATCATGATCTGCTCTAAACTGTTCTGATGTTTATGTAGAAGTCAGCTTCTTGTTTTAAATACTTAGCGTGAATTTCTAGTATTTTAGTATGTTTTTAAATAAAAATTCATTTGCTTGAAAAGCATAATTTATTATTTGGAATTCCAGGACTGTCTCTTTATTTAACCAGTTTATAAATAATTGTTCTCATTGATCCACTCTTTAACATAATAAGTTGTTTAGTACTAAGAATTAGATGTTTCGGAACTGAACTGAAACATACTAGTAGTTTTAGCAAGTGAAACAGACTAAAATAGTTTGTCTGATAATAGATTAGAACTAGAGATTATAGCATCGAATTATATTTAGCTGAAGCTGGGCATGGTGGCGCATTACTGTAACTCCAGCACTCAGGAGGCTGAGGCAGGAGGATCACTGAAAGTTCGAGACCAGCCTGTGACACAAAGTGAGCTCAAGGCAAACTTGATCTGCATAGGGAGAATCTGTCTCAAAAATACACACAACAAAATTGTATTTAGCTGAATGTAGATACTGATGAGTATGTAAAAGTACCCATAGGTGTGTATTTTTGTTCTCTTAGCTTAAGTCTTAAACCCAATGATGTGACAATAGCAATGAACACATATTGTGTTAACGTCTTGATTTCTAACCGCATTCTCCAATAAAAAGAACTTGTTCTTGAAGAAATAGATGATATGGCACAGAGAAAATATACAAAGTGAACCTGGAGCATGTTTTACTGTCAGAAAATTAGGAGTGTTCAACACACACATAAACATACACAAACCTACACTCACACGTATGACAATATATTAACGGGACACAGGAGTCAAATGAATAAGCTCCTATTCACTAAAGCACTCACAAATTGAGCAAGAAATGGAGAATGTAATATTAGATTGAAGCTCATGCTATAAATAAATAAATAAATAAATATCCATGGGTTCATTCTCATATAAATATATGACATAAATATGTGACTGAATAAACAAGTGCCTAGTGGAAACTGATCTCTAACACCTAAGAATGCCAAATAATTTATTTGGATAGTTTAATTTTATTTGTCAAATTGACTGGGCTAAACAATGCACAAATAGTAGGCATTACATGATTACGGATATGTCTATAAAGTTATTTTTGGAGAAAACAAACAGATAAATTAGTAAGACAGAGTACAAAAGCTTTTCCTCAATAATGTGGGACAAAATTATCCAATCTATTGAGGGCAAAGAACACATGGTAGTAATAGGACAAACACTTTGCCATTCAAGCTGGGACACCATGTTACACTGTGTCTGCTTCCTGGAACTTGATCCAGATTCTTACTGTCTTTCATGCCCATTCGCTGTCCTCCACCCACTTCAGACTCACACTGAACTTGTCACTAACTTTACTGGCTCTGCAGTTTGCAGTTGGTACTTCTGACTGCCTCCCTAAAACCTGTAATTTCAGTCATTTTAGAAAAACTCCATAAAAATTCCTGTAGGGAACATGCTACAAACTTGACCAGTGCTCAAAACTATTATTATAACAACAATAAAGTCTTAAAAACATCACAGAAGAAAATAGGTTAAGAAGAATGACTGCTACCAAGACTGTGATGCCTTGGGTGTGATCCTGAAATACAAATACGACATTAAGTAAGATCTTTCAAATCTAAATAGGCTATTAAGTTTAAATTTATCATAACTGTTTCATTAATTATAAAATGCATCACCCTGATATCAGATGATATTAATAGAGGGAATATCTCATAGATGCTGGATACATGAGAATTTATTCACAAATTTTCTTTACAACTGCAATGAGAATAAAGTCAAACTAATGAAAGCCACAAGGAAAAACAGACAAATAATTCCTTCATGCCTTGAACACCCCTTCTTCATCTGCTTCCTTTGAACAGGATGCAGTACTGTCCTGAAAGCACCATAACATTTATTTAGTGAACAAAAAAGAGAGCATAAAATATAGAAAATTATCTGAAAGGTACGAGTTTTGAGTATTTATCACAATTGTCTTAAATAAACATATTTTTAAAATTACAAATGGCCGTGTTTAACTGACCTACAACATATCTAAAATTTTAACAAATGAGCCTGACTTCAATGTCTCTTCCCGTACACCACTGCCCGCAGTGTTTGTATGTGCTTGCATGTGTGTAGAAGTAGTGTGTAGGAACAGGCACGAGTGTTGTACATACTTGTTGTGCACTTTTAAAAAAATCACTAGTAAATTAATTTTATATGAAGAAAATATTGTGACACAATATTGAAGAGTTTTGAAGATTTAATACTTTAAGAAATTCCACAAGCATTAGTTCATTTCTAAAAGCAGTTAGCAAACACTGCCTTTATAAGATGCTTCCCAGTTGCAATTGAGCAAAATAAAAAGGGAGGGGCAGCTTGCCTGGTGCCTTCATAGATGATGTTATAACCTCATAATTTTTAATGGTCTCCTTTGCTGTTCTTAAGTGTTTTTGCCTCAGTCATAATTAATATGCTTTCCCTACCTTAAGGTCATAATAAGAAATGTAGATCACTTTGCATGAAATTAGAAATCAGATATCAGAATGAATTTTACAGATAGGAGTATTATAATGCAACTCATACATTAAAGGAATTATTCTATATGCCATGTGGAGGATAAGAAAGAGGTGGAAAGAGGGATGACAAAGGTTATATAAATTTAGAACTCTCTTATGCATTTAAAAAATAGAAGCCATCTTCTCTGCCTTGCATACATTAACAATCTGCACTGAAACAAAACAAATTTTAGTGAAGTACATTTAAATATATCATAATGGAAGTTATGTATGGGATCGTATGGAAACGTAATGTTTAATGCCTCTCTCTGACAGCTCATGCATACATTGTCCAGCCTGATTTATGAAGTTGGTCATTGATGTACATTTGTGGGAACTGATCCATGTCTATCTAATGCTTATTACTAGCTGATTAATTGTCCTCATTACACGTACTAAGCCAGTGTCAGCACCTCTTCATCCTAGAAGCTTAGTGCTCTGAGGCCCGCGGTGATCTGTCGCTTTCACTGCTACAGTAAAATTTGTCCAGGTTCCCTCCTAGACCACCCCAGAGCCTTTTCTAAAACCCCCTTCCTGGCTTCTGTTCACTGCTTCATGCTCTGTTCAGAGAGGCTAAACCACCTTCCCACTACCCTACTGTAAAACATATGCAGTGAAATAGAACTTCACTTCTTTTCTCATCCTGTTCCCTTCTGGACTTGAACCTAGTCTCATGCTTTGGATTTCTGATCTCTGAACCTAATCAGCCTCTACTTTCAGAAGAGTTTCTCAGTTCAGGTCCCTGAAAAACTCTACAACAAGCTGTTTTCCCCTTCACTGCAAACAGTCTTGTCAGAAATGAAGTAAAGGGTGAGAGTAGTGTGTCTGCCCTGTATGTATGCAAATCTCATAATAATTTAGCAATTAATCTTAGCACAAATGGAATATCAAAAATATTTCCTTAAAACTACAACATAGACAAATGTGTTGGTACACACCTGTAATTCCAGCTAACTGAGGAGGCTGAGGCAAAAGAATCATAAGTTTTAAGCTAGACTGACAAATTTAGAGAGATCTTGTTTCAAAAAAAAATTAAAATATGATTAAAAAAAATAAAAAGGCTTGAGGTTTAGTTCTGTAATAAAATGGTTTCTCACATATGTATGGCCCTAAAATCCCCAGTACTACAAAAAATAGAAGAAATATAACATGAGAATTTTTCAAGTTAGTAGTGAAAATGATAAGAAAATATGACTGTGTAGTCATAGGATCAAGAAATTATACCTATAGCATCAACAATGTTTCAGTTTTGATTTTGTCTCACTAGCTGCTGAGTTGCTGAGGCTGAAGTCAAGCTTAAATCTTCCTGTTTTGGCCTCCCGGAATCCTGGGATTACAGGTATGTGCCACCATGTCCAGTTTAAGTAAATTTATTTTAATGTGAAACAATTTGCTCATGGTTAGAACCAGATGATGCATTTTGTTATAGGTAATACCAAAATAATATTCAGCCCTTCTCTGTGCTTCATTTCAAAAGAATCTTGAAGGTGGTTGGATCTATTACTAGTGATGATATATTTGACCTGTTGACTAAAGTGATTTTTCCCTGTTTACTTCACCATAAAGTTACTGTTTTCCCTTTAAAATCAGTAATTGTGAGTAGATAGAGTCTACACAATTATCTTGCATTTCATCAAAAGTTTGCCCAAATATTTTGGATCTTTTAATGATCGTTGAAGCAAATTGATGGATGTAAGCATTTAATATACAGACATGACTAAAATTTTGTATCTAGCACTAAAATTAAAAAATTTGGATTTAGAATAATAAGTATTATAAATGATGTATAACGATAATTATTAAGAAATTGTTCTTTAGGAAAATTAGTGGTAGATTAAAGCTGAATTTGTTTTGGCAGTGACACATAATCTGAGAACTGAATGCCAGATAATCAATAATACACAGTTTGAGAGCATAAATTTCTAGAGCAGAAAGAACAGCCAGAGCAAGTATTCTGTAGAGGAAAGATGTTAGTATCTTCAGCAAACAGAAAGGAGAGCAGTTGGATAAATCACAGAAATTGAGCAGAGGAGTAGAAGTGAGCTTCTCATGTCCCAGGCAAATCAGTAGGTCTTGGTAATAATTATAAATTTTATGCCAAATGCCAGAAAAGAGCATGGAGCAGAGAAAGCACATGAACGGTAAATATATCAATAATTACATATTATATTTATGTATATGTATGCATACATTATTAAATATAATATTAATGTATTTATTTGGGAAGATTTTCTTAAACAATATCCAAATATCTTATATTATTGAAAAATACTTTCAATAAATATTTCTTTAAATTCAATACATATTGTCACCAAGAATAAGTAAATTTTTATATTATATTTTAAACTATAAACTAGCAATGCATATTTGGATAAACAAAGTGTACATCATTTAAAAAATTATGGATATAAATAAGACCAAAAGAAATATGAATAATAGATATAAAATATAAAATATTTAAAATAATTACTTTTAAAACCCTTTTTGTTCTCGATTTTAATAGAATGCTTGGAGACTTTATGTTCTTTTTGATGTTTCCCAAGAGCTACATATCAAATATGAGTTAATATAGGATAAAGAATGACAGGTTCCCACACAGCCTGCTGGCTCTCTCCCTTTCCTGAGTCAGCCAAGGTGAGTCTTACCTCATCAATCACACACTTCACAAGCCCAGGACATACTTGCTTCACTGCTCTTTGGTAGAGTCTCTCCAGTCCTATGTGCTCATACTTCACAATTAATTGGAAAGATATTACCGACTTAACTAAAATTTTAGAATATCTGATGTACTGTACCATCCCAGGGGACAGGAAGCCTGCCACAGTGAACAGATAACTTTGTAATTATTTCAATTTACCATAGTACAATCTTTACAGCATGTAGCAATTACTAAGCATGACTACAAAATAATGTCTTCTTTTCCCACAGTTCCTCCAGCATAAATCAAACTAGAAAGCCTAGAGTTATCAAAACTTAGTGTATAAATTAAATAAGGTCTGGTAGCAAATTTCCATGAAATTATATGGTATAGCATAGTAATCTGTATATTCAAGAAGCTTTCCAAACCAAGGTCCATCGTCAGGGATTTTCAGTCTTTTTTTTTTTTTTTTTTGCATATAACCTGTTTGTTACAAAATAGTAAAAATCATGCAGTTCTGCAGGATAATTTAGACTTTTTACATCTCCAGAGAAAATAAACCAAACATTTTTCACATCAATGAAAGCTGGCTGTTTTTCTAATAGGATGTTGTGAATACTTTATGGAAATTTGACTGCTGAGGGAAGAAAGGAAAGAAAGAAGAAAGGAAAAGAGGGAAAGAAAGAGGGAGGGAGGGATGCATAAGCAAAATAACTGTGGAAACCATATAAGAAGAAATATAACCAAAACTCTTTATTATTCAATCTACCTTTAGTGAACTGAAGAAAAAAACATCATAGGTGATTCTCTGAAGGATTAATCATATCTTCCCAGCAGTACAAAGCTGAGAGAAGCAGATGGATCCAAACTAAAAGTGCTGATTTTTTATTTTATTATTTGAAAAGCTCATTTGGTACTATTTACAAATGACAGTCCTCCATGTCATGAAAAAGTAAGAAATCTCTAAACAGTGGGGCAGGAGATCACTGTATGTGTATCAAAGGTACTACTCTCTCACATTTCCTTGAAATGTTACTCAACAAAACATGAAAGACTATGAAGCTTCCATGGGTTACCAAATAAAGACAAAAACATGCTTGTGAGGTAAAAAGACACTTTTTGTGTGCTTATTGGAAAACTATTATTTTCCTAATCAAATAGGACTGAGTCCAAGTCTTGATTCTTCCAATAATCAATCACAGTAATTTGAAGAAACGACTCACCACATAATGTGAAGTACTAAATAACCATCTCACTGTTTATGGCACAGACTAAATGCAGTGATGTATAAAATGTGCTTGCAAGGTGGTAGGCATTCAATCTATTGCTGCCCTCTTGTCTACTTCATTATGCTACCTATTTCTCTCACTAAATGAGAGAAACTAGTGCAATAAGTCCTGATTTTATTTGACAATATTTTTAAGTACTTACTTGGTCAAGGTCCATTCTAGACACAAAAAACAAAAATGGAAAAAATAACATTAAAATGAATTATGTTATGATATATACAGAAAATATCATACTGAAGAAAAATTCTGTCACATCCAAGAAAAATGGTTATGATTTCTGGCCTGTCTCAGTGTGATAAGCAAAGTACTAGTGTCCTTGTAACATGTTCTGTGTGCTGTCTAAATTTGAACAATCACATTTTAAATTTTTCAAAGATACATGTTTCTTTCTTTCTTATGTGTCTTAGTTTGCTTTGTGCTAGTATAACAGGATACTTAAAGCTAGATAATTTATGAAGAAGATAATTTTAGAATTCCAAATTCACAGTGAATTCCAAATTCACAGCATTAACAGTTTTGGGTGTCCTGTGCGAGCTGCATTCTTTAGAGAAAAGAAGCACTGTGACTTCACACAGCAGAAGGCAAAAGTGGAGCAGAAGCCAGTGCTGTGAGAAACTGAATTTAACAGGGCCTTAATACCATTCGTGAGTGGGACATCTTCATGGCCTAATTCATTACCAAATACATAAAAGAAACAATTAAATAATAGGCTATATACCTGTGCTGGGTTAACTAGTGGTCATGGTGTGACACCCAGCTGAACTCAATCAGAGTGGTTCTGGGCATGAAGGCCCACCTGAGCACTGCTGTCAACAGCATAAATTGGAGAACAGGAGGGGAAGATGGTGTGCTATTTATTCTCCTGGCAAAGCTTATCACACTGGTTTTGCTGATATGAACTCTGCTGTTCTCATCATTGGAGGAGCTCCAGTCCTTCCTGTTGCTGCTAAGGATGGGCTGCAATTTTTTTAGGGGGAGCTCTGGTCCTTACCTTGAGCATCACTTCCTGGCTCCAGTACAGACCTATTAGCCTGCTGACACAGATCCTTTATCCCACTGGCACAGATATTCTAGCTTCCACCACTGGCCTTTGGGCCTTCCCACCACAGATTCTCGATACAGACTTCCATGAGACATTGTTGTGGGCTCTAGGTCTTCAGCTGGACTTGTGTAGGACATTGTGGTGGCATCCAGACCCTCAGATGGATCCTTTGGTCTCTAGAAGGTGGACAGATCTCCTGCACTCTTCTACATTTGACTGGGTGAATATTAAAAAAACAATTCTATAAATTATGCATTTTGTATTAAATCCATTCTCTTGTAAAGACCACAATAGTACTTGAAGAGATATTTTTTTAAAAGATGCCATGACCAACAACTTTATAAACACAAATTCAGCTTCACTAATCATTAGGAAAGTGCAAATAAAAATCACAAGGAAATATTGCCTTGCTTTTTCAAGTAGGGCTGTTACCAAAAAGACAAAAGATAACAAATGCTGGTGAAGATATGTAGTAGAGGGAACACTTGCACAGGTTTGGTGGGAATGTAAATTAATACAGCCAGTACAATATGGAGATATCTCAAAAATTTAAGAATGGAACTGTTAGCAATCCTGGAAATATATATATATATATATATATATATATATATATATATATGATAAATATTTGCATTACCATAATTATTACAGCACTACTCAAAATAGTCACAATACAGGAACAATGTGTGTATCACAGGATACATTAATAAAGAAAATTTAGCACATACTTGATGGATTTCTGCCCATATGAAATTCTCTGAGTCATCATGGTGATGGTACAACATGGGAAAGGAGCCAAAAACAACAGCATATCAGTCTCCTCTCACTCCTCACCCAGGCCCAAAATAAACTCCCTGTCTCTTCTTTCCCACACAAGGCTCCTCTCTATCGTTTTTTGATATGTCACCTGGCCTGCCTCCCAACTCCACCCCCAACCAGACCTGACAAAAGCCCAGTGGCTCCTTTGCTCTGGTCTGAGGGAATCTTGCACTCTTCTGCAACCCTCCTGTGCCTGCAATAAAGGCCCCTCTCTCTCTCTCTCTCTCTTTCTCCTTTTGTGTCTCAGCTGCGTGAAAAAAACTAACAATACTGTGTGCATAACAGAATATTATTCAGCCATATATAAAGCAAAGGGAAAGGAAATAAAATAAAAGGAATCCTGTCATACCTGATGACATAGCTGGAGATTAAGCTATGTGAAACTAGCTAAGCACATACAGAAAAGTAGCTTCTGGCCTCACTCATGTGGGAAATCTAAAAAGTTGAGTTCATAGATGTCTGGAATATTATGGTAACTATCAGCAGTTATCAGAGGCCTGGAGAGGAAGAGTGAGAGATGAGGAGAGCAAATATGGAGAAAGATTGACAAATGGATACTAAGTTGTAGTTAATGGGAGAGAGGAGTTCTGGGTGCTGTTTCGCTCTAGCCTGTCTTAGAGAATTACATGCATATATTTCAGATAGTTAGAACATTTATGTTTATACATTTATGTTTATTTTTATAAACATTTATGTTTATGTTTATAACAATGTTTATAAAAATATATGTATCTAACCTGATTTGAACATTATATATCTGTGTATCAAAATGTCACTTGGCACCCCATTAATATGTACAAGGGATTTTTTTAATGTATCAACTAAAACAAATTTATTCTTCAACAAGCCTTGCAGTGAATAACTTAACTTTATCTAACTAACACTGCCTGCCTGATGTATTTTGTTTTCCTTGAAAGTGAGATACAGTATCAAAGCAGAACCTTTCCATTCTAATCCCACTATCCAACCTTGATATTTTAGATACTGTATTATTTTTCTTGAATTAACATTTAGAGATTCTCTGCAGAGTTTAAAGGATTTAGAAAGGATAAAAGCAGAGGATAAGTGGTTCAAATATGTTTGCTACACTTCAAAATAACTTTACAATTTACAATAAAAATTTTATTTGCTTTTTTAATGTCAGGGTAACTCAATGTGAGACATAAGGAAGAAAACTGTTTTTAGTTTTAGATCTTTAAGAATATCTGCTGTCGGGTTGCATTAGTCGGATCAAGTAGCATTTGTCCTTAGAACACTGTGAAAAATATGGTATTTCTCCCAGAAAATTGTCTGAGTTTCAAACACTACCAGAATTACCCTAGAGTTTCTATTATTAAAGAATTTGAGCAATAGTTAAAGTTGTAGATTACCTCCTTTTATTTTATTCTGGTCAATTTAAATTCACACATTAGAGCACAGCAAAGCCTCTGTAACTAGATTGAGGTTGAGATTTTCAGCTCTGTAGATGCTCTCATGACTAGATGATGATGTGGCTATTACTGGCCCATTTTTCTCCAGGTATTTTCTGTGCTCCCACATGTAGAATTTCTAGCATCACTCATTTTATCCTGTCTTCAATCATATTCTTTTAGAATATTCAGCACAGCTGGAAGCAATATATAGTGTCACAATGTCAGAAAAGTCATAAAGGGCTAATTCTGAAGTCCATTCAATGTCAGGACAAAAGCTAAAGAGACAAAGTTTTCAAAAATTCTTAGCAGGACATTGTTCTTTTTGCCAATATTGTTCCTCACTAGCTTTTCTCATGCATAAAAGAAAAAATGATCTGTCTTGTTCATTTTTAATAACACTTTTCACCTTAGGGCCACATGAATGTGCGCATGTAATAAATATTATTATTTTCATGGTATATGCTCTCTCAATTATTCAAATTCCAATTGCACATAAAGTTAACCATATTTTTAGTTGATGGGGTTTTGAGTTGCAGTTGTTGGCTTCATGGAATGCTTCACATGTGATAAGGCTCTTGCACCCTTATAATGAATTTGCTTTTCTTAATGGTTGCATCAGAATGATTGGTAGATAAGGCAGAAATGTCTAGCCAGTAAGCTTGTTAGGTTTCCTGCCATAACTTTAAAGCTTGGTAGAGCCTCTTTAAACTGACAGAAATCTATCGTTTCTCCCTGTTTCTACAATTTATTTTCTGTTTTGAATGTTTGAGAAGTAAAATCTTCTTTATCTAATGTTGATTTTGAAAAATAATAGAATTTAAATTAGACTGTATTCAATGCTGAATCATTATAAAAATACAAAATATTATTTTTGACTTTTAATCAAAATTATAACATTTAATCTTCTTATTCATTTTAAACTTTTAAAAATCAGACACTGGATTTTTAATAGGGTACAATTAGGTAACAGAGACCTGATGAGAATCCAAGTTCATCATTATAAAACTTTTGTAACTAAATGAAATAATTATTGTGAGCTAACACCTGCAATCACACAGTCTCATTAGCTTTAGACTTTCATCACTCTGTCCAACATGGGTTTAATATCAACAACAAATCAAATGTACTGTTTTTTGATGAATTTCATATTCTTATACTCTCCACTTCAAATTACAACACATTTATCTACTCTAACATCCAAACTAGAAATATTAAAACCATTTTTTGTTCCACCTCATTTTTACATTTGAACATTAACAAATCTTGATTAATTAACCAAAACCTCATTTTACCCATTCAGTAATTCTTTTTTTGCTGTAACTATCAACATTTCCACACATCAGTTTTACTGGCATCTGCTTTTAATCCCATGACCTTCAAATCTTTCTTTTTTTTCTACAGATATTTATGTAAAATGTGAATATAACAAGCTATTTCTTCTTAAAAGATGATTACAAGGAGATTACTCATTGCTTCAAAGCAAATTATGTTCTTCATATACTTCTGTGAATTCATCTAAAATGTGTAGATTCAGACAGCCACAGGTATCTTCTACTCAAGTCAAGCTTTGCATAAAAGAACTTTTTATCAAAGTTCTAGCTATCACTTCTGCTTGACTGCAAAATGCTTTTTAAATGAAGTTAAAATGAACTTGTAGATTTAAAGAAATTAGTGGATGATGGATGAAGTTAAAATACATAGTTGAGAGGTCATAGAAAAGAGGTTATGAGAAGTTTTTTGGGGAAAATACACTGATTTCTTGCCAAGATGGTAAATTAAGAAGACTGTAATCTCCCCCTACAAAAATCAGTCATCTTTCTATAATGAATTTAGTTATGTACTGCAAACATGTGTGAATGAAAAGAAGAAAAAAATCAGTCATAGAGAAATTTTGAAATAAGTGTGGGTCCTGATATGAAATCAATAATAAACTCTTTTGAGAAAATCTAAAAGAGGTATTTTAAATGGGGTTGAGGAAGGAAATATATTTTGGAAGTCAAGGTGATTATAAGTAGGAAAGAAAAGGTTGAGTAGGAAAAAGGACTTAGTTGCTTTGCTTTCTCTTTTATTGAGCCAGAAGCATATATGAAGTCAGGTTCCATGCACATGCACATAAAGGTAGAATCAAATAGAAACTAGTAATAAAATAGATGTGTAGATACAAATCATATGAAGTTCCTAAAACTAGTAAAGCAGAATATTGATGAGGAGAGGGATTTATTGAGAGAGAAGGGCCCAAGAATCTGGAGTATTTATCAAAGTAATGGTCTAATATATTTAAGAATGTATCTGAGACCAAGGAAAGATTTATAGAATGCATTAGATCAAATAATTCCTGGAGCTCACAAGAACTTGAAATAATGTTCTTGTTAGGTAGAGTAGAGAAAACTAATAAATAGTTCTGGGACACTAGACACAAATATCAGAGGAGTATTATCTCATTAGAAAATAAAACTACTTTAGAATAAATATTACTTTGCATAGGCTACACTAAAACTTAAAATGGTCCAAGTATCAAAGTAATCCCTAAGTTATTTTACTGCCTATCATACCAAAACCCTGTGCTCTATACAAAAGTATATCAAAATCCAGTTCCTTAAAATATGAGATACACAATTTGTACAACCCAAATTTTAAATGATCACACATGTAATGAAGCAAGTAATTACTATCACCAGGAATAAAATTACTCAATATAAATAAACCCAGAAATCTTAGAAATGACCTGTTAACTGATTAGAAGCTTAAATAGTAGGTAGGAGTCTTAAATAGAAGTTAAAAACTTATGATCAATGTTGTAAAATATTATTTTTCCTAAAGAAATTACTGTATGTATTGTTTTAGCCTGGAAAAGTAGGCTAGAAAGGTTGAAGAAGTATAAAGATATATTGAAAGAGAAAGCATTTGCAAGAGATATAATAGAAGAGTAAAAAATGCAAATGAGACTTCCATAGTAATGTGCTGGAGGAAATTAACAAAAGACTAAAAACTGCAGAAGTAAAGATTCCAAAACTTGAGACATCCTGGTATAATTCATTAAAAGTGAGCCAAAAATATGGATTGAACAGGAATTTAGAAAGGTACAATATAAAGTGGTATAACATATGTGTGATTGGAATATAAGAGGTAGTTGTAGAGAATAATATTTTACTACTAATTACAAAAATGTTCCTAGCCTAATTTAAAGAATTAACTCACAGATAAGAGAAGTTCAATAATTCAACTAGAAGTATACACAGTATAATATCAAGGTAAAACATAATAAACCTTAAAATTAGAAAGGAGAGAAAATCTTCAAATCTTCAGCTGGAGCCAGAGAGGGACTTATTTGCAAAGTACCAATTTAAGAATTTTAGCATATTTAGTAAATTCTGTATAAGCAGAAAGGAGTAGAATGGGATCTTAAATGTGCAGACAATAAGACACCAAAAATCAGTCAAACTTGAATTTTATCCAAAGTAAACAACCTCTTTGTGATTGACAGGCAGGTGCTTATGCTGCTTAGCTAAATCCCCAGCCTCAAACTTTTGAAAGTACAGACAAAAATTTCAGAGTTAACTCCCTCTTTTAAATTCTGCTTCTTCCAAGGGTTTCTGGATGAACTATTCACTGATGCATATGACTTTTTGGGAGAGTCAAATATGTATATATAATCAAATGCAATCAGTTGAAAAGAAATAGAAATAGAAAATAGCTAAGAAAAATGTAAGATGTTAGCAATAGCCAATAAGAATAAAACATTGTTTAAAATTATCAAGATAAAATAATGTGACATTATCTAAAATAAAATAGCACACTTGTAAGTTAAATAGTATTATGAAAATCTAAAGAAAATATTGGTTTGTCATGATCAAATGGAGAAATTTTAAGGATGCAGAAAAGAAAAACAAGTCATCAGGTATGTAAAGAATGTAGAATGTATATATAAAAAGGAGTCAACAAGGTTGTTTCTACAAGAAGAAAGAGAGGGAATGGAATGACAGATGATGGCTTTTACTTGAAAAACAAAAAGAATTTTTTTTTAAAATCTCAGAAACAACAAAAGAGTTTTAAAAAAATAACACTGTTTAATTTAAAAAGATAACACTGTTTAAACTGAGATTATAAGAGTAATTCCTCAATCATATAAACTAAAAAGATCACGTATCAACAAAGAAGTGGAAAAGTCATTGTTTTATGTAGAAGTTTCAGGACAGCTGTAATGTTCAAATAAATTATGAAATGAACTAACAGCAAAACATACTTTTTTAAAAAAAATTATCTGTCATTCATATATACACTTCAAGCTACACTGTTGTATATTTTAATTTATATTTATGTAGACATTTGTTATTTGATACTTTGAGAAATTGCTGTAGTCATTGTGAAGTAGAAAGACATTAACTGTTGCAAGAACAAACTGAAAAAATGCCCTGTCGTTTTTAGTGTGTTACATAATGTTTGGGATAGTAAATATATTTTACATTATAGAAAATTTATTTACAAGTTTCCTATGGTAAGATATTTAGACAAATTCTGAGAAAAATATTATTATGGTTTGTGTTTAGATGGCCCCCCAAGCGTCACGCAATCATGGATGTGGCTGAATCTAGCTTCCATGATTTGTTCATTATCTAGCCCTGGAATTGATGGTGTGAGTGCTACACCTGCCCAGGGTGAAGCCAACATAAAATCTGAAGGTGGGAAGGGGACATGCTTTCCCTCTTTTGCTCTGTTCACTTTTTCCATCTGTGGCTGCCATGAATGGTTGTCTCTCAGCTGCACCACCTTACCTTGGAACCAGCTGAGTATGGATTGAAACCTCCAAAAACTGTAAGAAATAAACCTTCCCTTCCTGAATTTTGGGCATCAGGTATTTTGTCTCAACAGGAGAAAAAATAACCAAGACAAATTAAATTCAAAAAAGAGCTGTAGCTCCAAACCTTTGCTTAATGAGCATCTATAGAAGAGTCACCTTAATGCTAATAAATAGGAGATCATTTTACATTCCCTGTGAAAAATCACTAGAAATTATATTATAAAATACTGTGTTAACAGTTTAGCTTCATTTGCAAATATTCTGCAATGATTGCCCTAATTCAGGATTTTATAGTTTATATAGGTTTATAGTTTATAGTTTAGTTTTATAGTTTAAAATAGTGTGAATTCACCATGTCTATATTTTTCAAAGTATAACATTATTTCTAAAACCTTTAGCAAATATTTTATTTCACACCAAATATCATAATAGTTTAAAGATAATCTAAGTATGATTATATATATATATATGTGTGTGTGTGTGTATACTATATATGTATTTTTTTTTCTTCCTCTGCTTATTTCTTCTAGATTAAGCTAATATATTCCATATATTTGAATCCTTATTTTAAAATTCTGCTATCACAGATCAATGAAAGTATGTATTTAGCATATGACGATGGATAGAAGATAGTTATCTGTAAAGAATTTGCATCAGAAAAGGAGAAAACAGAACACCAAGCTTAGCTACTAAGAAGTAGAATGAAAGTTTTAATTTGAGAAAAAAGTAGTTCAGGCTACTTCAAATTTAAGAACACAAATAAAGAAAACTTGAGATTACAAAGAAAAATTTTTTTAAGAATACAGAGATGAACTATATATTATTTTCTCAGACAGTTAAGATATGTAAAGGTATGGAGCATTACAACCAAGTACAACTAAATCTCTTGGTCTATATTCATTAGACATGCTCTATTTCTAGTGACCCTAGTAATAATATACATAGTCTTATAATAATCTCAATATCACTTTTAAAAATTCCATTAAGCTAAAGAATAATGTATAGGCTCCATCTAGGTAGAAGAGATAAAGAATTTTACAATAATATGAAATGCAGATGGAAAATAAAATCATGACAGGAACATACTATTTTCTGAATAATTTTTAAAAAGTAAAATTGGATTTACATGCTTCAGAGAATAAACATAGATATTTTTGCTCTGTGTCTTGGTTACTTTTCTCTTGTTGCTGAGACAAAATATCTGACACCCAAAATGAAGAAAGGAAAGGTTTAGCTTACAGTTTGTGGAGATTTTAGTCCATACTCAGCTGGCTCCAAGACAGGATGGCTTGGCTGAGGCGTAATCATATGTGGTGACTACAGGAGATGCCAAAAGCATCAAGAGAAAAAGGTGCAACAGGGAGGAGTAAAACACTATCCCTCCTTTATATTGTATGCAGGCTATTCACTCTAGGGAGGGTGAAGCACTCACACCACCAGTCCCAACACTAGACATTAAACTCATCACAAACTCTAGATTCAGTCATCTTAGAAGGCCCTCCCTCTATAACCACATGAGGCTTTAAGGGGACATCCAGACACAAATCATAACAATTCGCTTCTATTAGCACAGATTCTCATTACAATTATTGTTAAGTAATGCATCCTACATGAAATAAAACATGTTATTGGGTAGTCTAATTTACAATATGGGTGATTTAAATGGAATTACAGGAAGCAGGAATGAAAAGCCAGGAGATCTCCTGGTTGGCTTATGTAAGAGAATCATAACCCTGCTGTTTGGTCAGTCTCTGCCACTATCATCTCCGGATTTGAGATGACTAGAGAAATTTAGAAGAAAAATTTCAATATATATTGATTGTTATTGAATCTGTTATTCAGAATGTGTTATAAAACTGTTTCTAAAGCAATAAAATCAACTAATAAATGAGTAAATGAAATATTCAGTACTCAAATGCTTCCCCCAAAATATACTCTGTCAATTCTTTACTTTTTACTAATAAAACAATTTAAATTCCAAGAAGGAAATTATTCCCAACCTGAAGAAAAAAGAGAAGTCCATCAATTTTAAATGTTTTATCTTAGAACATGATAGAAAACTCATAGAATTAGAATTAGTTCTTTTCAATTTAAATAAAATTTAATTAAACTGAATTTTGCTCTCATCAATTATGAGGTAAACATAGATATTTTTGCCCTATTGATTTGTTTCTATTAGCAAAGATTCTCATTATAATCATTGTTAAATAATACATCCTACATGAATTAAGGCATATTATTGGAAAAATCATTGACCAACAAAGTATAATTGTAAACTCATGTAAACTTGAAGAGCAATGTGAATTTTAGCTATTAAAATAGTTTAACAAATTTCATATTGTGAAAGAAAATACTTGTGTTTATACTTTCACTGTGTACAATCAGTATTATCAAAATACTTTTATATAAATAGATGATATAAGGATACAACACATATTCAATCTTTTTAATAATTTCAAGTTAGTTCAAGTTAAGAAATATCAATTTAAACTGTTTGCCATTTATTATGTCAATTATACATTAGGATGTTAAAATTATTCTTCCATTAAAATAGGGCTTGAATATTGCTTAAATAATTTTTGAAAAGGTAAATCAACTTTAAAAACTATATTCATATTTCATTTGAAAAGCCTTTACTGTAAAATGAAAATAATGCATTTGTCAGTATTTGAAGATCAAAAACTAGTAGGAAATCTATAATAAAGTTTTTCAAAACTATAGTGTATGTATCTTCTTGAAAAAATTCCAATAATGATAAATGTTACTTGCATATATGAAGATTGATAATACTGTAATATAAGGTGTAAATTCTTATGAAGTCACTAATTTTATTTCTAAAATTATGAAACGAAGCACAAATAAACACATATTTTTAGAATGGATTAGTTTTAATAAATTCTTTTCTGTTCTTCCTTACTTGACCTTTAAATATAAGGATCAACTTTTTCTGGATGAACTATTATTTCACCTCAAAGATAACAATCTCATTCTTTCCTCTTGGTATGTCTAAAATGATAACATTAATGTTTTATTTTCATTGGTTCATCTTGAGTGATCACGTCCTTTTTCTGTTATATATTACTCTATGTGAAGAATATCCTGCCCTCATATTTTATTGATAAATCTCTGGATAGTGCTTTCTGGAAGCTGCAGAGAAAAGCAAGCTTTCATAATTCCCTTACAGTGTAATAAAGGTAAAAGCCCCTCTCACTTTTTTTCTGTGGCTCTCAGACAGGCTTCTTGGCTCAGGAGAGACAAATAAATGAGAATTGTTTCTGGAAGAAAAGGCCAATCTGCTCACAGGAACTCCAGAATCAGGTTTCTCTAGAAGAACAGCGTAGATCACAGTCAGGGTAATCTCCATGACTGTCTGCTCGATAGAGAATCAGAGAGGATCCAGTATCTGTCCGGTCCAAGGACTAGGAAGCCCCAGAACAAGAGAAGTGAAGGATGCAGTGCCAGTGCCGGTTGACACTGAGGGCATGGAAGGGTCCTGCAGAATCACTGATGTAAGGTCCTATTAAAAGGGTGAAAAAGTTGGAGTCTGATGTCCACTGGTCATGACAATACAAAAGCATAAAGAAGCTTTAAAAACACAGACTGTTTTTCTTTTTTCTCTAAATAAAAATAGGAAACTGGGAAAAAACCCAGACATATCTTTCATCTCTTTCATTCTAACCAGGTTTTAAACCTATTGGATGGTGCAATTCACATCAGGACTGAGCTCCCTCAATTTGCTCACCCAAGTACCACTAATTTCTGAACAATCCCACAGACAAACCTAGAAATGATCTTTACTTATGCCTCAGGCATCTCATAATCCAACCAATTTGAAAAAGATCATTTCCAGTCACCTCTAGCTTATTTTTTTTATTTGACAGCAGTCACTTCGAAGCATCTGTAGCTCCATGTGGCCACTAAACATCCAATTTATTTTTTTTAAATTTCATAAAATCTATCATCTATCATCTGTTATTTATCCTCTTTCTCAAAGCCTTGAACCAACTGTTACTGATAGAAAAAATGGGGAAGAATGATCAATGAGACTCAATGCATGGAACTAACTGCCTCATCTCTTGATCATCTTACACAAATGTATTCTCATCTCCTTCCTCATTTTGCCCCATCTTTCATGCTTTAATTTGTTTCATGACGGCTCATCTTTCCCAGAGCTGTTCCTTTCTCTTTTTCTCAGTCTGGAAAGTCTCCCATAAAAATGTGGTTCATGCTTTAACTTTCCTCATCCTTGCAGAAAACAAGTCACTGCTTCCTAAGTGCACTCATAATGTTCCGTTCTATTTAGGTGTTCAGTACATGCTTAGTGGATGAATGTATAAATGAAAGTACATGTAAAGCAAATACAGACAATAATTGAGGAGAGTGGTTTAATACAGCAGTAGTTTGTTGTCAAAGTTGACTGCCATTATGTTTTCTAACTGGGGCTATAAAGAAAGTTTTTCTAACTCCCTTTATGGGTAGTCAAACATAACTCACATATAATTCAAATAAAAGTGTCAAATTAAAGCCCTCTGGCAACTTTATTCTTTGACATATCAGCTTTCATGAGGTGATGAATACTGACAAAACAGTTAAGTAGATATATTCAACTTTCAAGCAAATAGGATATAATATTACTCAAAATATAAAGTAAATTTGAGCATGATAACATAGGATGAACTGTATTTGGATTGACATCTATTTGTAAAATAAAATAAGAATTTCTTATAAGTATACAATTTTGCTGGTGAGGGAACTATTTCATCTACATCAATATTTTTAGGTAGAATCATAAACCTTTTAAGTATGGTAAAGATTTTTTAAGTTATAAACATAAAAAAAACTTGTGTCTTAATAAAATCTACAATAAATGAAAAACTATCTACTTTCATAGGTTATTAACTTTAGAAAACATTGTGTTTTTC
This sequence comes from Hydrochoerus hydrochaeris, assembly GCA_004027455.1. NCBI lineage: Eukaryota > Metazoa > Chordata > Mammalia > Rodentia > Hydrochaeridae > Hydrochoerus > Hydrochoerus hydrochaeris. The sequence goes on along the minus strand of PVLA01000897.1, from coordinate 321,701 downwards.
TTTCACTTGCCAAGAGATCAGGCAACTTCATTAAATACTGGGTTTGAGCTCTAAGAAGTGCCATCAACTCAGCAGTATTTTTTTTGCTGAGTCATCCAACTACTCAACTAAAAGCATTAATTTCCCCTTAAAAGTATTCTTGAAAGCTGTGCTGTTTCAGAAACAGAAGCAAAGTCAGCTGAAAAAGTATAGTCAAATTCACCTTTAAGTAGAAATAGATATATAAAAATCAATTCTGAGGAAAGTGTTGTTATTTATTATAGGATAGAATTCAATCCAACTAGGTTTTTGTAGAGGAAATGTAATATATTGCTTGATCCTACAGACCTTTCATCTTGAAATGTTAGCCCTATTTTCACTATTTCAACTGTTAACCCTAAGCCTTTGTCTCGGTGGGTTTAACTAATGTATTCCAAAACCCTGACTTGCAATATGTTGTAAGAAATAACTTTAAAAGGATAAGGTAGGCAACCCTGACAAACACAGTTGCTCTTTTCTGCAAACTTGGAAGCTTCTATCCTTGCCTGATTTATAATATAATCAAAATCTAGTATGCATCAGTATGAAACAGTCTGTTCAGATAGACAAGTTATAAGGCAATCCTTTCTATTTCTGGCAAATTCAAAATACTTAAGGTCAATAAGGTCAATAATACTCATTGTCATTCTTGATCCTTTTCTGTTTTAAATTTCAAAAACATTTAAAATCTAAACCTGATTCATTTTATGCCACTCTGTAAAACTGACATGTTAAATTGTATAATGGCATAGAAGGAAGAAGTTAAACTAAGTACTTAACCATTCAGAGAAAACACTAAATAGTTTATATAGACCTACAGCCATAGTAGTCATGATCAGTTCTACAGGCCTTGATTCTAAATCAACATTAAATCACATTATGTAATGCTAACATTAAATAACAAGATGCTGATTTCTGAAAGTTCAACATTCTCAATTTTTTTTACAATTTTTTTTACTATAACCTTGTAGGATTATAGATGAATTTTTCCAAATAAGTCTTTGTTTTAAAAGGTTCCTCTCAAATTCAGGAAATCTGTTGATATATAACCCCATTCTACTATTTAAGTAAATGTGACTTACTTGTGGTTTAACCATAATTGCAATAGTGATTCTGTGAGTTCTTTTATGTATCCATTGTGATATTTTGTTTTATGCAAGTGAGAGGATGGATATTTTTAATCTAGTAAAATACATATAAATTAGAACTCAATTCTGCATCCAAATGAATGATACTTCCTATTTTTGAACTAATCTAGGTAGCCTAAGGGTTTCATTCTTTTTGTTTCATAAAATAAAATAAAATAAAATTCAAATGCAACTTAAAATATGGAAGGATTTCTAAGTAAGCATTTGAGAATAGTATGTTTTATCTGAGACAACTACTTGACTTTGCTTTTTGCTGAAGCTCTTTATTATTTTCAAAATCATATATTATGGGTATTCATTTAAAATATATAATTTATTTCACTGAAATGTATTCTACTATTGAAAATTAGAACTTTGGAGTACATTTCATTTTATGATTTATAAAGACATTGAAGTGAAGTTAATTTTTCATTATAATGATAAGAAAATTTAGTACTATATTAGGGTCTCAAAAATTTCTCATTTCACAATTCTCTGTTCTATTTAGAGTTATTTCATTTTATTCCATAATAGCCTTTTAATCTCATGTAAATACTATCATTTAGAAATCAAAAGTCTAATAAAATGTTTAAAATAAAATTTAGCCTTCTGTATATATTTAAACTGGACCATAATATTTAAGAATGTGTTAGATAATTTTTATTTAAATTTTAGAAATTTCATGAACATGAGAGTTAGCATTATGACTCTAACTAGAAAAGCCTATTCCATTATTTCTGGACAATTTATCACACAGTCACTTTGCTTGCTTTGTAGAGGAAGTTTTAAGCATGCTTTTATATGAATACAATTTTCAATAACATTGAAAAAAGGTACATATGATTTATTGTGTAATATACATTTTAATGTTTATTTACCTAAACTTTGATCTTTCAGTATAAATCCATTGAACAATCACTATTCCAACAAATATTGGTAGAGTACATTTTATGAGCTCAGAGCTGCATTTGGCAGGGCAGACTTTCAACTAAAGTTTGGTGTTCATTGTGCACGTTTTCAAGTGGTGAAATTGCTATTGTTCCATTGTCTTTTGCCATTATATGTTACAACCCTCCTCCTTCCTTCCTTAAAACAACCACTATCATCGCTCAAGAGACATGAAATGTGTTCAGTGTTGTTATTTTATCAAATTATTACTTATAATTTAATTGCACAATTTCTAAGATTTACCTGTTCCTGAAAAAAAATGTGCACATTAAGATAGGACACAATTTTCCTTAATAACCTTTAAAATTTTATAAACATATTAACTAAATTAGACATTATCTTTATCTTAAGTAAAAATTTACTAATATAGTTTGCTTAAAAGTATTTTCAACTGTAAAATACATGTCAAAGCTATATTTGAAACCATATAACCTACATGTAGGCCATATTTTATTACAAGTAATAGACATCAAATAACAGAACAAATAGTACTGAAGGTTTGCCTTCAGGAATATACAATTACAGTTACACTTCAAATACTTAAGAATTCTAGATTAATATTTCAAATTACTCATTTAATTTTAATATGTTTTATTAATGGTTTTCTCTGTATCTGTTTTCAATTAAAACTTTAGTGTCTTTTAATTCTCACAATTTACAGTTCAATAAAAAGGAAAACATGAAAATTAGAAATTAGAAACAATTTATCTATTATTTTCCAAGCAGTTAAAGCACACAAATTATAGTACCCTGTTGTGAGAATCGTCTTTCTTAAGCATCCTTTAAAACAGTCCAGAGTACTCTCAAGCAAAAACGTTCAGGCACTTATATATCAACCATGTAAAATGCACAATGAAAACCAGTTATCTCCAAAATATTTAAAGAAGTACTTACCTACACTGACTCATGCCAGTTAAAGCAGAGAACCACCAACTTCTGTCAGCTGCACCATCCAACCTAGGCCATCTCCACTGGTGACATTTACTGGAGTCTTGTATAGCAATACAAAAAGCAAAACAAAACAAAACAAGAAACAGAACAAATACTTTAATGATAATTCATGTATTTTGTAATCATTTGGTTTTTGTAAAACAAAACAAAAAAAATCCCAATTTTGTCACAACTGTTAAACATATTTTCTGGGATTTTTTTCCTTAAATTATTGTGCTATCTTCTGCCCTTGAAACAAAAGTGTAGCCAGGAATTTCCATAGTCAAAGCAACCAGGGAGAGATGCTGGTAGGAGTAGAAGGATGTGGTAGAATCATCAGATTTATGATCCTTGTTTGTTGCCATTATGTAACTGTGTAATAATTTTATGTTACTAGTCCTTTCAATTCCTGACAGACAGTAGAGTTGAAAGGTTAAACGCAGTTCATTCACAGGATTGTAACTCTTTTATTTCCCTCATACTAGGATATTTTCTTAAGATAGGCCCATATATAATGTCAATAGCATATTTTCTTGTGACAAAAGCAAGCACATGGATGCTACAACAACATAATACTAATTATCATACAAGTATTAGGTTTATTTTAGCTTATATTCCAAGATAAATATTTTGTAAAGAAAATTAATAGTGATCGTTCAACACATATCTGACCCATATGTTTATTCTTATATCATGTGTGGCCTATATGCAGCTGGGTTTGAACTGTTCAGTCATTTCATCTAACATAGTTACAGTCTTACACCCCTGTTATTCCTGTCAACTACACTTTGAGGATTTTCACGTTTCCACACCTTTGTCTATGATGACAGCTGTGCTAATTACTTTTCTTACTGAAAATTAAAAGTATTTCACTTAATTATTAATAAATCACAGTTGTTATATTTCTAATCAATAGCAGTCACAAATTTAAAAGATTTATAAAGAGCAAATAGATCCCCTAGATTTTTATTTTAAAATACCATCTGTAATAGTGAAACACATAGATTTTTTATATTTAATTAATTGTATTCAGTTTTTTGATCTCTACTAAAACCATATGTTCTGAGATCATCATTTCTAAGCAACACATTTTGCATCCGCACATTTATTATGTAATTTTTAAAGTAGAATATGTTAATATTTGATGGGTAAATTTATATTTTAGTCTCTAAATCAGACTTCTATTTCTCATATAAAGTGTTTTTTTAATCTAGATGAGAAGTCATTGCAATTCTTGCTATACCTGTACAAAGATGAAGTAAAATCTGAAACAAAATTGTCGATTTCTACTTGCTTATACAATAAGTGTAATAAAAACAGAAAATGCTGCTTCATTGTAGCTACTGATGAAATGAGAAAAAACTCACTTTTCTCTCCATGTCTCTTTAAAACTCTTGAAATGAAGAAAGGTGATTAGTAAAAAAGAACGTAAAATGAGAAAATATGAATTTTATAAGAATGACTTTAGGCAACAACGTTATATCTCCTAATTTCCATTGTATAGAAAACTTTAATTGTGGGCTCGAGAAATAAATGCTTTTTTAAATACAAAAATATACTCTTTTTTTTCTCCTGATGTTTGGGTACAATCATTTCTCCAAGGTAAATACACAGAAAGAGATTGTTTACTTTCTATTTATGAATAATATTCAAGACTAATTTGTATTTTTAAACTTAAAAATGTGTACAAATTTATAAAGAAAATGAACCTGAGTTCTTTACGTTGTACAACTTTTCAATTCTATATTCACATTTTCTTATTTAAAATGTGGCAATATAAAATGATTGTTGGTCTTATTTTCTTTAATTTGGATTTCTGATTACCAAAACTTTAGACTGTCTTTTTATTTATGAATCAGGTATTAATCAGTTGTTGTTATATATCATGGTAACAAACCACTGACTGAGTGATTTAAAATAACTAAAATTATTGCTCATTAATGGCAACTCTCATTTGGTCCTGTTTCTCTGCCAAGATGTGACTTTGTTTATGCTATAGGTTTTCTTGAAGTTTGTTTCATATATCTTCTTAATTCTACATACAGGATGAGTAGAAGTGTATACTGAAAGTTATGGTTCTTATGGCACAAGCGTGTATGTGTACTAGCTAGAAGTCAGTAGCTCTTAAACCAGCTGCTCACGTGTTACATGATCACACTCCCTCTTGGGTCGCTGATGAATGCTTGTTAAATGATCAAACCAAAAATAATGTGGCACGTTCAAGTGACAACACAAATATATTGCAGTGACTTAGCTTAATTTTCAGCTTGCTTGCTTGAAAGCCTGTTAGAAAAGTAAAGCAGACTTCTTGGTGTGATGGTTCCCTGGAGCCCCTTTCTCTCTGGCATTGTTCACCTGCTCTGCTTCCCACCCCCCATGAGTTAAGCCAATTCGCTTCACCATGCCTTTCCACTGTGCTTTTTCTACCAGCTTATCATGGGCTCCATCCTGTAAAATCATAAGTCAAATTAATTTTGTCTTCCTTTAAATTGTGTAGGTCAGGTACTTTGTCTCAGCAATTGAAAACAAACATAATAATACTATTCAGAAGAAACATAAAGTAGAAATGATTGGAACAATTCTTAAGCAGGGTATGTGTGTTTCACTTTTGGATGAATGTCATCTTCTTAATTTGAATTCCATTGAACTTTGCTCTTTCAAAAAATTTTTATATATTCAAGACACAGATCTTTTGTTATTCATGTTAAAATGTCTTGTTCCATTTGCAGATTATCTTTTCATCTTCTTTACAAGTTATTTTGACAAACTAAAATTTACAATGTAAAAGAGTCATGTTCCATGTTAATTTAGTTTAATTTTTGTATATCTTATGATACTGTTTAATGTGCCATTCCATCATTTAGCAATTAAACATATATTTATATTCTTCAATAAATCATAGCATTTTCTTTTAAATTAATATATTTGTATACTTGGAGTTGATTTTTTAAATAGGTATATGAAGTTATATTCACCAAATTGGAACAAACACAGATATCTGAAATAACACAAAAAAGTAACCTGAAAGAAAAGTAATCATCTTTAACAAACTCTTTTATAGGAAAAACAGATATTAAATCTTAAAAAATGCTAATGGTATCTTTAACAAGGCAACATCTGGCTGAAAAGTATCATCAGTGCATTTATCTAACAGAAATCACACAAACTATGTAAAAACTCTTACCAACAATGTATAGGTAAACAATTCAATTTGTGGAGGAGGAATGAACAAATAACTTGCCACCAATTTTACATTCAATATGTTTTATATTTATGATTCTATGTCATGAATTTTTATCTGTTGAAAAGTGAGAACCAGTGTGGTTGCACACACCTGTAGTCCCAGCACTCAGGAGCGTAAAGCAGGAGAATCATTGGAAGTTCGAAATCATACTGGGCTACAAAGCAAACTCAAAGCCTGAACTAATAGGAGACTGTCTCAAAAAGGCAACAACAACAACAACAAAAAGTGTTGTGTGAGAGGGGGATGTGGGAGAAATGAAAGTAACAAAAAGGAAATAAAGTATTTATTTAATGAGCTATTGTTTTCCAGCTACTGTGAATCATGTGAAAAGTACCAACAGCAGAGAAAACAGATCAGTTCTATTTGTAACATTTATAATAAAAGTGAGTTACTGTTTTCCTCATTGACTAGGACAATCTCAGAACCAGCAATTTTTGAAATATGTAACACAAATTAAAATACAACCATACTTAGATTTGATTGGAAAAGTTCAAAAGAAAAATGTAGGGCCTCAGGTAGAAATATTTTCTTAATATTAACATGCATATTTAAAATACAAATGATTTATATTGACATTAATATGCAGTAATATTAATTTTTATGAAAAACCATGCTAGTTGAAGGTAATTCTTTCTCTAAAATGTTAATAATAATCCACAATTACTTAGTGTGGATCCTAAAATTTTATCCCAAAATTATTAAATACATATAACTTCATTTGTTATATATATTATTCTTAAATAAATTCATATCAGGACAGAATTTTTCTTGAATGCAGTAGTTTAACTTTTGCACAGGCGGAATCTGCTGAGTAAAGTGGGCTAGAAACTTAGGTTAAAAGATGAATTAAAAGGAAACTGCAGATTTATAGATTTCTCTCGCCCAGAGCCATTCACTTGTGTTCAGACTGGTAATGGTTCAGAGACCAGCTGGCTTCCCACAGAGGATCTATTTACCTTAAAAAATTGAGATTTTGGCTTGGCAAAATGTCAAAAACATGTAATCCCAGCACTGGGGAGATTGAGGCATAAAAACAGCTATGACTTCAAGGTCAGCTTGGCTACACAGTAAATTCAAGGCCAGCCTGAAATACATAGTGAGACCCTGTCTCAGAAAAACAAAAAGGAACAAAACAAAACATAACAAAACAAGGCCTTTTTCTTCTGTGCCTTTCTCATTCTCCTCTTCCATTGTTCTCTCTCCTCTTCCAAGTCCTTCAGTTCTCTCTCTCTCTCTCCCTCTTTTTCTCTCTTTCTCCTTCTCTTTCTGTCTTTTTCTTTCTCTTTTTCTCTCTCTACCCTCCTTCCTCCCTCCTTTATTTAGAACTTTAGTTCACTAGTTCCCCGGATCAATTTACTACATATCTTCCCAGGCTCACCTCAGACGTTCAATCTTCTTGCCTCAGTTTCACTGAATGTGAAAATTCCTGCGTCCTGTTATTACCAGAGTACACCTCAGCATGAGCAAAGCACAAATCATTCATTTTTCTTTTCATTCTTAAAATCTTTTCTCCATCCCTCCAGTATTTGTTTTTCCTAAATGGAACCTCTTGTCAGCATAAATTTTACCTTCATCATAAAACATTCCATAGCTCAGATTAGATGATTTTCTAAACTTCCTGACAAAATTCTTAGCAGCTGTTTGTTTGCTTTCCCCACATTATATCTAAGTGGAGAAATAGAAATAAGTAGCTACAAGTAATGTTAAAAAGATGCAAATGTTAATTACTCTGATCAAATCATTACATATAATGTACATATATTAAACTGTCACATACTTCATAAATATGTACAATTATGTGTTAATCAAAAAATTTAAACCTTTGAGATATGAAAAAGTTAACTAGCTTAATTTGATTATTACTTGTTGAATAGATGTATTTATTTATCATTCTGCACTCCATAAATTTCTGTAATTAAAAGAAAACAATAAGAAGATTCAAATTATTTTCTTAACAGTCAAGAGACTGTGACAATAGAAATCAGTGCTGTTAGGTGAAGATAATGGAGTTAGAATCAACCTGTGGGTCAGGGATTAGTTGAGAAGTGAGATAATATTTAAGTAAATATTGACCTAATAAATATTTCTGTATAAAGAATCATATCTAGCAGTTTTCTGTACTTAGTAAGTATGAATACTGTTCTACACATTTTAATGCATTCACTAGTTTATTTTAACAAAAGCATATGCCAATACTACAATTGTTGTCTTTCTTTTCCAGATAAGATTCAATTAACTTTTATTTAAATTATCAGGGCTAACATTTGTAATGCAGTGGATTCAAGCATTCAAGTTAATATTTCCTCTGATGTTAATCACAATTTTGTGCTGCCTTTCTGTATCTTCACTGCCATTCTTGCAAATAAATGAATAGCTAAATGTATACATGAGTAAAGAATGAGCAATAAACACAGAAATAACACACTGCTATTGTATTCTCAATTATTACGCATTCATGTCTTTCAATTATATATTTTATGTATGTCTTTGAAACACTTTTATTCTCAGTCAGAATATAGTATTTTTGTCGTTTTGGTTACTAGATGTAGTTATTGAAATAGCAAAATTATAGTGCAGTCCCCATGAAATTAGAAGAAATTTTGATAGGTAACATTAAGCTCAAACTTAGAAAAACACTATAGTTTCTAAAATAGTGAACTAAACCGTGAAGTGTAGTAGCCACATTAATACATATATAGTTTCCAGTTCTCTCAAAAAAATTAAGTTTATAAGCTGCAAAATATTAAATCAAAATGACTCAATGTCTATGATTCTCTTGAACATAGAGATCAACTTGAGATACTCCAAAAAACTGAACAAATGGGTATTAATTGACACTTATATGAGCATTAGTATCATCATCTCCAAAGTCACACTGTTCAGTTTCAGATGCACTTCTGCTGCTCTCCACCTGTTATGTAAAGAATTTCATACCTTTTTTAGCTTTTATGTCTTTATTAGAAATAAGAAAAATGTCACTTCTTTATAGGGCATTTGTGTATGCCTAGCATTAACATATTAAAATTGATGAGAAAAATATTAGTCACAGATAAGTAACTTATGTGTATTTGATGTTAAGTTTTGCTATTTTTAATCAAGACTGGAAAGTATGTAGTAATTAAAGTAAGTTCATATCTCAAGTCATCTAACATTTCAAAATTGTAATAATGAATATATATATAATTTAATTATATCTATACACATGTATCTCTTATTAGATCTCTCCAAAATTATTGGACTACAGCTTACCATGAAGAAAGAAAACTGAATCAAAAAAATTTATAATTTCAAGATTGCTTAATCCTATACTTTAAAAGTAACTTTTGGGATGTTTCTAAACATTTCTTTCTGGTCAGAATCTCTCCTCTACATATTTCATAGTTGTTAAAAAATTCAAGGTTGACAGGAAATTTCATGGGATTAGTTCATTATTTATCACATAATTTTCTCTTCTTACCTAGAGAAAACTAATTTGATTCAGGTATCTGTGACCCCCCCCTGTAATTTAGCAAAGAGAGAAATGGAACTTTGCCTGCAGTTCCAGAAATGGATGCTGATTAACTTTAGCCATTCAGTGTTCAGTGCTCCGCAGGTAATTCCTAACGATCAAAAATGTGAAAATGTGACATAATTAGGTCCAGATTAAAGAGAGGATACATATTGCAAGTCTAAGCAAACTGTTGTTCCCTCTTTTTCTTTTTTGTCACTCATGGCTTCCCAAACTCTAAAAAAATCATGTCAAATAATGTTAGCTAGTTAATGAATAATCTTAACAAGAATGGAAGATATATATATATATATATATATTCTGAGATGTCAAGAGACCCTGCAATTACACTATTCCACAATATAACTTTTAGTAAAGCTTTCATTAACACAGATCATTCAATTCCCATACTTAAAGTTTATTTGTTGACAATAAACTTTTAAAAAGTTAAAAGCACATTGGTAGTTGTAATTTTTAAAATATGTGTGAGTTACAACCTTCCTAATTCAAGTTCTACACGTTAGCATCATGTTCATAAAGCTTTAGAGCTCATAATGTAATTTTACTAATAGCTGTCCTCAGCACTGGTACTGAGAATAAATACTGATTATTAACAACAACTATAACATTTGTCCACATTATATTTATTTGCATGTTTCAAGACTGAACAGTGCTATGATCCTAAGAATTCTTATTGTCATAGGATTTACTACAGAGGCTTACTTTGCATTGCTGCAAAAATATTTTGTTAGAATATAACTGTAATTAAATAAATGTTAAATTCAAAAGTCGAGTAAACATTTTTCTTCAAAGACAGTCAGTAGTGTTAACCATTACAATTTTTATTTTATGTAAGAAAAGAATTGTTTTTTCATCAACATTTCTTAAATAGTGTCTTGTAAATCTTCACTACATAGTAAAAGTGTTAAAGGGGAACTCTCTTCCTCATTTAAGAGATGACGTTGTATATCCTCAATGCTGCCTTCCATTGATTCAGCTCAATATTTCCTACTGTAGTTTCAGTTTCCACATGTATCTGGAATCTAATAACCAAGATGCCAATCATAATATGTTCCTCTTAAAAAAGATACAATAATACAGCATTTGGAATTTTCAAGTAGTTTATTGGAGTTATCACTTCTCATAGTTAATACAATTATTTTTGAATTATGATTCATTTTCAAATAGCTCACTGCAACAAAAAAGTAAATTCCATCTTGATGACCCAGGAATAGATCTTATGACTATAAAAAAATAATTTTCAGTTTCAAAAAGGGAACATGTGTGCTAAGAATCATTAAGTGATTAATAATTAACTATCAAAACTACAAAATGAATTAGTAAATTACACATATAAATTCTCTCAAATCTGTCTCTTCCTTTCTATCTCCCTGAAAAAAATATTAATTAATTCCCCTGTCAAGTTTTGATAAATTTCTACAATAACTATAAATTTGACTTTCATGCAATTCACTTCCCACTAAAATCCATTCAACCTCTCTAACCAGAATTAGCATTGTAAAACATGAAATCTAAGCATGTCTCTACCTGCATAAAACTTTAGTGATTCCTTACTGTTTAGAAAGAAGTGCAATCTGTTCAATACATAGCTGGGTTGTAACTAACTGAATTTTCATTTCTCATGTTTCACTCCAAAACTGGTGACATGTTTTTAGCACCTGTAATGCACCGTACTCCCAAAATTATTTAGGCTTTGACTTTATCATTTGCTTTGGGAACAACAATATTTATTGGGATAATAACTAACAAGGATTGAGCTTCCTAAGAGTATTTGAGGTATAAAAAAGAATGATTTTCTTGTAATTTTGATTTAAAACGAATATACAGCTGCAAATTTCCATCTGCATTATATTTGACAAGCTAATTCTCACTGTATGTTTCAAACTTAAATACAAATATGAAAATATTGAAGCAAACTTAAAATATTAAAATAGCCCCTAAATTTTAATCACCTGAAGTGGTCTGATAAATTTATTTTAGACCTTAAATAATCTGTGATGGAAGGGAAAATTCCCTCATATTATTATGAGTGAATTACGAATTGTGTCTAATTGGTTTACCTGGCTGTGAAGCATACGGAGATTAGCCCTGTTGTATTGTGTAACCACGAGGTCCAGACAGCCTTGTGGAATGGGATCTTCAGGTCAGAAATACAGGAGCTCGAACACGTAGGTTCTTTATTCCCAGTTTTAAGAAGTGCTGTCTCTCAGAAGCGGTGCTGAAGATTACAAACCACCTTAAAATGGCTTCTGTGCAATAGCATGAGTTTAATGATAGTATATAAAGCAACATATTCCCTAAGAAAGGAGCTTCATTGGCAAATGTACATGTCTTGGCAGATCTGAGCCAAGATAATGGATTTCTGTATTAAATTCCGTGTTATCAACATTGCAAATAATCCAGCATTACTCATGCTGCCTCTTTTGCCCTCTGTTTCGTTATAACCAAAAATCAAGGAAATACATGGTAATGATACAGAATCCACAGAATTTTATTCTTGATTATTTATTCACATATACACAATTCCTGTTTTTATTTGCAAGTATTTGAACACGTTTGAAATACATAATAACTATATTAATTTTGGAGAATTGGTACATATGCATATCATGTCTTGATTATTTTTACTAAATAATTGAAAAAATCTTAAATTTCCCCATCTTTTTGCTAAAGAAAAATAATTTGTTTTTTAAATACCAGACTTTAGAAATCTCTATTTGGAGTACTTTTAAGCATAAAGCTAGAGAAAGCACAATCAAACATAAAACCAACAATCTAAATTGACAAATATTCACAGCCAGTTGGTACAATTTTTATTCTTAACATGAAATTTAAACTGAATTTCATTACAACATCTCTAATTAGCATGTTATCTAAAATTATAAGTTAATACACAAAGATTTACACAAGAGTGCTGATTGAGATAGTGTATATATAATTTTAAGTTTTTAAACAACCTATATGAGAATTAATGGCACTGTTCAATGTATATGAAGATATTGACATAAATATTTATATATATTAAGCAATAAATTTATATATATTAAGCAATAAATGAGTCATACTTTGGGAGATGATGTATGCTATTTAAAATGAAATAGAGCAAAATTTATTTAAAAATCCATTTATTTTAATAGAAGGAATAAACATGACTCATCTGGGCATACTTCAACAATTTAATATAGTAGAAGCAAAACTAGAGAAAAGTAACTACCAGAGTGATAATAGCAATATCTCAAAGGAAAGTAAATTATGATATTCATATTCTACTCTCTATGGTCCTTTATTGTCTTAATTTTAACCAGAATAATATATTTATGTTTCTTGGTCAGTTAGAAAAATAAAGAAATTTAGATCACCACATATTCTATTCCCAAAACTTATGTTGTACATAAAATCAATTTACAAATTATGCTTCAGTATAAACTTTGACAAGTGATACAATGAGTTACATTATTTTAGTTCCACAGTCCAACTTATCATTTTCCATTTAGCCTAGGAATAGCACTGTAAATGAGACCCGGCATGCCTAACCCTTCAATAAAAGTATCAAAATCACTGACTACACAGTGATTTAATATTTTACACATGGCAATTTAAGTAAATGGATATGTTATGGTATTCTCCACAGTAACTTCATCATAAACTTAACCATGATACAGAGAAATCCAGAACAATCTGTAGTTTATGAGATGTGATATATAGTTTTTCACAATAAACCCTAAGGAAAAGTGTTATAGACGTATGGCAGTATTTTAAAAATACTACACTCAACATAATAGGTGAGAAGAGAAAAGTAATGAATAAAATCTCAAATTACTGAAGTTTCCAGGACTGAGTGATCTGATCTTATAAAGGACTAATATTGTTATTGAAAGATAATTACATTCCATGAAAGCATAATGGACACAAATACTAAATATATTTTATCCTATTGGTGCTTTTTCTTTCTACATTAAATTCATTTTGAGTCCTTGCCACCTATGTCAATACAATTTTATGTTCTGAGGTTAAAACATAGTCTGATTTTTAATGCAACTACAAACCTTATTTTTGAGCAAACAGTTCATGTACTTTGTTTGTAGCATTCTATCAACATTAACACTCAGGTTAATTTGCCTAACTGGGTAATTTCTCTTTAAAAAAATTAGAGGAAAAACAGTGTTTTGAAGAGAACATGCATATGCCAGAAAAGGATGAATATGAAACAGTTGGCATCTGAAACTAAAATTAAAACTTCAATGAAATATTCCTGCTGTTCGTGTAATTCTGAAAATGTTTAAAACTTGAGGAAACAAATGCCAATACATAGTGCCACTTTTTGACATTCCTTTCTCTTAACTAGTGGAAAATGGGTAAAAGAAAGTTACCTCCAGATCTCTCTTCTGCAATCGTATTTTTATGCTGAGGGTTGTTTAAATGAACATGCTAAATTCATCTTCATATAATCACCACAAAAATGACTAAGTACTGCAGACATCCTAAAGCAAATATGATTCATCACATTCTTTTAAAACTGCCAAAAAATATGGTTTAGAATTAATCTTTGAATTTCTCAACCATAACTTTACTTAAGGAATAGAGTATTCTGGGAAAGAAATGAGATAGAATGTGAACTGTATGAGACCAGGCTAATTTTTGTTTCCATCCTTATATCATGTGGCATGTAATGGTTGTCAAAAACATGGTAGTTTTTAACCATTACTTCTAGAGGAAAAGATAAGAATAATGGAACTAATTTTCCCCAAGTTTTATGAAATAAATTGGAAGATGACTTCATTTGCGTCAGGCCACATTAATGATAAAATGGTGAAAATACCAAATAGATACTGAGAGTTTATGCAAAGATAATGGCAAGGGCAATTAATTACTCAATTATTCTAATTCATGAAAGCTTTTAAAAGGTTTGAAAATCATTCAGTATCTCTCAATGGATTAATGAATGGAGAAAGATGTATCACATATTCAATTATTAGTAATATTAATTTGTTGGTATTAAAATGAGAACATTGTAAATTGAACATCCATATCTTTGGTAATTAAGATGTACAGAAAAAACCCATAGACATCCATGATAATTGTTGAAGATAGCAAGGCAAGGTAAACATCTTTCAAGGGACCACTTGGCAGGTGGTGACTGGTGTAGGGGTCACCTCAATGGAGTCTTTCAGTGAAGGAGAGAATTGGACTCACTCTGACTAGTCTGGGTAAGGGAGATTCATAGCCTGTCAGAAGAATGGGAGTAGTGAAAACAGCAAAAGGGCTATAGACTGAATGTTCATGCATCTCCAAAATTCATGTGTTGAAATCTTAATATAGATATGATATTCAGCAATCTATGATAATCCTTTAGGAAGTAATTGGATAGTGAGTGTGCAGATCTCGTAAATGGGATTAGTTCTCTTTTCTACCACAAAAAGGTACAGGAAGATGGACCAGCCATCCATGAACAATGAAGCAGGGATATGCTGACACCAACTCTCCAAAAGCCTTTATACTGGATTTTCTAGCTTCTAGAATTATGATTAATGAATGATTGTCATTTAAGTGGTCTGGTTTATGATATTGTACTATAGCATCCTGAAAGACAAAGAAAAGCATCAAGGGATTGTCCAACTAAACCATCCTAGCATTATTCTTACTTATAGCAAATCAGGGTGGTGAAACTACCTGTGGGATGTTGGAGGACCATGAGCTTGATTAGGTATCAAAAGTGATCGAAGGATTTGCTAAACTGACTTTAGAGGCTTCCTACTAAAACTGGAGATAATGAGGGCATGAACAGAGAGGTTAGGAGAAATTTTAGAAACCTGCCTAAACTTTGATAAAGAAAGAATCTTTGTCAGATTATTTGCATTGGTCAATGTGATCTTTTTATTTTTATTTTCTATTTTTATAGTGACGGGCCTTGAAGCCAGAGTCACGAATATGCTAGGTAAGCACTCTTAACACTGCGCTCTTGCTCCTGCGCTGAACAAGGTAAACATTTTCAGGAAAGAACTAGTGACCAGTCTATGCTGAAACGAAATTGTTCGTTTTACTCACCAGAAGACTAAAATTGTTTATATGGTGATTTTGGGCTGTTAAAATTAATTTCTTTCTTATGACTTCTTCTGTTGAAACTGGGTATAGTTCAAAATAGATATAGTTTTGGAATGATAATTTATTAGTTTCGATAGCCTCTCCTATGACTTGTAAGAATTTATTGAAGGAACAACAGATGGTGACAAGTCTCCATAGTTGACAAATGAGTAAAGCAAGCCCTCAAAATAGGTATTTAAATTGTTTACTATAAAAAACAAAAAACTTGTTTACTATAAAAAACATAAAACTTGTTTACTATTTTTGAGAGACTAAGTTTCTTCCCTAATGTCAGAAATCATCTTGTTAAGGAAGAACCATGCTGTGAAGAAAGGAAAATAATTCAAGTAACCAACAGCACCAGGGCATAAAAAATAAACCTAAATCTCTACTTACTTCACCACTCTGTTTCTGTTTCTGTTTCTTTCTGTGTCTCTCTTTCTCTCCCTCTGCCTCACCCACAGAATAAATTTCATTTGATACTGCTAATTTAAACACCCCAAAGATACACTGAATGACTTCATGTCCCTAATCATTTTCTTTTTAACTCATAGTTATTTTTATGGTTGCATGCTGGTATTTCACAAAGATTTACCTCTTATTTGCCTGAATGGATAATGGTGTTGATATTTTCAGTTTATTGGAAATCCAAAAGCAAACTTTTATTAAACACAAATTTCCCCCTAAGTATTTACACTTCTATTTAAACTAATTTTGAACATTTTTACATATACAGAATATGATTTTTTCAAATATATGTATTTATTGTTTCCTACAATGAGTTCATTTTAATCTCTTTTTACTATTTATTAATGTATAAATTCATGAATAAAATATTTTAATCAATCACATTGTTCTTTTCAGACTTGAGGGGTGAAGGCTGGGGATTTAGCTCTGTGGCATAAGTGCCTGCCTTGCAAGCATGAGGTCATAAGTTCAATCCCCAGTACCAAAAAAAAGGGGAGAGGAAGACTTGAGGGGTGTGTATTTTTACTAAAATATATTTGGTACATCAATGTTCATAATCTACATTTTTTTATATATTTTAAGACTTCACTATGTAGTTCAGACCAGCCTCAAAAGCACTATGTATCACACGTTGGCTTTGTTTTTGTTTGTTTTGTTTTGTTTTTGTTTTTTTGTTTTGTTTTGTTTTGTTTTTGAAGAGTTTTTTTTTTATTTTACTTAAAGAAAAAGAAAAGAAAATTTTAAAAAATAGAAAAAAATGAGAAAAAAGAATATAGAATTCAAAAAAAATTAACATCATAAATCACTAGTTGATAATTACATATTATCATCTTAACAATAGTTGTTAAAGTTACAAAATCAAAGCATAAAAAGTGGTTAGACACTCAAACATTGACAGTGCAAACTCTTCTGTTCAGTGATCTAACAGAAATTTAATAATATGGTCATCTATCTTACATACTATACATACCGTTATATGCTATACATACCATTATATCCTTTAGAACCCTTTCCTTCCCTTTCACTTGTACAATATCTATTATACTTTTTGGATCCCATTATTCTGTCAGTTATTATTTTTTACACTAGAGAGACAGTGTGATATTTACTAATGTGAGTCTTGTTTATTTCACTAATCAGGATATTCTCAAGTTACCTCCATTTACCTATAAAGGCCTCAAGATCATCCATTTTTATTGCTGAGTAGTATTCCATTGTATAAAAATACCATATTTTTTTCATCCACTATGTGGTTGATTGGCATTTTGGTTGTTTCCAAGATTTAGCTATCACAAATCATGTTGCTATGAACATGGGTGCACGTATATCCCTGTGAGGTGACCTTTTCAAATTTTCTGGGAAAATACCCAGGAGGAGAATAGCTGGGTTGAATGGAATGTCCAATCCTAGTTTTTTGAGGAATCTCCATACTGATTTCCACAGTGGTTGTACCAGTTTGCACTCCATACCAACAGTAAAGAAGTGTTCCTTTTTCCCCACATCCTTGCCAATATTTGTTATCAGTTGATTTCTTGATGGCAGCCATTCTTTCTGGGTACCATGCTGATTTTATCGCTGTGGCTTTGGAGATGAAATCTCAATGCTGTTTTAATTTGCATTTCTTGAATAACCAGTGATGGTGAACATTTCTTCATATATTTATTTGCCATTTGTATACCTTCCTCAGAGAAATGTGTGTTCATCTCAGATGCCCATTTTTGGAGAGGGTCTTTGAATTTGGGGGGTTTGATGTTTTTCAGTTCCTTATATGTTCTGGATATAAATCCTTTGTCTGAGGGATTGTTGGCAAAAATTCTATCCTGTTCTGTGGATTTTCTTTTCACTTTTTTGGGGGATTTCTTTTGAAGAACAAAAACTTTAGTAATGTGAGATCCCATGTGTTGATTCTTTGAAGTATTTCCCTTGTGGTTTGTGTTTTATTCATGAATTCTCTGCCTACCCCATGTCTCCAAGATTTTTACCTACCTTATATTCCAGTATTTTAGTGTTTCTGTTTTAATATTTAGGTCCTTGATCCATTTAGACTTTAGTTTAGTGTATGGTGATAGGCATGGATCTATTTTCAGTCTTTGGCATGTAGAAAGCCAATTATTCCAATGCCATTTATTAAAGAGCCTATCTTTTTTCCAGTGAATATGTTTAGACCATTTGTCAAATGCAAGATGGCTGAGTGTCTTTGTAGTAGTGTTTGCATCTTCTAATCTGTTCCATTGATCCTCAGGTATATTTCTTTTTCAGTACCATGCTGATTTTATCACTGTGGCTTTGGAGTATAGTTTCAAATCAGGAATTGTGATGCCTCCCGCCTTTCCTATGTTGCCCAGAAATGCCTTTACTATTGTATGTTTCTTCTGTTTCCAGATGAATTTTAGAGATATTTTTTTCTAGATCTGTAAGGTATGTTAATGATATTTTGATTGAGATTGCATTGAATCTGTATAACAGTTTTGGGAGTATGGCCATCTTCACAATTTCCTAACCAAGGACAAGAAATATCCTTCCATTTCCAATATCCTCTTCAATCTCCTCTTTTAGAGTAGTATAATTTTCAGCATATAGGTCTTTTTCATTTTTGATTAGCTTTGATTCCTAGGTATTTCATTTTTTTAGGTGTTATTGTGAAAAGCAATATCTCCATAATTTCTTTCTCATGAAGTTTTTTGTTTGTGTACAGGAATACTATTAATTTTTTAGTGTTGACTTTGTATGCAGCTATGCTGCTGAATTTGTTCATTACCTCTAGTAGTCTTTTAATGGAATTTTGGGGGTCTTCTATGTAGAGTATCATGTCATCTGCAAATAATGATAATTTAACATCTTCTTTTCCTATTTTTATTCTTTTTATTTCTCTCTTTTGTCTGATTGCTCTGGCTAGTATTTCCAGAACTACATTGAATAGGAGTGGTGATAGTAGACATCCTTGTCTTGTTCCTGATTTTAGAGTGAAGGCTTTCAGCTTTTTCCATTTAGTATACTGTTGGCTGTTGGTTTGTCATAGATGGCCTTTATGAGATTGAGGTACATAATGTCTATTCTGAGTTTCTGTAGGGTTTTTATCATGAAAAGGTGTTTGACTTTATCAAAAGCTTTTTCTGCATCTATTGAGATGATTATGTGAGTTTTATTTTTGGCTCTGTTAATGTGGTATATTACATTTATTGATTTGCATATGTTAAACTACCCCTGCATTGCTGGAATAAATCCCACTTGGTAGTGGTGTATTATCTTCGTAATGATTTGCTGCATTCTATTTGCCAATATTTTATTGAGAATCTTTACATCAATGTTCATTAGTGAGACTGGTCTATAATTCTCCATTTTGGTTGGGTCTTTCTCTGGTTTTTGTATGAGAGTGATACTTGCTCCAAGAATGAGTTAGGGAGGACAGCTCCTCTTTCAATTTCATTGAAGAGTGCAAGGATGTGAAATCTCTAAATTTCTTGTAGAATTCAGCCATGCATCCATCAGGATTTTCTTTATTGGTAAGTTTTTAATCACAGTTTCAATTTCAGTAGCTGATATTGGCTTATTCAAAATTTCTATATCTTCTTGGTTGAGCTTTGGTAGTTCATATGTTTCTAGAAATCTATCCACTTCCTCTGTGTTTTCCACCTTATGTGAGCAGAGATTTTCAAAGTAGGTGTTCATGATATTTTGAATTTCCATTGGATCTTAGTAATTTCCTTCTTTTCAGTCATTATTGCATGGATTTGAGTTTTTTCTTTCTGTTTCTTGATAAGGTTGGCCAGGGGTTTATCAATTTTGTTTATTCTGTCAAAAAACCAGCTTTTTGATTCATTAATTCTTTGTATTTTTTTTTTTAGTTTCAATTGCATTAATTTCTGCTCTGATCTTCACAATTTCCTCTCTCCTATGAGCTTTAGGTTTGACTTGCTCTTCTTTTCCTAGAAGCTTGAAATGTAGCATTAGGTTATTTATTTGTGTTCCTTCCATTTTCTTGATGTGACTTTTTACTGATATATATTTCCCTCTTAGCACTGCTTTCATTGCATCCCATAGGTTGTTTCTGCATTTTCATTGTATTGTAGGTATTGTTTTATTTCTTCTTTAATTTCATCTGTAACCTACTGTTTGTTCAGAAGGTTGTTATTTAATTTCCATATATTTATGCAACTTTGCAGGTGTTTTTTTGCCATTGATTTTTAGTTTTAATGTTCTATAATCAGATATTATGCATGGGAAAATTTTGCTCCCTTTGTATTTGGTTAAGAATGCTTTTTGGGTTAATATATAGTCTATATTGGATAATGTCCCATGTGCAGCTGAGAAAAATGCATTTTCTGATGTGGTTGGGTCTCATCACTCTGTAAACATCCACTAAGTGCATTCACTCATAGGTATGATTCAGTTCTGTTATTTCTTTGCTGACTTTTTGTCTAGTTTATCTATCTCTTTGTGACAGTGGGGTGTTAAGGTCTCTTATTACAACAGAGTTCTTGTGTATTTGGTTTTTCATATCCATTAGCATTTGTCTTATATTGTTGGCTGCTCCTGTAATTGGTGCATATATATTTATATAGTTATAATTGTATTTCTTCCTCTGGTAGTTTTCCACTTACAAGTATGTAGTGGCCTTCTTTATCTCTTTTAATCCTTTTAGGTTTGAAGTTCATTTTGTCTGCAAACAGAATAGCTACCCCTCCTTTTCTATGGGTTCCTATTTCATGGAATACTGTTTTCCATTCTTTGACTTTTGATCTACGAGTTTCTTTTTGGGTCAGATGTGTTTCTTGTATACAGCATATTATGGGACCTGTTTCTTGATCCATTCTGTCAACCTGTTTCTTTTTACAGGTGAATTGAGCCCCAAACATTTATAGATATCACTGATATATACTGGCTTGATTTTGCCATGTTGTGTTCCTATTGTTGGTTTCCTGCTTTTCTCCCTTGTTTAATTTTTTGTCCAACCTGGTGGTTTCTTTCTGCTGTTGTTTTGGAGATTGCAGTCTTTTTTATCTCTATTTAGCATGTCTTTCAGTACTCTTTCTAGGGTTGGTTTGGTGGACATGAATTTTTTCACTTGTTCTTTGTCATCTTGTTTCTCCATTAAATTTGAATGAAAGTTTTGCTGGGTACATCAGTCTGGGTTGAAACTTGTTTTCTTTTTGGGCTTAAAATACTTCACTCCAAGCTCATCTTAACTTGAGGGTTTGTGCTGAAAAGTCTGCTGTGAATCTGATAGTCTTTCATTGATAGATCAGTTGTGTCTTTTCTCTATCAGGTTTAATATTCTGTTTTTATGCTGTACATCTGGGATCTTAATTATTATATATCTGGGTATAGATTTATGTTGGTTGTGACTATTTGGCATTCTGTGTGCCTCACTTATTTGTATATCACATTTTTCCCCATGTGTGAGAAATTTTCTGCTAAAATTTACTTCTGTGAATAGTTTAGTTATGTCATTTTCATTGGCTCCTGCATCTTCACTGATGTCTATTAGTCTTATATTGTTTCTCTTGGCATCATTTTGAAGCTTCTGGATTGTCATTTCATGCTGCTTTGTTGTTTTCATAAATTCTACCTTTCATGATCATTATCTGTGATCCTGTCCTCAAGTTCTGAAATTCTATCTTCAGCTTCATTTCAATGGTTTTTCCAGCTTTCAATAAAATTTTTTGTTTCTTGGATATCTCTTTGAATTTGTTTCACAGATTCTGCTTGTTTTGTACATTATCGATTCAAGATTTCAATCAATTTCCCATGCTCCTGTATTTTTTTTTATCTCTTTCTTCTATGTTGAGCAACTCATTCACTTAGGTTGTTATTTCTGTCTTTACATAAGGCATTGTTTCTGATTTGAGTAGCCTCATGGATTTGTTTCTTTTTTTCATTTGCTATCTTTTCAGAGATTTCTGGTGTATGACTTTAAAGTCCTCTATTTCAATGTTACCTGTACTTGCTCCTGATGGACTAGATGTTTGAGATTGCATTTTGCCTTTTCATTTTGTCATTTTCACCTTTTGGGTAAATATTGAGTCTTTCAATCCCAACAATCTCAACTGTCCATAGTGTGAATTTTAGGTTCTACTGTGTGGCTTATATTTGCCCAGTTGCTGTTTATCACAATGACCAGGAGAGACAGTTACTTGAATTCTTCCTACAGGGTCTGTTGGTTGAGTCCTATATTCTTTCTGGGCTGATTAGCCTAGAAGTATTGATGTAGGTCAACTCTTAGTTCCTGCTGTTTCTATGTCTTCAGGTTGTTGCAGGTCACCAGATCTCCCTGCCTATAGTGTTTGGGTCAGCTGAGGCCCTCTTGTATCACTGGGGGTCTCATAAGCTCTTTAATTTTCTCCAAGTTGGGGGAGGCCTTATTGGCACACTCCTCAACCTGTCTGATGTTCTCTGTGCTGAGGAGGGGATTACCCATTCTCTTGCCAGGTTATCCAAGGTCTTACAGTTAGGAGTTTCACTTCCACTCCTATTTACTCACTGCAGACCTCTATATTAGGGACAAACTCACCACACTGACTGGAGCCTGTTGAGGTCTTTTGTTTGAGTGAGTGGTTCCTGAATCTCCCATCCAGCCAGCATGGTAATCCACTGTAGTCCAAGTTTCTGAGAGAAGGGGTTGGATCCAAAGATCAACTGCAGTACTAGGTCCAGGAGGTGGGTGGGTTCCCCAAAAGATGGG
This sequence comes from Hydrochoerus hydrochaeris, assembly GCA_004027455.1. NCBI lineage: Eukaryota > Metazoa > Chordata > Mammalia > Rodentia > Hydrochaeridae > Hydrochoerus > Hydrochoerus hydrochaeris. The sequence goes on along the minus strand of PVLA01000897.1, from coordinate 298,695 downwards.
CCTGTGGTGGTGGTCAGGGACATCTCAGGTGTGCTGGGCCAAGGGGCAGGCCCATGGCAGCAATCCAAGAAGACCCAGGCATGTTAGCCCAAGGGGCGGGCCCATGGCAGCAGTCCGAGGAGGCTCAGTTGTGCTGGGGTGTCCCTGGCCGCACGTTGGCTTTGAACTTGCATCAGTCTTCCTGCCTCAGCCTTCTAGAGCTGAGATTTCAGGCATGTGACACCACCAGGCTCAACCTACATTTTAAGATGATTTATTATTTCAGTTTATATATTAGAATTAACTAAATTTTATATGAAAAATAATTTTAAATCAGGTAAAATTTACATAAAAAGAAATGCTCAGCTAAGCACACAATCAGATGAATTTTGATAACATAAAGATATCTAGAGGTATAGAACATTTTCATATCTGGGAAGCTCATTGATTTGTTCTTGAATCCCTGTCTCAGGAGACACTGTCCTGATTTATAGCAACCTGAACTAATATTTCCTTGTTTGTGAATAACCTCTTTTCAGAAACTTAATTAATAGTTTCTCTCATTCTTTTGATCATCTCTTCACACTAATGGTTTACTGTACTGAGGAGAAGCTTTGAACTGAGTTTTGCCCATTTTTGCTCTTGTTTTCTATGCTTTTGGTGTCTTGTCCAAAAACAAGTTTGTCTGTTCGCATGTCCTGAAGTATTTCTCTCTCTTCCATCAGTAGTGTTACTGTTTTAGGTTATAATGCTCAGTCTTTAATGCATGTTGAGGTGATTTTTCTGAACTAGTGAGAGATAGGGAGCTTGTTTTATGCTTTTGCATGTCTGTATCTGCTTTTCCTGACAACATTTATAGAAAAGACTACTTTCTTGCAATGCATGTTCTCAACACCTTTGTTGAAAACCATTTGGCAGTAGGGTTGTAGGCTTACTTGTAATTTCTCTATTCTGATCCACTGTTCCACATGTCTGTTTTTAGGCCAGTACCATGCTGCTTGCATAACTATACCCCTGAGCTGCATTGTGAAACATGCTAATGCTGTCTTCTACTTTGTTCTTTGTGATTAAGACTGCTTTGGCTATTTATAGTTTCTACAAATTTTAGAGTGTTTTTCCTTATTCTGTGAAGAATATCATTGGTGTTTTAATAGGCAATACATTCAATCTGTAGATTTATATTTTTTGTACATTCATTTTAGTATGGAAATTGTAACATTACTTCTTCCAATACATGAACATGAGGGGTCATTTTGTTTGGTATTCTTTTTAATTGCTTCTATGAAAGTCTTATAATTTTCCTTGAAGAAATCTTTCATCTCTTTGGTTAAATATCTTCATAGACTGTTTATCATTTTTTGTAGCTATTGTAATTGGAAGTGCTTTCATAGTTTGTATTTCAGATAACTTTTATTGGCTTATAGAAAGGTAATTGGTTTTATATGTGGATTCTTAATATTATGACATATCACTGAATACATTTATTTACTTTAATGCCTTATGTTGAAGTATGTGAGATTTTCTCTCTATAAAAGCATGCTATCTGCAAAGAGTGAAATATTTCACTTTGTCTTTTCCAATTTCTATTCTTTTTTATTTTTTTCCTTTGTTTGATTGCTCTGGGTAGGATTTCCTACATTATATTGAATATAAATGGTAAAAGTGGGCATTCTTTCCTTATCCTAAATCTTAGAGAGAAACTTTTTATATTTCCTCATTCAGTCAAATTTAGCTGTTAGCTTGCCATGAATGCCCTAATTATGTTGACACACATTCCTTTTATACCACATTTTCTCAGCATTTTTGTACTGACAAGATGTTGAATTTTATCAAACACATTTGCTACACCTATTGAGATGAACATATGATTTTGTCCTTTACTCTGTTGGTTTGGTAACAATTTATTAACCTGCTTATTGATTTATATATATTGAGCCAAATTCTCACTCCTGGGAGTTATTTGATCATAATGGATAAAATGCTTAATGTGTTACTGAAACTGCATTGCTAAGACATCGTTGAGAAACTTTGTGGTTATATTCATCAAGGATATTGGATTGAAATTTTCTCTTTTACTTATCTTCTTATCTGGTTTTGTAGAATAAATTTTGAAGAATTTTCTTCTCTTTGATTTTTTTGAAATAATCTATAGTGTTTGTTGAAATGTCTCCTTTTTTCATCTCAGATTTTGTTCACTTGATATTGTATTTGTTTCTTAGCATGTCTAACTAAGGCCTGCTAACAATGTTTATCTATTGTAAGAACCAAATCTTCTTAGATCTTTTGTATTTATTAAGCCATTCATTCTTTTATTTTTATTATTATCTTTAGTATATCTCTCCTTCTAGAGTTTGTTTCTTTCTATATTTGTTTGTTCTTGTGTTTCAGTTTCTTGTAAATGCAGCCATAGCTTGTTTAGTTGAGAACTTTCTGATGTGCTTTGAGTGTGTTTGTGTGTGTGTGTGTTAATTGCTACAGATTTCTCTTCTAATACTACTTTTTTGTAGCCCATAGATTTTCATTTGTTTCCATAATGTTTTAAATTCCTTCTTTATATTTTTCTTCATCATTTGATTGTCCAAAAATACTAGGTTTTAAATATATATATATATATATATATATATATATATATATATAATTTCCATCTTTTATTTTTAGGTACATTTCATTTTGCTCAGAGAATATTGCATTTTTTAAAATGTACTGAGATTTGCTTTGTTGTCTGCCATATGCTCTCACCTAGAGAAAACACTATCTGCTAATGAGAACATCATGAATTCTTCAGCTGTTGGAATACTCTGTAGTTATCTCTTAAGTCCATATATGTAGTATTAAACTTAGTTCTGTTCACTCTTTTTTGAATTTCTGTCTGCAAGAAAAGTCCACTGGAGAAAATGAGGTACTAATATCCCCTACTAGCATTGTACTGGTGCCACTGTCTCCCTATTTTCCCCTGGCAACATAATTGTCACATTCAACCACATGACTATCAAGGCCCTCCAATTATGTACACAAACTTTCATCCAAATCTGTCAATACCAATCAGTTTAGTCAAGAGTATGATTTCAAACTAGATGTAGTGGTATGTGCCTTTAATCCTAGTACTCTGAGAGACTGAGACAGGAGGATTGCAAGCTGGAGCCCAGAATAGGCAGTTAGTTTAGCAGTTTAGCAAGACACTATCTTAAAAAAAAAGCTCAAAAAGGATACAGGTTGAATCCCTAGTACAACAACAACAAGAACTTTCTTTTAAAATTATGCCACTGATATACACACACTCAATTTTTGTATCTTTTAAATGGCCATGCGAGAAGCTATGCGAGACACATCTCTGAGGACACTTCTGGGGAAGTAAAAGAAAAAAACAGGAAGTTTTGATCAAAATTTGGATATATATGAGTTTTCCTAGATCATTCATTATGTTTTGTTATTTTCAATGACTACTAAAATCATATATAGTAAGGGAAATGATTTTAAAGGGAGAATTATAGAAAAATATTTTAAAATCAGAGTTCACTAAACATATAACACTCATTTATCCATGCGAAAAAATCCTTGGTCTGCTAAAACTGTGATAGATCCCAGGTTGATAGGCTATGAAAGTATGATGACTCTACTTAGTTATTCTGGGTGGTAAACTCTGAAGTTATTAATTATACAGAAAATAAGTATATTCATTATACTTATATAGAAAATAATTTAATTAAAAATGTTACTTATGTGATTTTTAACCTCTTTATATAGCTTCCTTCTAATTCTTTAAATAAAACATAAAAGGTAAAACACAGAAACAGTATAAGGGAACATGCAGAAACCAGAGTGTTTAATCTAAGTTCTCAACTTCAAATACTATAGCATTTATCTAGTCTGTTTATTCTGTTATAGCATATTGTACTCTTTGTACTAATCAATATATAATTCAGAGGGCTGAAAAATTGTTCTACAGATGTATATGTACTATATTTTGTTGTTGTTGTTGTTCATTTGTTTTTAATCCTAGATACAGTAGGTCTTAGATACACTGATTCACATTCACCTTATTCAATAGTTAAAATCCATACCACAATATCTAAATATGTAATATATATGAAAAAATATGTAATGTGAAACAAAATATGAGTAAAATATATACAATAAAATGTATATCTACATATATACTATATATGAATAAGATATATAAAGTATGCAAGATATACAATCTAAATTACTTCAACTGATAAACTGAAAGTTTAACGGTAACCTAAGCAGACATTCAGGATAAATACACATATCTGATCTTTGATATTTAATGGGCATCAGCTTCCAAACAAGACTTGTAGAGACTGGGCATGATACACGTCTGTAATCTCTGTACTCAGGAAATTGAGGTAGGAAAATTGCCGTGAGTTTGGGCTACAAAGTGAATTCAAAACCATCCTGGACTACCCAACAATACCTAGTCTCAAAAAAAGAGTATACTTAGTATGATTTATCCTTTCAGAAAAAAGTATTTTTTCCTGTTATTTTTAATATTTCTATAAATGTCAAGTTAAGCAGTATAACTGAAATATACCTTCAAATAAGATTTTTGTTTGGAACTACTTGAATAATTTTAAGGTTTTTTTTTTACTAGTACATAATTGCATTGCAAATTCCTCATGGGAAGTTTGTGGATGTACATAACACATCTTAATTCTTTTTTTTAATCCCCTATCTTTTCTCTCCTTTCCCCTTCTATCTCTAGATCTCCTTTTCACTTTAATAAAATCTATCTCCTTACTTACTATTATCTATCTCTCATTTTGCTCTTTAGTTTATATTTTGAGTTTCTCGTAGAAGAAAAACATGCAGTGTTTAAGCTTGTGTGTTGGTTTACTTCTTTTAACTTTATGGTCTCAAGGTGCACCCATTTTTTTGCAAATGATTCAAGTTTATCTTTTCTTTATGCATAATGTATGCTCCTTTATATATAAATACAACATTTTCTATCTATTAATCTCATATATAGGCCACTTTCAAGATTTAGTTATTATGAATTGTGCTTCTCAAAAATATGGTTACATTTTTCTTTCAAATATATCCAAATATATGTTTAGGTCTACTTAGATTAATCAACCCACAAAGTGAGTTTAAATGATTTTACTATTTACTATGCTAATATATTGAAATTTTTAGCAATAACATAGATCTTTTACTTCCATGAATCCAAACAACGTTCATACAGAATCCCTAAGACAGGCAGCACATCTCTCTCTAAAAGATTAATAAACTAAACTTTAGAAGAATTATCCAGAGTTCATAGCCCCAGGAAGTCAAAGACTTCATAATTTTCAAACACTAAATCTTAGGAGCAAAATCTTAGGAGATGAGTCTCAACTATCCAAGGTTTTCATGTTCTGGTATGATCTTTTGAATCCTATTTCACATTGGCTATGATCTAATAGAATAAGGGTCAAATAATGCTTTATAAGAATTTTGCTGCAAAGTCTCTGTCAGGGGTCTCCATGAAGTGGAAAGATCACAGGCTATTAGCCCAGCATTAGTTACAGCTACCATGCTGAGAGAGGGTGGAGAGACATTCACTGTGAGAAGCTGAAGCACGCTAACCTGCGGTTTCCAAAGAAAGGTAGCCCTGGTGCCGATCCTGTACAGTAGCTCACTCTATACTGATGCCTTAGAAAGTCAGTCAGTCTATGAGTATTTTCGTTTTACCAAAAACAAGAAGACAATGGCATTCTCTTGGTAAGGTTGTCATAATGATACCATTTAATAAGTATGTATTACATTCAAATGTAAGCAAAAGTTTTATTTCGTTCTATAGCTTTCTTGATGTTAGCTTACTGTTTTACTAATTGCCTTAACAAACATTCATTCCAATTTAATGTCTCTTTTAAAACAAGGTTATCTTTGGGAGGTCCCTCTTTTCAGGTCATTTGTTCTGTTGCTTTATTGTCACTTGAAACAGAGGTGACAAGCTTTATTCCCACTTGAGTATCAGCTGATTGGTAAATTTTCTTCCTGAGCTTGTTAAGATATTTAATTCTATTTGGAATATAATCTTGGCATTTTATTCATTTTTTTTCACTCTTGTAGAGTATTCATCCATGGATACTAGCATCTCGCACTTACATGTTGTTTGGTGCCTGGTTTTTCTAGGTTGTTCACATGTTGTGCTAAAAGTATTATAAGATCCCATGGACCTACCTTCAGCTCTGCTTGGGAAAACCTGGAACATTTCAGTTATCTTCTGCTAAGCCTGTGGCTCTTCTGATTCAGTAATTCTCTCCACATTGGAAATCAGGAGCATGCCATTCCTTTCTTTCTTCAGAGTGTTTGCAAACTAATAAGCTTTTACTCGGGTGCATCTACCTAGTACTTTACATAGCTGTCGCTATTCTATTATAAAGGCGTCATACTGGTATTGAGATAGCTGACTTTAAGCTACTTGGGAAAAATTTGAAACCTTTCAAAACACTGAAATTTATCACCTAACCCCATAAATCTATTTCTATATTTTTATCATTTAATTTGCAGTCGGTAATTCTTATTTTTTGAAAAAGCAAAAAAAATTGTCAAAACCAAATAATAAGAAAATAACATTCTGTAGAGTTTTATTACACTCTATAAAGTTTTCTTAAATGTTATTAGCCAGTACATGACATAACTGAAATGATTCTTATCAAAAAAAGAATAAAAAAACAAACAAGCATAAATAATAACACAAATTTTCTTTTCAAGAAGCAAAAATATTCTATTAGAATAGTATAAACACCTTTCACTTTAAAAAGTTGCACAAATCAAGAGTCTAATTTTGTGTCATTATGTTTCTTCTTCCCTAAGGCCTTTGCCCCAAAACTACTGTAAAGCAAAAACATCTTTTGCATTATATTTGTAGCCTTCCTATTTTACAGTTTATACACTGGACCCTAATTTGTAATCCGATTATTATTATTATATAACTAAATTTAAAGAACTTCAAAAAAATTTCTGTCTCTATTTATCTTTCTGTATGTCTCTCAGTCTCTCTGTCTCTTGAATTTCAAACTTTTAATAAATTATGACGAAACTGAAATAATTCTTATCAACAAAAAGAATTTAAAAAAAACAAGCATATGTGTGACCATCTGAAAATTATTACTTTTCATTTTGCAGCAAGAATAAGCTAGAAGCACAGGCTAATTCTTAACCTTAAAGTTTCATTATGAATCTACGATTATACAAATTTGGATACTTCCAGCATTTTTGTTGTGATACACAATAAGGTGTCTTTATTTTTTAAATGTCACTTTAAATTAAATCAATTTAATAAGCTATTCTGCCTTGTTCTGTGGAGTTTCTAGAATAGTTTACAAGGAGCTAGAAGAACTAAATGCATTTTTTAAACCACATGCTTGTGGGTATATGTGTATGTATTACATATATACATATATATATAATATATATATATATATATTTAAATTTTATTTAAATGCATCAAAATTTTGAAATAAGCTACTATGTTTTCTCAAATGTTATTCTGGACTTTCAAGATGGAATTTCTATAGGCATTATCCAATACATTATCAGAGAATTTCTTAATTCTTTGTTTTCCAAAATGTTATATTGCTATTTATTGCAAAGAATTGACATAAAAGGGGGAAAAATAGTCTTTTCTCCCAAAGTATGACCTACTTTGTTAAAAATATTTTTAAAAGCATAAAGGGTAAATACCATAGTATAACCATGTAAGAAAGATAGGCTTGCAAGAAAAGCTATATGAATGGGATTTTAAATTTATTTGTAATAAAAACACCATTATTAAAATTTATATAAATGAATTTAAAATAAAATTCAGCAATTCTGAGCACACAGTTGTCTGAATTTTTGACAAATATTTACACTCATATAAGTGACATCATCTTCATGATAAAAGATGCTTACAACCTTTAGAGGTCCCCCATGGGCCTGTGCCACCAATCATTCTCCTTATCTCTGAAAAATATTCAACTTCTATTATCACAATAATTTTGTCTTTTCTAGAATTTCGTAGAAATGCCCTTGTCACGTAACAGGCCAAGACTACTTGCCTCCTTGCACCACTGGACCAGTGTGGCCACCAGAATGGAACCTACTTTGTCCCATCATCTATCTCTCAGCAGAATTCACCCTAGTCTGCTTTTCATCTGCCAGCAGTCCACTGTTAACTGATTGGCTCTTCCCTCCTTCCACTCCAGGAATTTGGCCATGAAGGGACCAGGTACTATTCAGCTGCTAGGGTTTGCCCAGGACCCTTTTGACATAAAATGTTGGCTCTTCCCATCTGCTTCTGTTTCATATGTCTGTGTGCTGAAACACTGCACCAGTTCACCCCACCCACTAATTGCTGGTTCTGCAGGGCATCTAGGGAAATGGTGTGCCACGGTGTTGGACCTGCTCCACTGGGGTGTGCTGGTGCTGCGCCTGCTCTGGGAGGTAAAGTTGAGTCTCTAGAATTTCTTAAAGTACATCACACAATGGTATGTACTAAATTAAATATATTTTCTCAAAATGTATAGTACATTGAAAATTATTTCAATTATTTGAAACTCTCAAAGTAAATAAGTACATTAAATATTATGACAAACTATATGATTGAAAACCAGTTTTCTCGAAGATTACTATACAATTGAGCTCTTGTCTGATCTTAACTAGTGTGCATAATTGGCAAAGAATGGTTTGTCCTCTGAGATATATGATTATATTGATTATGTACATAAATTAGAGATTGCTCTTCTTATGAGGAAAATAAAAACTCAATGAAACATGGGCTTCAAAAGTGAATATATTAATTTCATTTATTATCATAATAATACATTTTACTGATAATTTAACCTTTGATTTATTAAAGTTATATCTCAGTTCTTATCAGAAGGAGAATGTCTAACTCAATATTATTTTTTCTTTTTTCTTCTTTTGTGGTATAAAATTAAACTCTTTGGTATTTGAAATATTTTCACAAAGATGCTATAATATATATGTGTCCCAAAGATTTAAGAAAAGAAGAAATTAAATAGATTAATATGTTAAATACTGACACTAGACTCTATATAGGAGATTTGCAAAGACAATTTTTCCAAAGCACAGGTAAAATTTCAACTCTAATAATGGCAATAAGAAATTTTAAGTTCAAAATTTAGCAAGAAAACAAAGTATATCTATCATGTGCTTTTTATCTCCTACTCAATTCTAATTTCCCTCAAAATTTATCAAGTAGAATTAAATACACCCCATACTTAGGCTGATACAAACTTCATCAATCTATTTAAGATTCTCTCCGAGAAAGGATTTGCTTTGGTTGATCAATATACAAAAATACTACTCATTGATTTAATTCGTTATTTATGCCTCAATTTTTAAACTGAATTACACTATACTTTAGTAGAGTTATGTCACTAGAAAAAAAAAAGCAAAAAGAACTTTATTGCACTCTGTGATTTCACTCAGAATCAGTCTTTAAATTTGAGTTGCAGCTTTGCCAGGATTTGAAGAAAGTGAATTTTAAAAATCCTGAAATTTTCGTGGGTTTCATCCATTGCCATTATTAACCACATATAACTGACAAATGAAATTTACTTATCAATTTAAAATCTGAGAGGAAGCGGCCATGGTGGTGCACACCTGAAATTCCAGCATTCAGGAGGCTGAGGCAAAAGGAACACTGCAAGTTAGAGTCAGGTCTAGGCTACAGTGAGCTCAAGGCCAGCCTGAACTGCACAGCAAGACTTTATGTCAAAAAGACAAAATAATAATAATAATATGAAATAATAAAATAAAATAAAATCTGAGTGGAGACATGAGGAAACAACTGTCCTTGTTTTAAATGAATGTCTGTTAGCTCATAATGAATATAGGGTGATTCACAAAGATATAGATACACATGTTTCAAGTGTAATCTTTCTGCTATATCCTGATTATCAAGTCAATTCCTGTATCTAAAAATGGATACTTTAAATACATGCACATATAGAACAATAAAATTATTTATTCATTGACATATTTAAGATATTAAGTGTATGAGAGCTTACCATGATGTGATCCTTTTAGGGAGTGGATAAAGACCTAGAAATTATAAGAGGAAGTAATCTCTCTCTCTCTCTCTCTCTCTCTCTCTCTGTCTCTCTCTGTCTCTAAGTCTCTCTCTCTCTGTCTCTCTCTGTCTCTCTCTCTCATATCTTTAATGCCAAAACCAATATGTAGTATATTTTAATGTATTTGAAAAAGCTTGATAATAACAGTGAAGGGAGTAAAGTTCATTAACATATTTGACTGTATTAAAATAGCCCCTCTCAAGATCTTGAGCTAATGCCAGATGTAAGCAACCTACTCACTGGGTTTCCGAGATGGAGGTGTGAAGCAACACTGGCCAGAGACTTGCTCTGGGCATTCCTGTGACCACATGCCTCTACTGCAAGTGAAGATTTGAAAAAGGGTCCTTAGAAAAACATCAGTTCTTGTGTCCTACGAAAACTGGTACATTTTCCACACCTGATTTGTAAAAAGAAACTTTCATATCAGTAAATGCTTTAGTGAGTAAAAGGAATAGATAAATGACATGACATGAATGAAAATGGTTTTAGTCACGGAAAGTATCAATAACAAATAATTATTTTAATTTCAAGGTTAACTAACTTATTCTGTTTTCCTCGGCCTGCCTAAAGTGTGACCTCACTGAATCTGTGTCTCAAAACTAAATTGCATAACCTAAGGTTTAAATTGTGTTTCTTATATTAAAAACTCTTTAAGCCACATTGGAAAAAGGGAAAGGAATCTGTTTTTTCACAGTGTTGGCCTTTGATAGTTGTTATTGTTTTGCTCACAAACATCTGCTTCATTCCCTTCTCACCAACCTCTCCCCTCTCAGTGACTTCCCTTCTTTCTGTTTACTCAGTTCATCGAAAGCTTTGGGAATCATTACCATTGTTTCTTAAAAAAATAGTCCCGTCAAGCTCTACTTCTGCATTTACATGACACACTAATTATCAAACTTACCTCTCTGTCCTAGGGTTTCTACATCTTTCCATGCCTAGTTCCTGCGTTGTATTTTATGATTTGTGTTTATTTCCTTTCTCTGAAGGGGCAGGAGAAATCTTACCCTGACTTTGATCTTCACTTCAAATCTTGAAATTATGTTTCTTTTGCAATTGGAGTTTCATGGGAAATCTCTGCCTTTTGTACCCAGCCTTCTTCATGCCTCTATGTATTAAAGAAATATATGCTAACAATACGCTATGTGTTAGATTCCATGATATTTCTGTGATAAATGTCAAAGAAAACAATCGAGTATATCTAGTGGAATGGAAGAAAATATATGCTAGGAAATACACTCCGCTCTCTAATAATGGTGAACAGTGCTACTTGAAGCAACAATATAACCAAAAATACAAAGAAAACTGGTAAAAGTAATACTTCAAAGTTCATCATGCTAAAATCACTAAACAGATGACCCACTGTCCAACAACTGACTATAAACCGATTTCTGAGACACCTAAAAAGAATATTTGTTCAAAAATATTTCACTATTTTTGAAATTCTAATCATGGGGAAAATAATATGTTTTACAATTTTGGTTTTATTTCTTTTAGTAATTTATGGATCAAAATGCCTGATTTTTTGGTAGTAGATGAGATTAAGTCTAAGTCTTTACATGGAACTTTATCTCCAGCTCTTTTGTTTTTTATTGAGAGACAGGCTATTGCTGAGTCTCTAAATTGCCTAGGCTAGACTAAAATTTCTAATTTTCAATTCTTTTAGCTTAGCCTCCCAGAGTGCTAAATTTATGACAGTACACCACCATACCTGACTGAGATGCCTAATACAGCCTTTCTGACAATGCACTATGTGAGAGTGCTCAGTGCATACATCCTCTGGGTCTTACTTTCTAGATACGCAAAGCACTGTTGCAGAATACTCACCTCTTAGAGTTTAGTGTTAACTTAGTGAATTAATTTATATAAATAACTCAATGATGTTTATAATTTAATAAATGTTCAATAAGTTGTTATTAATCAATTTTCAGTAACCTGTTAATTTATAGCTTTTTAAGGATGTGGAATAAATATACACCAATATTCATCATTATAAGCTCATACAAGTTGGTGAAATATCTTCTTTGAAATGTTAGCTATGTTTGAATCTCTCCAGGATCTTGACCTGTCTGCTAGTTCACAGCACCTGGAATTCTTAGAAATTGAGTCTGTTTGTCTGTTACTGAGTTGGCCCTGGCTCCCCGTCCCACTGGTTCTGCATCCCTTTCTCACACACTGCCTTTAACTCAGGACACAGCACATTGTTCTATGCAGCCACTGGCAAATGCCCTCATAATTCACTGAAATACATAGCTATTGTATAACAGAAATGATAAATGAATTTGTGATACCTTTTCACATTAACAGCAAAAACCACAATAAATTCAACTAATCCCTAGAAAATGATAGAATAGTTTAAATCCCATTTTTAACTTCCAAATCATCTTACTGCTTTTACTTAGCTGTTTCGGTGGATTTTCCAGCTTGCAAGTGTGGCATTTAGATAAACTTGAATAAGAAAACATATAATAAATTTCTATCTGTTTATTTGATATAGTTATATGTGCTATTGTTTGACAACTTCTCTAGAATAAGAAATGCATGAAAACATGACAGCTCTGCTTTTAAACTGCCTGGCTCTGATTCAGTGTTACAATTCTATCTTGTTTTATGAGTTCTATAATATCAGCCTATTTGGTTCATAATGAATGAATGATGAATAATTCATAACAGAAAAATTAATCAAGGGTGTCTGATTTTAGAGACCTTATTCTGAAAGTAGGCAAAAACTCTCTAAAGATGATGAGGTACATTTCAAAAATAACATAGCTTTTTGTTGTTGTTAAAATTAGCCTAAAACACAATATATGGTATAAGCTCAAAGGCAATACTTTAAGTGAAGGCATTTATCTGAATGGGCATATTATAACTATGTATAGATTTATGCACAAAATTCAATATAGTCATCAGCCGGCAAGCAATCTTGCCCTGTTTCTTTTTCTATCTAATTTTAAATCACATTGAATAATAAATCAGATGATCTGATGACTTGTATGAGGTCAAATGCTTTGGATAAACAATATCGTTTCTTATAAATTCTGTAACCTTAGAAAAGTGCAATTGTGATTTGTAATGTGGGTAGTTTTTTTTTTTTTTAGTACAAAATGACTGTACTCTAAAAAATGGAAAAATATACCTATTTTAAAGCTTACCTAAATATAATATCCTTACAAAGGTTTTATTCACAGAATGTTCATATGATGACCCAAATGTCCTCCATTGAAATTACTGTTGAAATTTAACCCACATTATGAGGCATAGAGAGTAGAAATGTAATATGACTGTTGTATTAAGTGGAACCTTTGAGAAATAATTAAAATTGAATTGCAACCATAGGGTAGAGGCCTAATCAAAGACTATAGTTTTAAAAGAAGAGAACCCTGAGCTAGGTTACTGTCTCATCTTGTGATGTCCTGTACCAGTGTTGTACTCTACACAGTCCTCAGCAACAAACAAGACACCACCTCATGTTCCCAACTGAAATTCTTTCCAGCTTCCAGAGCTATGAGTCAAATAAAACTTGACTTTTTATAAATAAGTGTGTGATATATAGTTACAGCAACAGAGAACTGACTGAGGGAGAGTGAAACTGAAGTGTGGAAATCCTGCACTTTTGTTCCTGTTGCCTCTTTTACACTATTGTATTTTAACCTCAATTAAAAAAATTTTACAAAAAACAAAATACCAAAATCAATTATCTATAATTAAACATAGTAAAAGCTTTGACCTCATTAAAAATATTTTCAAATTTTGTACTGAAGACACTGATATAATTGTTACAATTATAATTTCAAGTGTAATTAAATATAATTGCAAAAAACACTAAGATGAAAAATGAAGAGACAGAAAGCTATTATTTTATTTTTTGTAGTATGCTTGGCAATACCAGAGACTCAAAATCATCAACTGAACAAAATAGTAATTCAGAAAGAAGGCAATTAAGTACACATTTGCATATGTATGTATGTTTTTATATGGATAAAATGCAACACCAATTGTTTTATCAATGTAACAATACAAACATTTGGACAATAAGAATAAAAATAAGGCATCCAGGGCATATGTACTAAGAAAAATATTATTGAACAATATGTATAATATTTAAATATTTTCTTTTTTAAAAAGTGGCGTATTTTGGAAATAAAGTGTCAATAAAAATATGTCAGTTTTCCCTTTAAAAATGTGAGTTTCATCAATAATAAGTTATAATACATGAAAAACATTTGAATTTAATAATATCCTTCAAAAGATATCTTAAAAATGAACAATAAAAATAACATGGAAAAAGAAAAATATAGAGATTGTACAGATTTTGGATCTTACAAGTCCCCCAAAGTCCATTTGATAAAAACTTGTTTCCCTGTTGAAGGTGCCATTGGGAGGTGATAGGAGCTTTAGGACGTGCGCCCCGCGGGAAGGCAATGAAGCCGGGTGGCAGGGCCTTGAGAGAAATATCAGCTCTCTCCCATTTCACTCTCCCTTGGTCCCCTGGCTGCCAGGAGACGAGCAAAGTTGTTCCACCATATGATCCTCAGCATTATGTTGTGCCTCACCACAGCCTAAATAAATAAATAAGTAAATAACAGACACTGACAGTGTCAGAAATCTCTAAAACCATGAGCCAAAATAAGGATTTCTGTTCTTTTAAGTTACTCACCTTAGGTATTGGTATTTTTGTCACCATCAGAAAAAGCCAACTAAAATACGTAATATCTTTCCAAATGGCTAGTAGAATTTCAATATCATCATCACAAGGGAGTGATAAAAGATTGGAGAGAGGCATGTGCTAGTTACTCACATTCAACCACTGTACACTGTATTCATGAATGAGAATATCAAAATGTACTGCATAGATATCAATAAAAATAAAAATAAAATTTAGAACCAAATGTTCGGCTGTTATTAAAAAAGAATAAGGATGACCTAAGGTTACAAAAATAAGTAACATTAATAAAACCTGAAACATGAGAAACATTATCCTAAAGATACATTTAAGACTGCTTATAATTTAGCAAATTCACTAAGAATTTTAAAAACTAATTACTAATGAAATTGCATAATTGAAAAGCAATGAATATTAAAATCATTTGACTATGACTAGAGGTGTTACATAAATTATTATACATTAAAAAAATTTAAATTATATTTTTATAAACATGATTCCAAATTTGAGATTAAACAATATATATTAACTAACTAAAAAGATAGTTTAAATTATGATGAATCATCTGTGTGTTTGAACTTGGAAGATATTTATTTTGCTCTTTTGTTTTAAAAAAGTACTTCTTTTAAAAAGTATCATTATCTAAAATAATTTAAATAAAGTGCTTTAAAAATTTTATTAGGTATGCTCTAGTTATAACAAATAAAAAGCATGTGAATAAAAATCTTTGCATAAGAAAGTTTCATTGAATAAGTATTAATTTTGTACTCAGTTACAAAAGCACGACTTGGAATGCAAAGAAACTGAGGGACAGCGGGACATGTAACTCTCAAATTAACTGTTACAAGATACAAATGCAACAGAAGTTTGTCAGACTATATAATTAATGTAGACTGGATTCTGAACAGAGATTTCAAATTAGAAAATCACAAACAATACTCTGAAGGAAAGCATGTGAAGAAATATGTACATAGAGGGAAGTATTAAGTTACTAAGCTTCTGACTCCGATGTGTTTGAATATTAGTTACTGCATAAAACACAGATTAGCATAAAATCATATCATTTTATGTATTTAACTCATTTCCTTATCTAACAAGGAATTTTCATGTCTGTGTGTACAAAATTATAAAATATGTGTGAAATAAATTAAGATATTCTGTAGAGACTTGCTTTGATAAAGATATTAATCCTTTCTTTGAAGAAAATATAAAGAAACCTGCCTTATAAAATATCAGCAAGATTTAATGAAGAATTTAGTTTAAAATTAATCTCAAAAAGCAAAGATTGAAAGACATGTGATAATTCTGATAGAGGACTCGTCCTACTGAATATCAAGAAAATTGAAAGCTATGGTAATTAAAATAGTGACACTGGCACAGAAATAAAATAAAATAAAATTTTAAAAAATGCATAACAGTAAAACAAAGAAAGCAATATGAAACACCATGAATATATGGGCCTTTAGTATTTGAAAGCAATAATAGGATGATCTCAGCGGGGGGCTACAAACAAGAAGGAAAACTCTTACGCCATGAAAAACAACAAAACTCATAAAAATGCACACAGAAGCAAACTCAGATGATTTAAATATTTAATAATCTGATAAGGATACTTTAAACATTTAGGAGAAAATAAAGGAGTATATCTGTCAACAGTTATATTATTTCTTAAACAAGGTATAAGCACATATCAACTGTAATTTCCCAGACCCATAATCCCAGCATTCAGGAACCTAAGGAAGGTTGTGAGTTCCAGACCATCTTAAACTACATATTAAGACTTTGTCTCAAAAATATACACATATATAAAAATAAGAGCAGAAGCAATTGGAAATCCATGGATCTCATAAAAGTTTTCTAAATTTAACTACTTGAAATTAAGGTCTTTTGCAAAACCATAAACTATATCTGCGAGAATATATTTTATTGGGTACAAAGCATATAAACTGCAAATAACCAATACAAAGCATATAGTCTTGTGGAGAATGGCAAAAGTTGTGAAAGTTGTGAGTTACTGCTCAACCAGTATAACACCATCCAGGCTTAATATTCGTGCATCCAGCTTTTTTATTGATTGGTCACGTATCTGTGGTTTTTCCCACATCAGTTGCTAAATGTTTACAATATCACTCCATAAACAGGCATGCCACATAATAGAAACTACATATGACCAATAAGCAGAGAAAACAAGCAATGAGTGAAACACAAATCCTAATTCTGAAGAGGTTATTTGCAGCCAACAGATTGGAAATATATAAATTTTGACAATACCAAATAATAAAATGAATACAACAGGAACATTTATCAGTAGCTTTTGTTGAATATTTTACTATATCCTACAGGCTTTTTATACCATGCAGGAGTATAGCCAAGAGCAGTTCTTGCATATGTACAGTACAAATGCAGTTTCCTGTTTATTTAATGTTTCTAATGTTAGGGAACATTTGTCCTTATTTCTTCTTTGAAAACATTTATGTTGTCAAGTCTTCTGTTTTCCTTAAACTCAGTCCAGTAGTTCAGGTTGTGTGACGATAACTTCTGCATGTGTATCTACAACACAAAGAAAATATAAGCACTGGATATGTAAGTAAACTTCTGTCAGAAAAATAAAATTAGAAACCAGACATTAATATATAAGTAGATTTTCCTGATCTTTGATGAAACGTATTAACACCACTCCTAGAATGTTCACTGAATGTCAGGCATTTTACAGAATATTTATTGTGATTAAGTCAGTTAATCTCCAGAACTTTCCTACCTTTTCTTTTTGTCTCTCTTTAGCTTTCCTCTTTCTTTCTTTTTCTTTATCTTTTTCTCTATTTGCTATTTTTTTAAATGCCAGGGACTGAACCAAGACCGATCATTCTAAGTTAAGCCACATCTCCAGACCCCCATTGCATTTTTTGAGATAGAGAGACTCCTTAAGTCACTAAATTGTCCAGCCTTAGAACCTTCTTGCCTCTGCCTCCCACATTACTGAGATTATTACAGGTAAGATCAACCTCATCCAGAGAGTTCCAAAATATTTCTTTGAAATTTGGTTTACCATTATTCTAACACACATAATCAGATTTTTCAGCCCCTTTCTCAAGTATCTTTCCATTTCCTCTCATCGACTCTCTGAGCCTTAGTAATCATGCAGAACTTCAAGTAACCTCTGAACATAGTTCATGGCATCAAATTTGTGTGATTAATTTCTTGGGTGATTCAATCTGTGACCTTGTTTAAAACTTTGAAATAAGTTCTGGTAATTCAGAATGAGAAGCCTAAGAAGGCAAAGACAAAGAAATAGAGAAATAGGGTTTAATGATACAACATCACGCCACCAAGATCTCTAGTTCATCGATAAGTTATAGTTAATAAAAATAACATTATCTTTTTATTGCAAATAAATAACACATTTACTAGGAAATTTAAAGTTGATTCCTCAAATAAATGACATTTTGGGTAATAAGGACCTAAACTGACTTAAGAATTTATCTAATAATATTTTAATGGTGCCCTGCAGCTTTCAAAGTGCTATTAATTTTATACATTCTCTCTGATTTTTAAAAAGAAAATAAATAACAATAGAGAAGGAAATTGAGGACCAGAGAGCTGAAGTGCCTATCCAGGATCATGCTATCACTTCTGAATGTAATCCTAATGCTACATATTGAAATGAATATTTTTAACCAGAATACTTTATAATTTTTATGTTTTCCTAAAATTAATTTATTTCATCTAAATAAGATTTATGATATTTATTCACACTCTTTCCTAGTCTCATCAAAATATCTTTTCTCTTGAATTGCTTAGTGTAAGTGGTAGGTGATTGTATTTTCTTTCTTCACATTAACTGTAAAAAATAAATTTGTTTTCATGGAATAATGCAGTGTCTTAACAAATTAAAACTACTTAATACAGAATATAACCCCAGGTAGCTTCTTACTGAGATAATGTACAAGATAGCAGAGTCAAGCTTGATAGAGTTTATTCAGGAGACCGCATTCAAGCACAGCTCAGAGGCACAATTCTGACTTCACAGCATGTTACAAATTCATTGCATCTCCACGATGAGAAAGGGAGGATGAAAAACATTAAGAATTATTTTATTATTGTTGCTGGAGTTGCATGAAAATGCAGTCAACAGTAAAATGTAAGGTATTAAAAGATACAAAAGATTATATTATACTGTATATTGGTTTAACTCAACCATAGTTTAATTTGGAAAATGTCATATGTAAATATAGCTTTAGAGAATCCATGTAGATTACACTGAAAAAAGAAATCTGAATAAAAGGAAATATGCTCAGATAAAATGTATACAAAATGCATTAGGCATAATTTGTCCAATAACTTAATTGATATTAAAAATAATCAGCATATAATTACATTAGTTATTTTAATATATTGACCAAAACCTTCAAGGGTTATATGGTTTTCAGAGAACAGGTTTTATGTTATGGGTTTAAAATACTTTAAACTCTTCATAAGCATTTTAAGTATTTCATACAACATTTTATATTAAATTATAATTGTTTCATGAAAGTCCTATGATGATCTGAAAGCAGCATACTAAACTTCCTTTGATGTGCTTTTAGTGTTCACAAGTCCTTTCATTTCTATACACTTCTCTAGAACTATATTACTAGTAATTTGTCTTCACAGAATATTTTCTAATACTACCAAGTCCTCTTTAATAATAATTTACACAGGTACCTGATTTTTTCCAAAATCCTTTATGGATAGAATGAAAGAATGCAGTACACAATAATATCAGAGGGAAAATTTTGCAATTATTTTCCCTTAAGAACTATCCCTTAAGCAACAAAATTTCTCATGATTTGCAATGTGAAAAATGTATTTCCAGTCTCCTATGAAATGATCAAAGAGCAACAAGTTTTTTACCATAATTTTATGACACTAGCAACAACCATAAGAATTAACAGTGACCATGTTTACTGTTAAAGGTTCGTGGAGCCACCAGTGGTAGAGCTGGCATAGAATTTGTGAGATAATTGGGAGAATGTAACACTGAAGATTAGAGGAAGAGATGCAAAAACAGAGTAAATGTCAAAGCAGTGTGGTCTTGAACTGAGAAATGTGAGCAGTTTGAGAAGCTTAAAAGATCAAGAGATTCTCTCCCCTTTGACTCCCCAGGAGAAATACAGCCCAAACCTAGTTTAGACTTTTGACCTTCAGACCTGTAACAGAATACATTTGTACAGCTTTAAACTACTGATAATTAGTTACAAGGGCAAAAGAATGCTAATACATCAACTATGCAGTATAACTTGACATAGATGTCAGCATACACTTTCTCATATTTCCTACATTAGTAAACAGGAATTATATGTCAGGGGCTTTCAGTATTTTTCCATTCAAATGAAATTTAAAACTCTGATGATCAACTGAAAATATTAATATAGATTCATGGCAAAAGCACAATATATTATTCATATAGATCTTGATCAATATAATGAGTCAAACATAATTTCAGTATTTTAATGAAAAGCAGTTTTGAGTGGAAAATCTAGTAAGAATAATTTATTGATATACCTTAAAAAGTAGAACTCAGATCTATTTCCACTATAAAATTTCATTGACAGAGTTATATTTAAGTATCTCAAAATGTCTTCTGAATTGCTTCACTCCAAGAAATGTGTTTAACCAATTTAAATATAATACAGAATAATAATTTTGTATGGACTTTTGGACAGAGAATAATGACCTTAACCATAAGCCTCAGTAATCTGAAAGATGTGACTTTTAGACTCAAGGCAACCCATGTGCATAATACTGCTTATTTCATCTCACTGCATAAAACTATTAGATCCTATATTTAATTTTACTAAACTTGGTGTTTATCTGCATTAATTTCTTTAGAAAAATAAAAACTTATTTTAGGCAATGTCATTATCAAATTTAAAAACATTATCTTACTTGATACTTTTGAAAAAAATTAGCTTAATATTGCTGGAAAGAAAGGATAAAAGAATTAATGTAACTGTGAATGGTAGCTCTAATCTGAAGACATCTGCTATTAGCCATAAAATTCAAAACTCCAGAGGATTTGTCTGTTGATATGGAAGCTGAAAAATAGATACATATATATGGAAATGAGAACATTGATAAAAAGACATCAGGCAATAGATCATAAAGTTTTGAGTAAAATTACCATATCGTGACTTTCTGTACAACTAATAGTCACAAAAGCATGGTATTTTAAATTGTAGAAATATACTGACTCAGAAATATAGCAGTGATGTTTCTACTCTCAGAAAATTATCACATCATCAAACTAATTGTGCTACAATAACATTCTTGCCCTTATTCTCATTAATTTTCATACAGTCCACTACCTGATGCTATCTATTCTCAGTACTAACTTCCTAATTGTTACTTATTTACAGATTTAAGGATTTAAGACAATCATCTCCATTTTTTAAAAAAAACATAAAGATGTTTCTCTTGATCTCATTTGTTAATTTCCATTTCTAACCTTCATCAGTCTTTTCATCTCTTTTCCCTAATTCCGAGTAAACACCTTATGGATCACTGGAAAGATGATAACTTGTATTACACAACATGTGGCACACAAGAATGGATATGAACTGATTAACAACAGTAATGGAGCCAAAAAAACAATGCAGTTTCAATCTTTGTTTGCTTAATAAAAGATTCAGCAGGCAGAATAATAACTCATGAACTGAACTGGGAGAAAAACGAGATAACCCTACAGGAAGATAAATTATCCAATATGCTGGTAAATTTTATGTGTCAATGTGGCTATGCAATGCAATATACATATTAGTTATATCAATTGTCTTGAAGTTGCTACAAAAATACTTTTAGATCAGTTTAAAACTAAATTCAGCACACTGAGAAAAGCAGATTATCTTCCATAATGGGTACTCTGGTCTCTCTTCTCTCTCTCTCTCTCTCTCTCTCTCTCTCTCTCTCTCTCTCTCTCTCTGTATGTGTGTGTGTGTGTGTCTGTCTGTCTCTGTGTCTGTGTCTGTATAGATGATAGTAGAAGATCGGATAGGTCAATTAATCAGTAGATGATAAAGAGCTATCACACACATTGCACTGTGTTCATTTTGCTTCTCTGGAGAACCCAAATGCATTATGTATTAATAAAATGAGAGAGAGACAGAGAGAGAGAGAGAGAGAGAGAGAGAGAGAGACAGAGAGACAGAGAGACAGAGAGACAGAAAGACAAGAAATGTGTTTCCAGTTCCCTTCTCTTATCTCAATTTAAAATTTTTAAAAGGTGAAGAATTTGTAGAGATTGGTGTTGATTTGTCAGAACTACTTCTTGGAGTTACCAGATCTTTGACTAATTTTCTGTTATTAACATTGTGTTCAAGAATATACACATTACCTTCACTAGAGGAAGGATTGTGACCTTTACACTTGACATGAGGAGGGCTGAATCTCTCTTTTAGAGCAGTGGCACAGTATCTATTTGTGCTTAAAAGATACACATTGAGTTTCCATTCTACAGATATATATCCTCTCTTTTATGTAGATATTATAAAATTCCAATAGACATCTTTTGCTGTTACCTAAATAGAACTGATGATTCAAGTCCACAGTTGAGAACAAATGACACTTAATTCTTCAAAGTACAGTTTTGGCAATTCCTCAATCTTTGTGCTGACTAAAATCCTGTGGTATTCCTTGCCCACTTCTACTCTGGTCTCACTTCCCCATAAAAAAACTAAGACCAGTAATTTCACAAGAATTTATTTAGCACAAGGCTTTTTATCTAGAGCAATAAAATGAAAACATACAGAAGACAAGTATACTTGCTAAATAAAGCTATATAAATATAGGATATATACAGTACATAAATTATAAGGAGGGTGCTAATTAAGAGTACGGGAATTACACAGGTGAGCTGCAGACTATTGAGAATTTCAATGTCTGAGGAAGCACTTCTTGGTTGCTAAATTTATTGAATTTTTCAGAAAAGTAGTTGTTATGGGCAAAGTTGTTCAGTTCTACTTAGGTCAACTGAAGGTAATTGTTTTAACAATCCCCTGAATTTAAGCAAGTTTTATGCTCATTGAAATGTTTACATATCAATTAGTCTTCTGTAATACAAAGATATGAATTTCCCTCAAACCACAGTCAACTTTTATTAGCTTTTCTACCCATAAAATGACATAGAATTCCTGGGGTTTCCCTGTGTTACCGAACCATTCTCTTTTTTTATTTTTATTTTTTCATTAAATTCATTGGTACAATTTAGATATATGTAATGATCACATTCATCATAGGGAATTTGTACCTTTACATAATATATCTTGATTCTTCTTTTTTTTTTTTTCATGAAACTCCCCTCCGTTCAACTCCTCTTTCCCTTCTTACGTACAAAGTTTGTTTCCATTTTATCTTTTTTCTCATTTTTTCATCCCCTCCCACCCGCCCAGTTTCACTTTTCTTTTGAGCATTTTCTTCTTGTTTCTTAATATCTGGAACACATTCTGGTTCTTATTTATGCTTTCAGTTTCTAACACCAGAGAGACAATGCAATATTTACATGTGTGTCCAGTTTTTTTTCACATAAGAGCATGATGCACAGGTCCATCCATTTAGCTATAAATGTCTCATTTATCCTTTTTATGGCTGAGTAGTTCTTCATTGTATAAAAATCACATCTTTTTTATCCATTCATCAGTTGATGAGTAATTGTTTTTTTTCCAAAATTCAGGTATTACAAACTATGCTGCCATAAACAAGGATATGAATATATCACTGTAGTATTAATATTTTGGGAAGATAACAATAAGGGGAAAAGTTGGGTTGAATGGGTCTTCTGGGTCTAATTTTTTAAGGACTCTCCACACAAATTTCCACAGTAGTAGCACCAGTCTACACTGCCACTGACAGTGGAAAGTGGCTCATTTTTCTACACAACCCCACCCCCAATATTTGTTATTAGTTTATTTCTTGATAATAACCATTCTTTCTGGAATGATATAGAATATTAGCATTGTTTTAATTTCATCCCTTACCTGAAAAATGTCTGTTCATTTCAGATCTCTGTTTTTGGATTGGGTCTTAATATTGGGGGAGGTTTTTTTTTTTTTCAATTATTTATGCATTTTAAGTATTAGTCATTTGAGGAAAAAATGGTTCACTTTTTCCACACTGTGGGTTTCCTTTTCACTCTGTTGGTGATTTATTTTGCTGTCCAACTGCTTTACTGTGATGAGAGAAGGGGGAAAGGAAGGAAGGAAAATGAAAAATATATAAATATATATACATATATATACACACAAGATTGTTAAGATAGTAGTTGTTCAGAGTACAAAATAAAGGGATGAAATATTGTACAAACAAGCACAAAATTTTCTTTTCAATGAACTAAGAGAAACTAGCCATAAAATTTTGTGCTTTTTTGTACAATATTTCATCCTTAAATCTTGTACTCTGAACTACTATGACTATAATAATATGCAATGTATTCATTATTGTTACCTTCTTAATAATTTGTTTTAAAATCTGCTATATTGTTATTTTTACTTTTTTCTGTTTAAAATAAGAAAGTAAGATGGTATCTCAGCTATTGATTCTTGATAGTATCTCCCATGCAGTCAATGTTTTGTTAATGAAGTCTTTCCCTACACCAATATCTTCAAGAATACTACCTATTTTACCTTCCAACCAATTTAGTGTTTCTGTTTTAATGTTTAGATCTTTGATCTATTTTAAATCTCGTTTACTGTATGGTGACAGACATGGATCTAGTTTTAGTATTCAGCATGTGGAAAGCCAATTTTTTCAGCAACATTTTATAAAGATGCTATTTTTCTTCCAGTGCATGTGTTTGGCCACTTTGTCAAAAATGAGGTGACAGAGTGTGTTTGGATTTGTTTCTGTATATTAGAATATGTTCTATTGATCCTCAGTTCTGTTTTTCTGCCAGTATTATGCTATTTTTATAGCAGTAGCTCTGTAGTATAATTTCAAGTATTATGGTATGTGTCTAGATGTCCCCCAAAACTCTCATGCAGTCATGGAGGGTAGGCTTTTTCAGAGGTGGCTGATTCATAGTTCAATGCTGGGATTAAGGGTGCTGGGGTAAAGGTTGGATTGTTATTGGATCAGTCCACTGGTTGTACTGTCACTGCCTTAATCCTAGCAGTCTGGATCAGGTAAAAGGGGAAGAAAAAGGCTTATTCTTTCCACCACACCACCCTGCCTTGGAGCCAACTTATTATGGACTTAAGCCTCTTCAGACTTTGAGCTAAATAAACCTTTCCCCATTTAACTTTGGGGGTTGGGTATTTTATCACAGCAATGAGAAAAGTAACTAAGACATAGAGTCAGAGATTGTCATTCCCCTGTCTTCCTTCGTTGCCCAGAATTGTTTTTGCTATTCTAGGACTTTTCTGGTTCCAAATGAAGTTTAGGAATGTTTTCTCCTGTTCTGTAAGGAATGCTAATGGTAGTTTGATTGGTATTATATTTGAATCTATGTAACAATTTTGGGAGTATGGACATTTTTACTATGTTAGTTCTTTCTGCCCAAGAGCAAGAGATATCTTTCCATTTTCTGATATCCACTTTGATTTCCTTTGGCAGAGTACTGCAGTTTTCAATGTAGGGTTCTTTTGCTTCCTTTGTTAGATTGAGTCCTATTTCTTTGATTTTTGAGTGCTGATTTTCTATCTAGCTATACAAATAAATTTGGTTATTAAATCAAGAATTTTTGGTGGAGTTTTGGTTTTTTTATGTAGAGTATCATGTCATCATCAAACAATGACAATTTAACTTCCTCATATCCTATATTTCTTCCATTTATTTCCTTTTGTCTAATTTTTCTGGTTATTTCTGGAACCATATTTTATAGATGTGGTGATATTGGATGATTCTGTCATGTTTCTGATTTTAGAGTGAAACTTTTCAGTTTTTTTCCACTTAAGGTTATGTTGGCCAATGGATGGTCATAGGTGGCTTTTATAGGCTGAGATAAAGACCATTTCTAATGATTTATGTCTAGACGTCCCCCACAGACCTCCTGCAGTCATAGAGTTGTGTTTTTGTTTTTGTTTTTTTTTGAGATGGTTGAATCTAGAGTGTGTGATTGATTTGTAATGCAATGTTTGTATTAAAATTGCAGGTATTAAAGGTGAGCTATTACTAGATCAGCCCACTGATTGAATTGGCACTTTGGTATACTGAATACAATATGAGAGACAGACAGATGTTTCTCTTTTTCTCTTCCTTTGCTTGTTTTTGCTGTCTTCTGCTACAGTGAACTATTTCTGCTCTAGGATGCCCCTTTGCCAAACAACTCTACTGTGGACCCAACCAATTATGGACAGAAACTTCTACAAACTGGGAGCTAAATAAGCCTTTTCCCCTTTAACTTTTATGTATTAGTAATGACAACAAATTTATCTCAGCAATGAGAAAATAAGACTCGACTCATTTCAATTTTCTGTAAATTTTTTGTTTGTTTTTTTGTTTTATGTTTTGGAAGATGCGCTGAAACAGGGTCTCACTATGCAATGCAGGCTGCTCTTGAACTCATTATATAGCCCAGCTTGGCTTTTAATGCATAGTGATTGTCATGGTTTGTATCAGTGGCCCCCAAGCCTCTACCTTTGCATTATGCATTTGTGATTGGCTCATTGTCTAGCGCTTGGATTAGGGGTGTGAGTGCTACACTGGTCTGGGGGTGGAGCCAGGATATAATGTAATGGCAGGAAGAAAGCATGTCTCTCGCTCTTGCCAGTTTCCACCTTGCTGTTGGTAGCCGCCATGAACTGCGGCCCTGCCATGCCACCCTGCCTTGCCACCCTGCCTTGGAGACAACTGAGTATGGACTGAAACCTCTAAAAACTGTAAGAAATAAACCTTTCCTCTTCCCACTTTGGGCATCAGGTATTTTGTCTTAGCAACAAGTCAAAAGTAACTAAGACAATGATCCTCTCACCTCAGCCTCCTGAGTGCTGGGATTACAGAAAAGAGCTACCACACCTGTCATCTGTAGGATGACTAGGTGTTGGACTTTGTCAAATGCTTTTTCTGCATCTGTTGAGATGATCATAAGGTTTTTTTTTGTTTCCATTCATATGCTGTATCGCATTTATTGATTAGTATATTTTGAACCATCCCTAGATCCATGAATGAGTCCCACCTTGTCATGGTGTATAATCTTGGAGATTTGCTGCATTCTCTTTGCCTGTATCTTATTGAGTATTTTTTGTACCTATGCTCATTTGGGATATTGGCCTGTCATTTTCTGTTGTGGTCAGGTTTTACTAGGGAAGGAATTTAATGCAGGACACATAATTTATAGGATTATTTTATAATATTCACCCAAAAAGTCAAGTGCAAATGTGGGTAATCTGCCTACATACTAGAGACACAAAGAATCCAGCTGAGGGCCTGGATGCCACAGCAATATCCTGCACAAGTCCAGTTGAAGATCTAGAGCCCATGGCAATGACTTCCACAAGTCTAGCTGAGGTCTAGAACCCACAAAAATGTCTCATGCTAATCTGTTTCAAGGATCTGGACTGGGAAGACCCAAAGGTTAGTGGCGGAAGCTAGAAAGTCTGAACCAGTGGAATAAAGGATCTGTGCTAGCAGGCTGAAGGATATACACTAATGCCAGGAAGTAAGGTTCAAAGTAAGGACCAGAGCTCCCTCAAAGAGAACCACAGCCATCCTCAGCAAACATGAGGACTGGAGCTTCTCAGATGAGAATGGCTGAGTTCATATCATGAAAGCCAGCACAACAATCTTCTCCAGGAGAACAGATAGCACGACATCTTTCCCTCTGGTTCTCTTTTTATGCTGCTGGCAACAATCCTCAAGTGGGCCTTCCACATCAAGAACCATGCTGATCCAGTTCAGTTGTTATAAATTGCCCACCAGTTGTCAATTCACCACATTCTCTTTTTTAGTTTGGTCCTTCTTTGGTTTTTGTGTAAGGGTAGTTAAATTCCAGGATTGACTTTGAGATTATTTCTTCCCTTTCAATGGCATTAAAGAGCTTGCAAAGTAGTAGGATTAAATTTCTAAATTTCTTGCAAAATTCTGCAGGGAATCCATCAGGACATGAGATTTTTTTTTTTTGTAAATTTCTAATTACCAACAATTTCAATTTCATTAACTGTTATTGGATTATTTAGAATTTTTTTATATTCTTGACTCAACTTTGGTAATTTATATGTATCTAGGAAATTGTCCACTTCTGCTGTGCTTTCCATCTTATTAGAGTAAAGGTTTTTGATTATCTTGGTATTAATGATCTTCTGGACTTTCTCAGGAATGTTTAGCTTGTATCCTTTTTGTTACTAATTGCATTTGTCACTAATTGGATTTGAGTGTTTTCTTGCTTTTAAAAATAAGATAGGCTGAGAATATCTTCCCTCATACTAACATTGGGCTTGATGTGTTCTTCCTATTTTAGAAGAATGAGGTTCAACATTAGATTTTTTATTTGGGTTTGTTGTGTTTTCTTGATATGAGAATTCAACACACTAACTTTTTGTCTTGGGGTTTCTTTCATTGTGTACCATAAATTCTGGTATGTTGCATGAACATTATCATTTAATTGTAAATAATGTTTAACTTCTTTAATTTAATCTGTGACTCATTGATTGTTCAAGAGGGTGTTATTTAATTTCTGTGTGTTTATGGAGTTTTTGTGTTTTGTATTATTTAGTTTTGTTTTGTTTTGCCCTTGATTTCCTATTTCATTGCACTATGATCAAATATTTTGCATGTAATCATTACTTTGCATTTACTTAAGCATGTTCAATGGGCAATTATGTGATCTGTTATGGAGAATGTCCCATGTGCAGCTGAGAAAAATGTGTATTTTGATGAGGTAGGGTAGAACACTCTGTAGACATTTACTAAGATCACTTGTTCACAGGTTTGGTTCAGTTCTGATATTTCTTCTTTGATTTTTTATCTAGTTGATGTATCTATTTGTGACAGTTGGGCATTATTGTCCCCAATTACACTTATGTTAGTGTTTATTTGATTGTTCATGTCCATTAATATTTATTTTATATAGTTGATTGCACTTTTATTTGATGCATATATTTTTTTGATTGTTATGTTTTCCTGGAGTTTGTCCTTAACAACTATGTAGTGAACTTTTTGATCAGTCTTGGCTTAAACTTCACATTGCCTGCAAACAGTAGAGCTATCTTGCTTCTTTCTAGGTTCTTGTTTCATGGAATATTATTTTCTACCTTTTGGCTTTTAGTTTATGAATTTCTTTTTAAATTAAATGTCTCCTGAATGTAGCATATTGTTAGATGTTATTTTTTGATTCATTCTGCCAGTCCGTTTGTTTTGATTGGTGAATAGAGGCCATTTACATTGATGGTTAAAATGATAGATATTTATTCACTTGTCCTTGTCATATTATTTTCATTAGGTCTTTCACCTCTGTTTAACTTCTTGTCTTGTCTAGTAGCTTCTTTTTTCTTGGTACACTTGGAATTGTTGTCTTTGTTATATCTTTTTAGAATCTTTCACAACATTTTGTAGAGGTTTTTTGGTGGCCTTAGATTTCTTCATTTGTTCTTTGTCATGGATGTATTTTATTTTTCCTTTAATTTTTATAGATAATTTTGCAGTATACATTAATTTGAGTTGGAAATTGTTTTCTTTCAGAACGTGAAATACTTCACTCTAAACTCACCTTAACTTAAGAGTTATGTGTGAAGTCTACTGTTATTCTGATGTGCTTATCTTTGTAGGTAATTTGTTTCTTTTCTCTAACAGCTTGCTATATAATGTTGTGTTGAATTTCTTGAATCTTGATTATTGTATGTCTTGGTGTTTTGGTCATGACTGATTGAGTATTATATGCCTCGCCTATCTGAATGTTAATTCTTTTTTACATATTTTGGAAGTTTTTGCTATTACTTCTTTGAATAAGGTTTTTGTTTTGTTTTGTTTTTCTTTGTTTGTTTGGTTGTTTGTTTTGGTCATTTGTGCAGACTCCTGTTTTTTCCTTGACTCCAACTAATCCTATGTGGTTCTTCTTTGTGTCACCTTGGAGTTGTGGGGATATTTTTTCCATGATCCCTTCCTATTTTTAAGAGATCTTTCTTTTTGTGTTTGCTAACCATGATCCTGTCTTCTAGGTCTAATATTATATCTTCACTTTCTTTCATTAATTTTTGTAAATATTCAATGGAATTTCTAATTTTAATTTCCTGTATATCTGCTTAAATCTTTTTCACAGATTCCATTTCTTTTCTGTTAGGCATTCATGATTTCCATCTTTTAACTATGCTTCTCTAATTTGTAGCCCTGTGTACTCTGGTTCTGCTGAGAAAATCCTTCATTATGGTCATTGTTTCTTTTTTTACTTGGGAGATTACTTCTATTCTGATTTCATATATATATATATGATTTTTATAATGTATATATTATATAATATGCATTATATATGAAATTTATAGCATACATATACAATATGCATTATATGATTTTTATTATATATATATAATATACTATATATATATATATATATATATATATATATATATATTTTACTTTTGCTGCTGCCATTCTAGAAAATTCATATGGGTGGCTTCTGATTTCCTCTATCTCATTTTCCTCTGGATTTTTCCTGTGTGTACTGAAAGCCTGGGGTTGCATTTTCCTTCTTTGTCTTGTCACTTTTTTATTTTAATTTGTTTTATGTGTTGTTGTTTGTATTCTTCTTATGGTAGTTAGCTTTATCTCTGGTATTGACACTTCCCTAGGAAATGTCTACTCTAAGATGTCTTCTAGCTGTAGCTGGCAGTTGGTCTTTGTGTCTATCCCAAGATTGTATCTTGGGGATGAGGAGTTGTTATTTATTTGGCTCTATATCATGTTCTTTGGTACTGGGCTAAAGGGATGGTTATGATGCCAGATTATCACAGAGTTGTATGACATTGTATGACAATGGTGAACAACTAACTACAAGTATTGCATCCTGAATAAGGTAGTAGAATTAGTAATAACAACATCATCAAGTACAACATAGAAAATGACAATCTGTGGTAACTGCTAATTCAGTGTCTCTAACCATAAGAGCAAGATCTATAATTATATAGCAACATACAAGATAAACCAGTAACTTGTATACAGTGAGATTTCTTTTGGTAGAGTGATTTTATTCTGTGGGGAATATGAATTTAAGAAAGATACAGGACAAAATTTAGTGATAATGGAGGAGAAATATAGTAAAAGCAAGGCTGGAGGGCAAAGGATGATCATGCAACCTTTGAAAACCTATAGAAGGGGATAGAAGAGATGAAGGAGAAAACAGACAAATATCAAAGCAAGCCAGAAAGACTAGAGACAATGTCCATTCACATGAAAGTACAGAAAAATCAAAGAAAGGAACATTGAGGAAAAAAAGATGTGACAGACAAACCAAACCCACAAATAAAAGTCAAAACCTAAACAATCCCCTTCCCCACTACAAACAAAAACATTCCCTAGTTTGAGCCAGAATGTTTACTGGGTAACCTCACCAAGTCTACAGTAGGATAGCTGCTGGAGCTGCTCTTGGCCACAATATGGACTGCTCTCATGCACTGGTTTTAGGGCAGGGTCTGTCTTTGTACCACCAGCCAAGGCCATTTGCATTCTTGTGCAAACCAGTCTCAGAGCAAGTGGCTGCCTCTAGTACTTTGTATCTAGAGCAAAGACTAACTTTTGGCATTCATGGTGGTCTCAGTTCCTACTTCTCAGCAGAAGTCCTTCCAGTCAGCTGTTCAACTTCTGGCTGTCTATTGTGACTATAATGCCCTTCTCTCATTCCAGCCCAGAACCATAGCAGTGAAGCAACCTAGGGGCTATTCTACTTTTGGAATTTGAGCCTCAATCTCTTTAAAATAAAATGGAAATCCCACCCATCATGTGCTGCTCCTCAATGCAGCTGTGTGTCACATACTGCTCTAGCTCACCCATCAATCAATTTTGGGGAGCACCACTCAGAAAAGTGTCTTGTGCTCTCATTTCTGCCTCCGACCACACAAGACTCCCAATACAAGTAAGTCTTTCTGCCTTCCAGACTGCACCTCCTGGTTTCCATGAGTGTAGTGGTGAGCTATTTCTTCTTTTGTAGCAATGAATCCTATTTGCTTCTCTTCTGTCAGTTCCCTCATGGCTCCCGTGTGCCCTGCTCTCCTTTTGATTCCTTTCCAGGCTGTTGTTTTCCTGCCTCTTGTCACTTTGTCTTGGAAAAGCTGAGTTGCTGGAACTCAGCCCTCTGCCAATGTTTTCCTGCACCTACCCTCTTTATATTAAAAGTACCAATAAATGTTGCTCTTAACTGAAAATTTTTAAACATTTTCTTGTTTATAAAAAAAATAGAAAACAAGGGAAGCTAGGGTAGTTATCTCATTCTTCAAACAGAAAAATTTTCTAGACAATTCTCAATGCAATTAAGGCAATGTCTTTTTCTTCTCAGATTTGGTAGAAGTTTTTGGCAGAAATTGGACAAACTTTGAGATCATGGTACCAGATTCCATTTTTCTGCATTCAAGACTAAGAATGATGAAGAATTAAAATGTTACAGACCTTTTAGACATTTAATTTTTTGTTTTTAATTTTGTGGTGGACTGTCCATTTCTCTTGTTAATATGATTTGTGGAAACACCAAGAAAAATCAGCTGATGTAACAAAGATTACCATTTCTTGATTTCTTTATGAATTTGACAGGCTTGCATAGGATTTTTCCATGAAATTATCGTTTTATTTTCAGAATATTTTGTTTTTCAGTGTTTACCTGTATGGTATCCATTCAAATTTGGTGTGATATAAATATTTATCTTCAGGCCACATTTAACAACAAATGCTTACTGAGTATCAAATATAAGGAAAAGGAAAATTACAGTTAAAAGTCAGAAATACAAATTTTAAAACAATGTAAGCATGATGTGGATCTATTATATGTATATGTCCTTATTAAACACAAATATATAACTGTGACAATCAGAATTATACATGTCACTTATTTAAATATTAAAGACTAAATATTTCAATATTTTTATTTGAACAAATAAAGCTCACATAGTCAATAAACTGATTTTTTAGAAAATCTTCTAAGCTTCACATTGTACAGTAAATTCTCTCACTAACTTAATGTTATTGTCTCCTTAGATGATTTTTATAGAAATTCAAGAAGAATGATATGAATTAAAAATGGAAATAAGAATTTTTAAGTAACAATTAATATGCATGTTTTCCTGTCTATTAATTGTATGAACTTTGATGTCTGTATATATTTATCAAATACTTAAGATTTCTTAATAGATTCTAACATAAAATTGTTTTGAAGTCAAATATCTCTGCAAAATATCTGGCATTAATTGGAGGTGGAGCCAGATGCCCTTAGTTGCAATCTTATCTTGCCCCAGCCAGGCAGCAGCCCTGCACGTGGGTTCAATTTCCAATTTCAACAGCTCCCACCAGTGGTGTATATTTAAATTTTTAATATTAAGAAATATAAAATAGTGAAATAGATAAGAAATAAAGAAATAAGTACAAAAAGAAGGAAAATATGGAAAGAAGTTGAACAATGAAATCTGTATAGAATAAAACAAGAAAGAAAATGGACCAATAAGCTGTTTTGGAGTATACAATTTTACGTGTAGGTTTGGGACTATTAGAAATAAATACAGTTAAACTTAGGGGAAAGCTACCATTTCTTGATGGCTAATTTAAACTCAAAATGATAGCATGAATTTATGAGAAAACTAACGAATACATATTTACTATATTTATGTGATTATAATTTTAATGTTAGTATAACATGAAATTATTTATAAAAAGAAATGAGAACACTAAAATAAAAAAGTCTAGCTTACTCAAGCTACTCAAATTCCTTTGAAAAGTCTAATTAGTTATGTATTAGAACTTCTGGAAATATCATGTTTAACAACAAAAATGTTCACTGTGAACTTGAAGTTAGAAATTTCTTTACATTTATATACCATATGCTCATTCATTACTTCAAAAACATGTATCAGGTTGTTTCACACATAGCACGCTTACCTTGAAGTGGAGATATCAGACATCAGAGCCCCTGTCATAATGTACACAAGCAGCAAAACTTTCAATCTCAGCAATATTTGTACACTAGTCCTGTGCTCTGGCTCCAAAGAGTTCATAAGAACAATTGAACATACTCCATGAAAATTAAAACCTTAATCAAAGTAGAGTACTAGCAGTTGGCCAAGATAGATGCAAAGTCTTAGGGCTCTACCTTCCTGTTCTGAGTAGAAAAGCGCATGGATGAATTATTTAAATCAACTATTAACTACTAATGACCAAGTTTCAGACTAGTGTTTGTTTTTGGAAATTCCTGTAACATGTCTAAGCCTTACCTTTTTAAAATTAAAATGGAAATAAATGTGAATATCTAATTTATTTGCAGAAAAGAAACCATTTCAGTTTTGTCACTGTCTCCCACCCATCCTGAAATTCCTTATTTCTCTAAATCATTAGTATTAATGACCATAAAATTATGTACCATTCTCCTGGGGCAAATTAATCTAAGTTGATAATTACATATGATTTCTTAAAAGCATAGCTATCTTATGTCATTAAGGATAAGTGGAAGTTGAGACCAGTAAGATATCATAACTATTAAATGTTAAATAATGTTTGCAGGTATGAATTTACATAGCCCAAATATACTCCAAATTACAGTTTTGCTATTTCACATATATTTAGATAAAACTGATTTCTTGCTCAAATATTATTGAAATCTAACTGAATTTTTGATCATATGACTGTGTAATGAAAATCAGCATGTTAGAAAAAAATACGCTATTACTAAGTATACACACTATGGTTGATGAATATAATTTATATTCACTAGAATGAGATGATGTTTGTGGAAAATACCAAACTATTATTTCCCAGAAAGCTAAGTTTTACTCTAAAAACAAATTATATTCCACTTTCAAAATTTGCTTGAGTCCTTTATATAATAATACTGCCTAACTCATGGTTTCCTAATTTTGTCTCCAAAATTTTCTTCTTTCAAGTTCCTATTTGTTGAATGTATAGACAACTTTTGTGTCTACTAAAATAATTCTGATTTTATTGTAATTTGCAATTTGAAATTCTTCTCTTTCCTTTCCAAACATTTGATAAGCATCTAGAAGGTAATCACCTGTGCCTACAGTTAGAAGTATTGATATTAAACAGGCTGATTGGAGGTGCCAGACACCATAGGAAGCTGGAAAGAAAATTAGAGGGCCAGATAACAAGAAGACTGAAAAATTCCATACAAAGAATAACTTAAATCCTTGATATTTATCTATTCATTTGGCATGTACTCAGCTGGTGTCTTCCCTCTATCTAAGGAGGTGATGGCTGACTCCAAGGTTGAAAGCATGTAGTGTGGGATGGAAAGAAGTGAGTCCTGAAACAGAAAATCTGAAACTTAAGTAAAAATCTCCTTTATCAATTATGAAACTCTGGTGTTCACTGCTGAGCTCTGGGTATCTACATCCAGGCCAATAATCGATAGGCAAGGGAAGATTACTACCATCAATGAAGACAGGTAGCACTCAAAGAAAATCCCTATACATCCAATATGTGAAGGTGTTAAGTGTACAATCTGACAGCAGCATTACCATCCCACACTAACACACAAACAGCAAGTCCTGTTTGTACACAGAGAGATTTTTCCATATCCTCAGTTATAAGTAGAAGTAAGGATTTCTATTATCATAAAGAAAGCTTCCATCCAATGCAGAGAAGCCAAACAATCATAGAAAGGGAAATATTGGTGATAGTGAAGCTTCTGTATAATTTGATTTGTAGAGGTTTCAGAAAGAACAAGCAAAATATTTGATAAGGATATTATATTAATTTTTTTTATTTTCAAAAGAAAGCTCATAATCTAGGTGGGAAAATTACAGTGGTGCAAATAATTCTAATTTTGTGAAATTTTAGAGCATTATAAATAAAATAACAATTTTAAAGTTTCTGATAAAATGAAAGTGTAGAAGTTTCAGAATCAAAAGTCCATCTTGGTTCACAATAGCAACACTTCCTAGAAATGGAGCAAATTTTCTTTAAGCTTGTGAGTTAATTTCCAAACTAAAATTCAGATATGTCAAACTGATATCATGTCTCTGGGAAAAATCAACAGATTTGAGACTTGCCAAGTTCAAAAATAAATCTGCCTTCCATCATCCCTTTCTTAGGAACCTAATGGAGTATATATTTCAACACAACAAATAAATTTACCCAGAAAGAGTTCATCAGATAGCTAGAAAGAGGGTGCTCAACATCTAAAAGAGATGAAGGGAATTCTAAGGATGAAGAAGATTCTGCATATAGTAAAAGTTGTGAGCACAAAAGTGAAGTCACTTATGTCAAAATGGGGCTAAGGAATCGTAAGGAAGAGACTTCCATGGAAGTATGTGTATGAAAACGATTATTAAAATAAAACATTTCTACGCATACCTCTCCATAGCCACAGCCAGTACCACCCATAAGAATGGGTCGACTTTTCAAGTAAGCTTTTATGACCAATGAAGTTTCTTTCAAAACTTTTATGGGTTTTGCCTTTTTACCCTTAAAAGGACCGACTTTGGTCTTTTATGGATATTCCCATTGTCTACCATAGCATGCTGATTCCAGGTAGCAACCTCTTACCAGTCTCTAATATTTCAGACATTTTAGAATCCTTGCTGTTTGCATTAAGTTGACAAAATCTGCAGAGCAATATGAGAGGATTCCAGAATTTCAGAGGAGCCTGGGGAAGGGATAAGCAAGTAATAGATTATACATATTACCTAAACATTTTACAGAATCTCTCAGTGGCAGAATAACTATGCTAGAGACTACAAGGAAAGAATTGTAAGAAACAAAGTTAACTATTTACACCGGAAAATGTAATATGTATATATGAAAAATAATATATGCATTTTATTGAGATAGAAAAATACTATCAGTTAGATATATGAAAGTAAACATAGCAGATATATTTATAATACTTTAAAGCAATTTGTTGCAGTTGAAAAATAGGTAAAACTGTGTGACACAGTGATAGAGATTATTAGTTTGTACCTTCGTAAGTAGTATAAAAATACTACATAAAAATAGCTTTTTATAACTACAACATCTTATTTTTCTCATGATAAGAGTATATAATAAGCAGGTAGAAATATTCTAAGTTAATTACATCAAAATAGTAGCCAAATGCTAAGATACCATTTTAAATTTTCTAGAAACAAAAACAGGTTGTAATTGTATTCATAAAAATATCATATTTGTTTCCTGGGTTTTAAAAATTTATTTTGTTTTATTATTATCATTTTTTTATACCTGGGATCAAACTCATGACCTTGTGCTTACTAGGCAGGCACTTACAACACTGAGCTAAATCCCTGGACCAAATACACATTCCTTTTTTTTTTTTTTAATTGGTACTGGAAATTGAACTCAGAACCTTGTGCTTGCAAGGCAAGTGCTTATTCCATATTTGTTCTTTCAAGACAAAGTTGTAATGCAATAATAACTATGCTGAAAATCAAGTTTCCATAATTGCTGGAATTTTTAAATGAATCTCCACTAATTTAAATTTGAGAAGAGTAGAATTTTAAATATTGCCACACTCATAAAACATGGAAAAAAGGGAAAGTACGTAACATTTACAGCCATGTGTTAACAATATTATAATAATATTATAATAAAGATATGTGTGGTTAACACATAAATTTCTTTATACACATCAGTATTTCTCTACCAGATAAATATGTATCATTATATACTGTGCTGTGCATTAACACCAAAGACAGTAGACATAGAAAAAATGCTAGGAAACAGAGAAAACACTAGGAAGACCAATACTGCTATAAGGATGACTGAGAGAATATGTTTTTAAATATATGCTTCAGAGGAAAAGTTTTGATTATTTCCTAAGTAAAAGTGTATTCACTTTTTTTAGAAAGTTCAAAAGTTTTATTTTTACTTCATTTATCATAACCGCAGAAGATTATCACTTGCAATTTTACTTTAATATTCCATATCTTATATTCCAACTTAATATCTGAGAGTACTACAATGCTGGGATAGCTTATGTGAAGCAAAAGCTTTTACTGTGTAGGAATTTGAAAATAGAATGCAATAAATACAATACATTAAGCAGAAGCGCAGATTATGCTTATCGTAAATAGGAACACTGACAGGAATCTGTAGTGAACAATGACAAATATACAGGAGCCTGAACATTTCAAAGGATTTCAAAATGCATAAGATGGATTACTCCAAAGATATACAGAAAATAAATTGTTGTAAAAAAATTTAAAGAGCACACTATAGTAAAACTTTACATTAGATCTATTTGTATTTATTTATTGACAATGCTTTCCTGAGACTCTAAAAACTAGAAATGGTTCATGTACATGAAAATTTAGTAGAGACACAAATAGCCAAAAAAATCATGCCTTAATGGACACTTTTGTTTACTGTTTTAGATGGACAATAATAAAAATATATACAGTAAGATAGATGATGATAAATGTTTAGGGAAATATAGATGCATAATGCAAGGACATAAAATGTCAGAGGAAAGTGATTCTGAAACAAATAGGCAGATTAGGCAAGATGATGCTAAGTAACTTTTAAATCAATAAGAGACTTCTACTTACCCAGTAGTAAAACTGTCTAGAAAATCAAAACACCAAATGTGAAGACATTAAGCAAAGAACTGTTTTCTGCCCTGTTTCAGACACAGCAAGGAGACCTGGGTGATAGGGAGGTGAAGGGAGCTAGAAAAGAGTCCAGCAACTGGCTGGGCAACTTTGGGGGTCATGGCAATCTCGTGATCTTTATTTTGATAGAGATAGGGGTCTTTTGGATGCTTATCTCAGTTTAATGTTTTGTGTTTTATTCATGTTTTATATTTTATCCTACCACCTTTGTTGAGATTAGACTTGTCTGAGGCAAGATAAAGAACAAGAAATCTATTTGAGACTGTTGCAGTATGTGACTTTAGTACACTGGACTAAAGTCATGGTGGCGAAGTGCTGATATATACTTTTGGAAAGATTTTGAAGACAGAACTGGAAAGAAAAACTATTGATGGACTGACTGTTGTTAGGTGATGGATAAGATGGAGAATCAAAAACTGTGTCCTAAGCAATCAGAAGTATGGAATTGCAATTAGCAGAAAAATAGAGCATTTTGACATCTAAAAGGAGTATCAGTAGCTAAAATGTAGGCTTTTTATGTCTAAATTACATACTAGAGCTTGTTAATATATTACACATGTATGAATTAGGAGTTTGCGCATGAGAGTGACGGCTTGGTACTGAGTAAATGAAAACGCTAGAATATATGAGACCTGTGAAATCAGATAAAAACATATAGAGAAACCTTTCTGACTAGTATTACACCAAAATAATAACTTAAAGATAAATTACATGTGATTATTGTAAGTGGATGGTTAAATAACAGTTCACATGACACTCATATGCATTTTAATGTCCTATCATGTAGAGTTTGAACACCTGACTTTTATCATGAATAAAACAATTTTCTTGATGCACATAAAAAGCAATTGAAAAATGACACAGATAACATAATTTTAATGATTAATATCTTAATGAGTACTTTGCCTATTCAAAAGGTGTATTTGAAAGGCCAAACTTGAAAATGTACACCTCATTGTCAAAAAAATGAAAACTACAATCTTGAAATAATCAGTTACCAAGCTAGCTACAATCAAACAGATTATACATACTAAACATAGTAAAAATGTGGAACAGTGAAACTATCACACAGACAATGAAAGTGAAGAACAACTTAACCACATAAAGGAATTCTAGAAAATGTTTGACATTAGGCAGTATATTTAATATTTAATGGCCATGTAATTTCACTGCTAAATATACACTCAACTGAAATGAGTACATATATGAGAAAAATACAAGCAAGAATAATCACATCAGGATTGTTTATAACAGTCTCAAATTATAAAAATGTCAGTTGAACATATGGTAAAATGGAAAGTATGGGAATTTCATAAAATGAAATGCTATATACTTTCTAGTACTAATGGATGTGATAAATAACATTGATAAACCTCTTAAAAAGAATTAAGACACAAAGGAACGTATAATGTATTATTCTATTCATTTAAATCCAAAAGCAGTGAAAATTGACAGATAGTATTACAGGTCAAGCAGGAGTTAGCACTGTGGAAGAGGAGGAAGTTATATCTATGAGCAGACATGAAGGAACTTCTGGGATGATGACATTGCTTTGGTTTTTGTTTTCATTTTAATATATACAATCATGCAAGGTTTTGTTGCAGTATGTCCTAGCGTACATGTTTTTCCTACATGTATTATATTAATATATAAGTTTTTACTTGAAAATGTGTCAAGAATACTTGAAAATCAACAAAACTCTATATGAAAGTACATATAAAATGAGAATATTTGAAATCTTAACCAGCTGCCTAATCGTGCCTAAAGAGAGAAGGTAAGAATTTAAGAACAAATGTTGTGTGCATCACAGCTAAACAGATGGAAAAAGTCAGTTTGGTAACAGGCAGACACCATAAAGAAAGTGGATCAGCTTATTTTTACAGGATTACAGAAGGATAAAATAGAGACTGGAAGAGAAAAATACACAGAAAAAATGATAGCTGACAGTTTTCTAGAATAGATGAAAATATAAACCTTACCCTAACAAGTCTCAAATATGATGAATGAAAAGAATGCCTTAGCTCTGAGCAGCGGACACAT
Organism: Hydrochoerus hydrochaeris; assembly: GCA_004027455.1. Lineage (NCBI taxonomy): Eukaryota > Metazoa > Chordata > Mammalia > Rodentia > Hydrochaeridae > Hydrochoerus > Hydrochoerus hydrochaeris. The sequence continues at coordinate 258,217 of PVLA01000897.1, read as the reverse complement.
GGCACATTAGTAGACACAGAGATCATAAAAACAACCAGAAAGGAAAGATAAATTATCCATAAAGCAGGGGCATCAATTTGACAGAACAACACCAGAAGAAAGTTGAATAGCTTCAAAAAGAAAGAAAATAGCTACCTAATGAAAATTCTGTGCCAAATAAAAACTATCTTTCAAGAATGAGTATAAGGAAAACATATAACCTTCTGATAAAGGGAACATGCTGCCAGCACCCTACTCCATGATCAATCTTTGCACTAGTACTTCCACAGTTCCCAGATATTAGAGGTCTCCTGCAATGAAGAATGATAAACTACACAACATAACTGGTGATGGATTCTGACTTTAATTTATCAAGCCTTTACTCTCAATATATAGCAAAAAAAAGAAAGCGATAAGGAAAAACGAATGTATTTTATATTCTTTGGTTTGTTTTGGCTTATTTGAAAGCTATAATGGGCATATGTTGGTGAACAGAAAATATTTTAATAGGAAATTTTTGTTGGTTGACATTCAAAAATTGTTTTTATTTTCGTTCATTGTAAAATTGTTCTTTGACTATACATGAAAGCATGGGCATTTTCATCCAAAAGTTAGAGATCACATTTTTCAAAATTCTAATTAAAATTATTTATTTTAGGTAAATAATAAGATAATGTAACAACACAATATGTTCAGAAGAATAGCTAAATGACATATGTTATTACAACAGGAGAATCCTATTCTGTTGTCTTGATTTGGGTCACAAAGACTGTGCTCCATACCTGACCACATAACCTAGTCCATAGTCTTCCTTACAAATGTGGAAGGATGAATCTGGAGGTTGGATGATAATCAATGATTCGTATATCCCAATTAGAAGAAAATAATATGTGGTGGGAGGGGCACAAATATTTGAGGCCTTTATTTATATTACTTCTTTTATAAGTATGATTTATATTCCTTTTTTATATCTATTCTGAGAAAAAATAAATGTGAAAATAGTGTCTTCTTTGCACACGTAATGTTAAGTATGTGTATATCTGTGTCTGCCATGGTAGCAAGCTGCTATAATTTAGATCTAAAATGTCTTCATGAAGCCCTGTGTATTCAGAGGTGGAGATTTTGGAAGGTGATTTGTCATAAGGATGATATCTACCATGGATTAATCCACTGATGACTTTATCTGTAAATGTACTACTAAGAGGCAGACCTGGTTGGAAGAAATTTTATCATAGGGGCCTATCTTTAGAAGGTATATCTCCCTCTTTTACTCTCCATTTGTCTTCCTTTGCTTCCTGGCTATACTAACATTCCTCAACCATGTCTTTACACTATGCAATTTCTGCCTAAGGGCCAACCAACCATGAATCTTTCTTCCTTTAAACTGTAGATGTTGGGCATTTTGTGCCCAGTAATGAGAAAGCTAATATAGACAGTAGGTATTGTGGGTGAGGCTAATGCTGTGACTGTACCTGACCTTCTAATTTAAAACCTTTTGAAAGTGGTTTGCAGAAGGAGTTTGGAAGGGTTTTAAGATGGCATTTAAAGAAGCCCTTAAATGCTATAAACAGAGATTTGTGAGGGGTTCTAGTCAGAGGTCAAAAAACTAAAATGATGACAGGAATGCAATCACTAAAGCCAGGCTCATGAAATTTTGTTTAGGAATGAGGACTATATTGGAAACTGTGTTAGAAGCCATGTGTGTTATATTCTGACATAGAAATTGACTATGGTTAGCCCATATCCAAAGATCTGTGTGAGTCTGAATTTAAATATATGAAATAATTACTCTGGCAGAGGAAATTCCAAGGTAGCTCAAGGTTTAGGCTGTAGAATGGGTGCTACTGGCTGTTTTTAACCAGTTCTATAGTAAAAATCAGCAGCAAATAGTCAAGTTTAATGATTTGAAGAAACTTACAGTGTGATGAAAAGAAAGTACCTTAAAATTTGGGACCAAAGGAAGTATAGCTTCTAACATAATTAGCCTTAAAAGAAGCAAAGAGTTTTGCATCAGAACAATATAAAGGTGACTTGAAAGCATGTCAGGTATCATTAAGACTCAATCCATCATGGGAAAAGATACAAAGATATAAATTTTCTTTTGATAAGAGATTCTAAGTGCCCCTGAACAAGAAGGATCTCCTAGGGCACTGATGGCAAAATTTCTAGAGATCAATTACCCAAACTGCAAGCTAAAACCTACTTTTTATTGCAAAGTTCCAACATTTCCATTAAATCTGATTACTGAAGTTTTAGTTTAGAAAAAACAACTCATACATTAACATCTTTTGTATTGAACAAAAACACAATAAAAAAAATTTCATTGATATCAATAGCTTTTCAGTGAATGGTAAAAATTTGTATTTCCCATGCTGCTGCACAATTAATGTGATCCTTGTTTAGCTGTTGTGCGCATGGTGATAATTTTTCAAACCTTGACTCATACTTCATTAGTTTGGGAGCAACACATGCGGCACTCAGGTCATCTGTTAGTTTGTTTCTTGGGAAGATTTGATATAAGTCAAAGCTGAAAACAGCTGTTCTCAATCATAAGATGATGCTTACAAAGTAGTTATTTTGATGCTAACAAAGCAAGTAACACAAAACCAAGTGCTTTCCTTGATTTAAAATTATATGACAGAGAATTTTGCACTTTGAGGATTTCATCTCTAGAACTACTGACTGTGCTGTCCTTTGTCATCCCTTCACATTCTAACTTCTTTACCTTCTCAAGTGTTACAAACAGGTCATAGAATTTATTTTTACAGATAGAACTTTCTTGAAATTCCACTATCTCCATTTCCAGATTTCTAAAACCTAACCAGGGTAAGCAGGAAAGATCAGTTTTTTCAAACTTGGCTTTAATTACAGAAGCAAGAAAACGCAGAATTGTCTCCATCTTATGAAACTGTAAAAATCTGTTACTAAAATTCTCCTTTGCAGCTGTGACAGTGCTAGAAAATTCCTTGTAGATTTCCTGGTGGCTTGTGGGATTGTCTGCAAATGTAGAATTTTCTAAGTGCATTTTTAGATTCGGTAAATGTTTCAGCTTCTCACTTGCAAAGTCTCTTTCAAAAACCTGCAGTTGACTCTCAAATGTTTTCAATCATAAAACATCCTTTCTTCTGTTTTTCTCCATACCTTGTAGTTTTTTATTCAGTACTTTGAAATGTAGTATAAAATCTGTAAAAAACATGAGATTGTTAAGCCAAGCCATGTCACTGAGCTGTAAATATTTCTGCCTTTTTTTCATTCATAAGCAACCCAATTTTACCAAAGCAGACTACAAATCTCTCCAGGACATCTCTTCTGTTTAACCACTGGACATTGTTGTAACTAAGTAAAGCATTAAAGTCTGCCTGAATCTCACCAAGATGTGCTTGAAACTGGCAAAAATTAAATGCATTAGCCATCATATAATAACACCATCTTTGTGATACCTTTGAGGATATTGTCTAATTTTTTGCTGATCTGTTATGAAGATCTTCTTGATGTGTAATACAGTGAAACTGATTGATAGTATGTTTTGCTTCTTTAACAAAGAGCTGTAGGAAACTGGATGTTGTCTCCACCATGCAAAGTGCCCCTCACTAGTAACTGAGCCCACTTTTTCTGGCCTTATACTTTGTGAAAAAATGGCTGCCTTTACAGCATTGTAGATATCTATCCCTTTTGTTCTCCAGGCACAGGCACTAGTTTCACCAGCTCTTCTCTCATGATGTCACAAATATCGTAACATAAATTGCTGCCAGCCTTGCATGATTGTTTATATCTGTACTTCCATCCAATCACTTGGAGGGGCAGTCTGCCTTCTGTAAGTCTGTAATGAGCCTACTAACATCACTTGCCACACATAGGACTCCATCTTTCTAGTGAGTAACATCTCAAAGATGCATTGCATAATTAAATCCTTATTTTTGAAGTCATAAAAAAGAAAACTACTCTCAGAAAACATGGCCATTTTGATAAAATGTCCACCAGAAAGGAACTTACCATATTTTGCTGCATACAGTAAAATTTGAAAGCTGACAGCTGTCATACGATTTGTTTTTAAAAGATAGTTACCAAAATTAAGACAGTAGAAATGATATTTCTTCAGTTTCTTCCCCTCAAAGGTGAAGAATTCAATCCAAATCTATACCTATACCAAGTAGAGCTAATACTATTAGTTAACAATGAAGAATTTGGTGGTCCTTGATTCAATAATCTCCGGCAGCACTTCTCAGCTGGGATGCCTCTTGAATTTGCTGACCACAGGTGCAAGAGGGCAATATTTCATTGACTGCCAGCTTTTGTGATGCTCTAAAAAAGGCATGTGAATACTTTTCCTACCTTGTGAAATATTCTGTTAAAATCACAGCCATTTCAAGTATATATATAAATATATATATATATATGCAGCATAATATTAATATTATATATATTATATATATGCAGCATAATATTAAAAGAACCTGTCTCAATTAGAACATGTCTTTGATAAATCTTAGGTGTTAAATTTCAATTTTTAAAAAAATTTCAATTTTTATAAGAAAAATCAAAGCTAAACTTTTGTATGAATTAAAATGAATGTATTAAAACAGCCATCTAAGCAAATATATACGTATCCTTGGCTGCATGCCTACTCGTCATGCAAAAACTCATATGAGTTACAACTAATGAGTCCCAGCTCTTAACATCATCACCTGGTGCTACTACTACCTTCCAAGCACACACTTTGTCCCTATGTGCACTGCTGTCCAATGTTAAGCTGCTGGGGTGACTTGGTTTGCATGGCAAAGGAGAGAGCTCTGCATGCCCTTTGTGGCATATAGGCCATCATTTCACCACCACTGATCTAGGGAATTGATTCCCTGGGACTTACATCACTATTCTTAGCCATCCAGGTACTAAGAAATTACTGAATCCATGATCCAAGTGGGGCAGGCAGCTGACTAATTTGGCAGATAATCTTGGTGTCATGAAAGTTGTGCTGATTTTTCAGGCATTAAACTGCAGTAGTTGTGAGGCAATAGAAGATTCCACCAAAATTTCAAAGGAAATTCTGGGATGCAAGGCAGTATGCCCTTGAGAGGATATGCACAAAACAGTAAATGAAGCCAAAGATGTAACAGAGACCTCAGGAACTTAACAGGTACCAGGAACATAAAATGTCTGCTAAGAAAATCCTCAGGCAGTGACCAAACCCAAGCCAAGAGAGTAGTGTGTACCACAACCAACAAAGCCATAAAAATGGGATCTCCCTTTAGAACTCATATCTCTCTCCCACCTGCTCTGGGCACAGGGCATAGAGCTGTTTCATATTTCCCTCCAGTGGTAGACATTGAGTTCATTGGATATAATTTTTTGTACTGAGTATCAGCCTTGCTTTGGTCTTCCCTTTTGCCTTGTATTCTCTCTTTCAGACAACCCATATTAAACTACAGAGTCATCAATGGATTAATCTGCTGGTGAGTAGAGTGCCCCATACCCAGTTCCTAAACCCCTCACTTCTGAAGATGAGACTTTTAGGGGACATTTTAGATATAAACCACATCATTCCACTTCTGACTCTCAGAAGGCTTACATCCTCCTCATTAAGAAAATACATTTAATCTATCTTGAAGATTTGCTGAAGTCTTAACATTTCCAGCATTCCACAAGCCCCCAGTGAAAACATTGAATCATGTAGCTCTATGTGGCAGGGTAGGGTGGGAGGGGCTGACTGGGCCGCAGTCCCTAGGAATATGACCTGGGAAGTTGTATTCGTCTCCCTATCCCCTCTCTTCCCTTTCATAGTCTGCTTCATGGGTACCCTGAGTTAAATAGCCTTCCTTTTCTATGCTCTTTTGCTATGTTGTCTCTGTCTTGGAGCCATCCAAACATTCATCAACTAAGATCTCAGAAATATGAGGCAAAATAGACCCCCTCCTCCTTTAAGTGCTGAATGTTGAGTATTTGTCTCAGGGACAGAACATTGATTCATACAAAACATTTTTTTTTCATACTCAGTTATGTCATCAAATCAATTTATACTGGTAATATAGTTAATTATTTTTGTCATTTTATGAATGATTCATTTATTTCTGAGTTCAAAAAGAGTGTTCCTTCCAATTCCACAAAATCAGAAACATGTTTTCTGATAGAAAAAGTTGAGAATTAAATAAAGAATTAGACTGTGGTAATTTATAGTGGTACTTATTTAGGTATATAGCTGAATTGAGTTGTTCTTTCAACACAGAAAAATTTCAGTTTTAGAAAGCTGGAGTGTCAAACTTGTGGTTTTAGTAAATATAAAGTCCTAAGCAAAATTCATTGTCAAGGACAGTACAGAATATATCATATTTAGAGTCACAGAGATAGGGTACACTGTGTCTATTGAAGAATAACGCCTGAGAAATTTATGGAGGTAGCATGCTAAGGAAACATGTACCAAGACAAGATGTAATAAAGGAGAGCGAGGCAAAATAATCATAGATTGAATCTAAGTCTGAGTGAGACAGGAAATAACTCCTTGGTAAGACTATTCAGTTGAGAAAGTGAAGTTGGCCATCACTTGATTGAAGTCTGGATGTTTTTGGATAAATCCATAGTGTACACTGTAGAAAACTTTTTCAGGCACAGTGTGGGTGAATATGTTGGAAAAACTAATATCTGGCCCAGAAGACAAGTAAAAAGGCACTTAAATGTAGCAATACTACCCTTAATGTGGAAGAAAAGAAGGATCACTTAAAGAACTGAAAATTCTTAGGAATGTGACTGAGCCCTCTTGAACAGGCTTCACAAATGCAGAGAGTAATAATATACAGAGGTATTACTCACTTCAGAAAAATGACTTTCATGGCTTCAATCTAAAATGCCCCCTAAACTCTCAAATGTTCAGAGATGGAACTCAAAAGACTATTGAATCATAAGGGCACTATATTAATTAGTAGATTCATCCATTGACAAGTTCATAGTTTAAAGTTCTGTTAGGAGACGGGGCTTGGTCAAAGAGACATGAGATAGAATGCTGTATTTTTTTCACCAACCCCTCTCTTTTCTTTTTTTACATCATGGATATCATTAGTTGAACAGTTTTCATCTGCCTTGCCCTTCCACCACGCAGTTTCTGCTTTAGAGTCTGGAAATTTTAGGCTGTACCCGTTAAAGTTAAAATTCACCTCTCCTCTTAAATTATGAGCATGGAGTATTTTGAGCCAGCCATGAGAAAGTGACTAATACAGTGGCCAAGGGTAGAGCAGAGCCAGTTGAAAAAAAAATCAATGCTCTTCAGAACTCTGAGAATTAATGTTCAGAATCATCCCAGGATCTCTACATAATGTGATTTCTTGGATAAGGAGTTGAAGGAAAAGTCTTTACTCACCAGAAAATATCACTGATATAACACACCCTAATGCTAGGACTATAGAAGCATCTCTGAGGCTGCTTACCATACATTGTGAAAGTTTTTACTCCAACCAGTTGCCCAACCATGTACAACCAGAGAACAGACACAACAAGGAGGCTTCGAGCCTCCAAAAGGGAGATTTAATAACCCCATGCTAGGCTAGGGCTGATATTTCAGCAAGTTTCCCAGAGGGCCAATGATGTTTCTCTAAGTCATATTTTTAAATGACCTTCTCTATGAAAAGGGAAAAAGAATGTGGATGCTTATTATTTTTCTTCACATTTAGTAAGTATATATTAAATATATATTATAGATATTGTTTGTTTTAGTTTTATAAGTTATAGATACTACAGTAAAAATTAACTGGCCAGAATCTTAATATCTATAACTTGTATAAGACTTTGTAGCTTTTCTAATACCTTAGGATATCAGTTCCTTAAATTTCTCTCCTTCAGTAATATTGGACTCCATTTGATGTGGCTTAGATTGAGAATGTCCCTAAAGCCTTGATACGCTAATAGGAGGTGTTTATGGAAGAGGATAGAATTATGGTGGTGCTATAGTTGACTTTCTGTTACAATCAGAAGAGGGTGGTTGCAAGGGGCAAGACCTGGAAAGGCATACCTCCCTTCCCTTTTCCTTCCCTCACTCTCTGGTTCCTGATCACCGTGATGTAAACATCCATCCTTTGCCAGACTTGCTGGTACTGTTTCTGCCTACAGTCATTTGCTTAAGGACTGAAACCCCTAAAACATTTGAACCTATATAAACCTCTCCTTTAAATTGTGGCTAGTAGGTGCTGTGTCTCATTAAAGAGAAAATGACTAAAACAGATCTTGATACCAAGAGTGTGTCTTTCCTGTGACCATCTGACCAGGTGGTTTAGAAGCCTCTGGAACTGGTTTATGGGAGGAATTTGGAAAGGTTTGAAGACACCACCTAGAGAAGTCCTAGAATGTTGTAAGACAAGGTTCATGGGAGATTCTGGTCAAGAGTATAGAAGACCAGGATACTGATAAAAACACAAAAGGCAAAGACCAGACTCATAAGAATTCAGTTGAGAACAGGGACTCCACTGGCAGTTGGACTTCAGGCCAGGTGTGTCATTCTCTGGCAGAAAATTTGTCTTGATTTTGTTTATGTATTAAAAATGTTCAGGAGACCAATATTAAGGACAATGGACTAATTAATATGGCAGAGGAGATTTCAAGGCAGAGTATTGAGGCTGTGACATGGGTATTGATGGTACCTGGACAGAATAGCAGAGCTGAATAATTTGAAAATGTTTTCTGCAGTCAGAGAGAAAGATCCTATAAAGTTGGAACCTATTAAATTGGGATCTATAAAGTTTTTGAAGAGGAGACCTTGGTTGATGACAAAATTGACATTAAAAAGAAGCCAACCACTTTACCTCAGGACAATAGAAAAGATGTGGGGGACCTTCTGGAAATCAGCAAGACACCACATTTTATAGGTTCCATAGTCCAAAACTGAAATGGTTTACAGTGAGAAGAAAACTCCAGGGCACCTTTTTTTGAGAATTTTTTCCCTAGTATTTTGTTCATAAATCTCAGAAATCCAGGCACTCAGAGAGGTCTCCACAGCCATGATTCAATAAGGCCTGGTTAATGTTTGAATGGATGTCATATCTTGATGTCATCCATGGTCCTAGTTTCAACAGCATAGAGAATATAAGCTTGATTCCAAAACACCTTGATTCCAAAACAAGACCTTCCTGGCCAAGAATTGAGCTCCTGAAAGTGTAGTGAATAAAGCTGTGCTGTGTGAAACCAACAGTGCAGTGGAGAGCCAAGACAGTCGAAGAAAGCAGGAATGTGGAATGTCTCAGGCAAGGAGCAAAGCTCTCCCAAGTTTGAAGCCACCACCAATGTCATAGAGCCAGGGCTGCTCAATCCATTTGATATTTTCCTCCAGTGTTAGACATTGAGATTATAGGATATAATTTTTCCTTGCTGGGTATCAGACTTGCTTTGGTCTTAGTTCTATTAGTTCCTATTCTTTCTTTTGGAATGAGACTGTTTACCCTGTGCCATGGTCTGTTAGCAGTGTGTAGCTTTTTATTTCCCACAGGGTCACACAGCTGATTTTGCCTTGAATCTTAGAGAACTCAAACTTACAATTTTCAGCAATGCTCAAACTGTTGAGACTTCAGCAACTCTTAGGTTGGACTCAGTGCACTTTCAACAAATAGATATTCGTGTCTGTTTTGAAAGTCAAAGGTAGAATGTTACACTTTACATCAAGAATGTCCCACAAAAGCCTCCTGCATTCAAGACAGGATTTTTGGAGATGATTCAGTTATGGGAGTGCCATAACTGACTTATTTTAGGAGGTGAGGTCTGTTAAGAAGAGGCTGGAATGATATAGAAGGGTATATCTCCCTTCTGATTTCCTCTCTTTGATTTCTTTTTCCAGGCCACCATAACATAACTACCTTCCTTCTTCCAGACTCTTCTTGCATGTTGATTTTGCAACCAACTGTGGACTAAAACTTCTCCATCCTTATGTTGAGGATATCAGGCACTGTGTTTCAGTTATGCAAATTTGACTAAGACGCCATTCTATTTCATGTTTGCATCTCAGAATCATCAAACAGATCCAATAACTTCAAATCTTTTGTTTCTACATCATTAAATTCCCTTATCTTTTAATTATTATACCTACTTAGAATTCCTGTAATGACTTCCTCCATACCCTAGCTTTGTAATTCCTATGTAATATCCTCATAATTATATTTTGTGTTAGGTGCTTCTTTTATTTATTTTATTTATGCAATTTCTTGACAAAAGTCTAAGCTGGGAGAGGGTTGTCTCTTTCTAATTTCCTACTGCACATATATAACTAAATGTAACAAAAGAAAACATGCGATCATGCTGAGTACCCCCCATTAAAATTTATGAGCTTTGCAATGTAAATTGAATGATTTTTATAATTATATTAGGATGATTAACAAAAATGAGGACTTTCCCTAGATAATCAAGGCATATGGTCACTCTATAAACAAACACACAAAAAAATACACTGATATACATGCAATCTCTGATGAACCAGAAATAGCAATAAAATAAAAATGAGAAAATTTATCACAATTCTTCATTAAAAGTCACCAGTGAGATAGTTTAAAATGCAAATTGGATAATATGTTTGAAGCATTTTGAATGAATATATTTCTTCTATTCAGAACATATTAGAATTCCTACGGATTAAAAAGAAACCAGCAAGAAAACTCTTCTGATGTAAAAATGCGCAAGAAACTGTCAGGTAGTTTACAGAGAAAAAGACTACACCTGTGGAAATATTCCTTAGCAAAAGGAAAATTCTAATTAGGTTTATGTTATGATGTCTCTTCTACCAAAAAGAGTTTAAGCAATATGGAATACATCAAGTGTTGGAGAAGATGTGGAGCAGGAGAAGTCACATGCACTCATGTTGAATGCAAACATGAGCAACCACTTTTTTAAAAAGTTCACTATTATCTTCGATTTGGCAAATGTCACATATCCTGCAATCCAACATTCTAATACAAATAGACCCCCAACAGAACTGGATACACATGTGTTACAAGGAATACAGACTAAAATATTTTAGCAGTATCATTTGTAATAATTTAAAAATAACCAAAGTGACCTTCACTAGTAGGATGTATACATAATTGTACTACATGATAAGTAATGTCAGAAAGATTTACCAAGATAATACATTTAGTAAACAGCTGCCAAAGTTAGATCTGATCCTTATAGTTCCTCCATAATGTAATGATGAAACCATATTCTTAACAATTACGGTTGAGAATCTCCTATTGAGTCTAAATGGGGAAAATAAGTTACATGTTTTAAAGTTTCTACTTTCCTTGTATGCTCCTATGTTTAATTTTCTAGTAATGAGTCACAATTATTTTCACTCCAGAAATATTCTTTGGGAAAAACATGTGCATAGAAGGAAACTATTTGAATTTTATTTTAAAGTGCACTTTTAACAGTCTTTTAACTCACAGATAATGTACTGGATCACTCGACTTGATTAGTTACTATATATTATTAATTACTATTTATCTTACAAATAGGCAAATTCCTTCCAAAATTAATTCAATATTTTATTCAAAAAATGTATAAAAAACAACTACATACAATAATAGATCATTCTCATCCCCAGAATACTGAAAAAAGAAATAAAAAAAGCACACATAGTACATGATTTCATTTGTCTAATGGTATAAATACCACAGTATTAATTAACAAATAAAACAAATGGGTATGATTAGAGGTAAGTTCTGTATTGTTGGAAGGGAGGAAGAATTAGTGATTTCAAACAGTTTCTAACTGTTTTGGGATGCAAGCAATAGTGTATATGTTGATGTTACATGTGGTTACATTAAGAATGTCTTCGTAATTTTTGTTACACATTAAGCTATGCATTTATAGTTGATGAACTAGTATGGACATATATGTCAAAAATGCATTTGTAAAATTTGTGTTAGTTTATAGAGATGTGTCTTCAGTACTAGTCAATTTACATTATAATACATAAATGCAGTTACTTCATTTCAGGACTCTCTTTAAAAAGTGCAAAAAATGAGGCTGCTTATTTCTAATCCAGAAAAAAGCATTAAATTATTAAAATGTGGATGATAATATATTTTAACATTTTTATTTGTGATATAATTTTTTTCTCACATCAAATAAACACATTTGTAGTTTTAGAATTGCAGAGGGAAACATATCAACAGAGATTGGGCCTATGCCTTGCTTACTCTGACATATTCTACCTTTTCCCATTCTCCAAAATTTAAAACCTCAACTAAAAATATTTTCAAAACATTTCTAACTTCTACTATTTCTAATGCAAGTCTCTCCTGTGTGGTCTTTGATAAGCAAGGACAGCATCTAATCAGAGACGCTTGGTAGACTAAAAGTATCTGCATGCAAATGATTAGGAAAAAATCATATCACTTATATGCCTCTGATTCTTTTATAAGATAAACAAATGACAAGTTAGCTAACATAAAGGTGAAAACATTTATAGTTTCTTGGAAAATTAGTTGCTGAATTATGACAACCAATAGGGAGACTGGTTGTTTGCTTAGTTGGTCCTTTTATTTTGGTCAAAATTTCTGATAAAGCTCTCAAAATTAAGCTGTCATGGTATTTTGAGTTGTATTAACTCTCAGAAGTAGCAGACATGATTTGAACATGTTAGAAAGATTGGACCATCTGGAAGTGGTGGTGCACATTTGTAATCCCAGCACTCAGGAGACTGAGGCAGGAAGATTACTGCGAGTTCAAGGCCAGCCTGGACTAGAAAGTGAGCTTAAGGCCAGTTTGAATTGCATAATGAGGCTCTACCTCAAAAAGACAAAAAAACAAAAAAAAATTAAAACAAAGTAGACAACTGGCTCTAAATATTCACTTTACTAGCCAATTATAGAAAGATTGAAATAAAAGTATATGAGAAGTCCTAGTGAAGAATGGAAAATGGCATGAGTTGTAAACCCTTATTATATCATTTGTTAGAAAAATATTATGTTAAAAATATCAAATCACAATCAAACCTTCTTGGTATTTTCAATGCTTATGTTGTTTGTACCAATTTACACATAGGAAAATCAGAAATTTGATTGAAATGGGAATTGCATTCAGTTAACCAAGATTTATTATTTGATCTTTTGTATGAAGGATTTCACATGGACATGGTGAAATTTCAGTGTATTTTTGAGCCTAGACATCAACCAGGAAAGAGATATTTCTTACTTTGACCTAGATACACTGGATATCCAGGCAAAATAAGACAGTAATGATATAGAGTAAGAACTTCTGTCCCTGCAGTGCAGTTATTGAAAATTTTCATATTCTGTCCTCCCAACCATTTGTTACAACTGCATCTTTCTGGGAAGACTCTCTAATTGGAAAGGGGAATTCTAGATATCGTGTTCACTCATGTTAACTGGATAGTCCCAAAGATCTGCCAACGTCAATGACAATTAATGCCAATCTTTTCTACATTTGTGAGATATTCAGTGAGATAATGGAGTCAGATAACATTCTTTGTAATATAAAATGCCAGTCTCCCGTCAAACATCTTGCTTGATAAATTTCATGCAGTTCAACCTGTTTACCATCTGACAATGCATACAGCAGGCTTTATATCCAAGGATGAAGTCAAATTAAATTTACAAAAATAAATCATACAGTCCAAACAAAAGAGCTGACACTAAAGTTAAATATAAACAAACAATAAAGTATCAATTCACACAATTCCTTCACTAAGCATGTTATTATTCTCTAGATGACCTTATATACATATGCAAATATATATTTATGCAAAAGATAGTTTGACAAAATTATTTGTAGTTATGCAATGAAAATTTAAAATCACTCTTTCTAAATCTGTAACAAGCTATTTTCTAGAAGGGAGAGAATTAGACTCTGGCACAATGAAAACAACTAATGATCCTATTTATTAGAAACAAATTTGCATAATCTCATTTTACAAAGTTTTCTCCTTAGTGAAAAGATAAATAAATCTAATTACAATTTGGTTGAGTTAAAATGGTTCCATCTCTGAAAGGAATTCCAACATTCCTTGTTGAAGATTGCAAATTCACTCTGGCTCATTTTACATACATCACTGAGGGATGAACAGAAATTTGGGATTATTGTATTACCTTTCTGAGATTTTCTACTCTCTCACTGGGGTGGACCAACCTCTCCAACCTACTAAGACTAAGACTAAGACAACTAAAACAAAGACTAAGACTAAAACAACCAAGACTGAAAATGCCAGGGCAAGATCCTCTTTAGTTAAAAATCTCTACTGCCCTCTAAATCATCCGATAATCCCTTCATCGATCAATGTAGAGGTTCAGGCCTTTTGTTCCTCATGAACAACTGGTCACCCCAGGTCTCTGAAGTGCCACCATTTTGTCTCTTGGTCTTTGTCTCTTGCCATGCTCTGTAACACCTGGCAGAAGACTGGCGGTTTACCTCAGGGGTCCCTGATAATTCCCTAACTTCACAGCTCTATGAAACTTTAGAATTAAAGAAGGATCACAGAAAATTCATCAAAAAAAGCCTTCATTAAATGTTTGCTTTTTTGAAACCTCAGAAAATAAAATTTAACTGAGAATATTAAAGTGATTTAGAAATGTGATTTTGATGAAAGAGAAACTGCAGTATGTTTATACCGTAGGAATTTATAGCATAGAGAGCCTGAGATTACTTATTCTATTTATGCTTCAGTTAATATTCTAATTTGTAGAATGAGAATAATATTATTTCATCAAAACAATGTTCTCTTGATGGAGACTAATATATTGAATATAGCCTATCTAGCTAAGCTCTTTATCAGAAAGGCTACTATTAGTCAATAGCCCTATTCCCTTTGTCCATCTCATCTTCATCTTCCTCGTTGTAATTACTCTCACTAACATTATCTTTTTTCTTTAACACTGCCGGTGTCATTATCCCCATACTCTGCTTTCAAGGCCTACACACTTGACCGCCAACCTATCAGCAAACATCATTCACTTTTCATAGAAATTTCACACTTCTTATTTCTTCCACTACTAACCTCAACCTGTGAACACTTGTTCTCTATAATTTTTCCCTCAAATTTGGATCCTCACAAACATAAGTCAATCCATTATCATTTCTCTTGCTAGCCCTGAATACAATTTCTGTATTGCTTGACTTTACCTTTATATAATACTCTTGACTTTTGAAAGTTTGCAAGAAGAGTCTCAGATCCAGACTGTAAACACAATGATGAAGTTTTAGTGTTTCCAAGGATTGCTCTAATATTTTTATGTCTACCTTATGATTCTCACTGGGTAGCAGTTTCTTTTGATTGTATATCAGTCGTATTGCATATTATTTGTTATCCTCTCATTTTTGGTTTTTAGTCTTACTAAGATCCTTAATACTTAGAACTGATAGTTTTAAAGCTCCCTTTTATAATTTATTCTTTTTTCTACTTCTAGAAAAGAAAGTGAAAGCTTGCAGTTACAAAGACTAGTGGTAGAGCTGACCTGATCACTGTCTGTCACCCTTTCCTGAATCTACTCTACTGATGTTACAGGGGACAGACCTGCTCATAAACAAAGTACTTTGTTTACTTTGCCATTGTTATTTATGTTTACTGACTCCCAAATCAGTGGTGGGGAAACAGTGTCTTCTAGGTTTTTATCATTAATCTATCAAACATATTTTTAAAAATCATTTTTCCTGTTGAATTCAAATGCTGATTTTATCAAAGGATACATTTATTGTTTTTCCATGAAACTCTAAGGGGGCCTTCCCCTGTGCCTTCCTCAGTCAAGGATCTTCTCACCATGAATGAAGCTTTAACTATCTTTTAGCTACTGTATTTCTGCATCATGGCATGTAACTGAATTACATTTGTTTTTAAAGTTTATTATTTCTATGTATTGCTTCAACCCATAGGAAATTCATGCCATATCGACTCACAGCAATGTAAACTAGTTGTAGTCCATATCAAAACCTGGCATCGTCTTTTTTCTTTTCCATTTTCTTTCCATCTCAACATCACAAATCACAATCTGGGTTCAGTGGCTCAGTGACTTTGTATTAAAGATGATCCTGGAACTCTGGTTCTGTACTTGTGAAAGGGGAAGGCCCACTTAATCCAGTTTTTATGGTTGATACACTATGTCAACTTGAGATGTTTAGAGTTTAATTGAGAGATTCAGCAGGGAGCCAGGATCCCTATTTTATAAATATCCTCAGCCTGTGCAAGAAAAGGGCACAGAGGTGGTGTGAGTGCTACATCAGCTCTGCAGGGCTAGGGCTGGCCTACTTACAATATAAGGGAAGAGAAGAGGCTTGTTTCCCACCCCCCACCTTTTGTTCTGGCCATTTTTGCTGGCTGCTGCCTTGAAGGGTTGCCCTGGTGCCCTGCCACCCTGCCTTGGAGCCAGCTGATAATGAACTGAAACCTCCACTGTGAGCTAACTAAACCTTTCCTCCATTCATTTTCAGTGTTGAGTATTTTGTCTCAGGAATGAGAGAAAAGTAACAGACACCAGTAATATATCAATGAGCAATTTGAGGGTTGGAGAGAAGGTTAATTGAATAATTCTCTTCCTGATGGATAAGGTAGAAACCTAACACTTCTCTGGCAGTTCTCCACCTTCCTGCAATTAGCCCTTTCTTTCTTTTATTTGTAGTAATGAAAAAATGGCAAAACTATTCAAGTGCTTTGTTAAACTGTTTTAATTCTAGAGATACAGAAACTTAAGGGCCATAAGTAAGCACTCTAAATTCAAATCTTCTTTAAAGAATTAACTAATTTTGCTTTTTAAATGTTTTTATTTTGTAGTAACAATCATATCATGTGATAACTTCCTTGTAGAAGAAAAGTTTTGTTTGCAACAAAATATCACATAATCTATGACTTATAAAAGCATAAGTTCAACATATATTGTGCCCTTATGCCCTTAAAAGGATGGATATTGTTGAATAAAAAGTTGTATTTGCTTTAAATGCTTTTCATTCTATTCTTTTTATTTGATAGTACTATAAATAAATGCTTTTTATGCTATTCTGTTTATTTCATAGGACTATAAAATAAACAATGACAAATGACATGAACTAAAAATTTATATTGAAAGATATCACATTTTACTTACAACTCTAGAACAAAGCATCATTAATATGAACTGTTAAAGATGATATCTAGCTGGTGACTTGCCCAGAACCACCTCATATAGCCTGTCTTTGGACCCAATAGTGTTTTAGTTGCAATAAGGTATTTTAGGCATCTTTGAAAAGCCTACATGTGACAGTAAGATGTGAGATTTTCAAAGAAAAATAATTTTTAAAGAAAATAATTTCAAAGACAAATAATTTTCAAAGAAAATAGTTTCAAAGAAAAATGAAAATTAGAATATTAGAAATACATTTTTCTACTAAAGTCTGAAATTTTACTATGCAACTTTCAGTTTTTTGCCTTCTTCAGAAATATAGACATATTTACTGATACATATTATTTATTGTGTGTCACCAGAAGAATGAATGGCTCAGGAAATCATGTTATCTTAAGTGTAAGCTTAAATATTTCTTAAAGGGAAAAATTTTCATATGATGTACAATAAAAGGAAAAATTTATTTTGCTGGAAATTGCTAGTAGTCATTGCTTAAACAATAGAGCTTGCATTTTCCACTTTAACCAGAAGAGGGTTATTAAAACATACATAGAAAAGTAACTTAAAAATACCCAAGAGGGACAAATAACTGGGATTTGCTATTGCACAATCAAAAGGGGTACAAAAAAATGCACAGGAATGGCAGGTCAGGTTACTCCAGAAACCAACCCTGAGACGCAGTTTAGTGTAAAGTACGTCAGCTATGGAGTTGGAATTAATGGCTAAAGAAATGTGATTAGGGAAGAATAGTGGGTGTTGAAACATTTGCACTATGGCTCCACCTAGTCGATCAGGAGCTCTGAAGCTGAGATGGCCTTTCAAACTCAAAAGGACCATCTATGGTTCCCTGCGCACCTACTTGTCCACATTTCTCTTTTCAGTTCCAAGTGCCTGCTAGCAGTTAAATAGTGCTTGAGTCCTAAAGTGTTGGATTTCTAGAAAGTGGTAAAAGAACTAGTCTAGAATTTTACTGGAACAAACAGTATATTTGTGTTGGTTCATATTTGACCACTGAGTCTTTCAAACCTTTGTATATTCCATGAATAGCTATTACAACTCAATCTTGCTTAACGTCTATTTCTGTTCCTCACCCACATGAAAATATATTGTACTCATCCACAAATGTGCTGTAATAGAACTATTGTTTAACTTTTACTGAGGTATAATTGTGATACAAAATATTGTATTTCTAATGTATATATTATGATGAATTTAGATAAATGCATACCACAATAAAAGTGTCATACATATTACATGTCCAGATCCCTTTTATGTGTGTATTTTATTTTTGTGTATGAATGTGGTAAGAACATTGTACTGATTAAGGAGGACTGTCACCTGCCTTGTCTTGGCAGCACCCTGATTATTAAGAAAGGATACTTCTGATTATGTCTCTATTGATCATGGAGATGAAACTTTGCAGCCCTTATCAGGTCCCTGGCTCCTTTCTAGCTGGTGTTGTTGCCCTGTTTGTTTCACAGCTACCATAAACAAAACAGCTTCACTTTACCACAACCTTCCACTATAATGTTTCTCCCTTGGATCCAGGTAACCATGGGCTGAATCCCGTGAAATGGTGAACAAAAATAAACCTATCACTTTTTAAAATTTAAAGTGTCAGTTATTTTGCACAGCAATGGGAAAAAAAAACTAATATAAACACTTAACGAGATATTTTAACATATTGTATCATTAGGGTTCACTAGAAAAACAGATGTAATAGAAAAATATATATCACATAAATATATATGATATATAAAGGATTTACTAAATAGACTTACAATGCCTGCCTGCAGAATCAGTGTGGAATAATAAACATTGCTATCTGTGTATTGAAGAGTCAGAGGATCTAGTCAAAATTCAAGGGCCCAGAGCACACTGCAGATTTTGGTGCATGTCTGTATCAGGAAGTCAGAGGATCTACATTGGAAAACTGAAGGGTCTGTGCTGGAAGCTTGAAGGAAATGCCTAAGTGTGCAGATCCACTGCAGAAGCAAAAGGAAGACTTTCTTTTTTCCCTTTTTTGCTCTGTCTAAGCTTATTTGTTCTGCCAAAATCCAGGATGGGTCTTCCTTCTCAATTTTCAGCCTACATGTCAATCATTCATAAATATACTTATAACTGTGCTCCATTAATCTTCTAGGCATTTTTCAATCCATTCAAATTGACATCTTAATTACTATCACACACATTTTAAAATGCAAAATAACCATATTGCTAATAATATCTGACTAGCTTTCACTTATCTTTTAGTCTAGTCAATATCTTATTTATAATTTCTAGAAATTTTTGATTAAGGTATAAAATCGACATCCATATATTACAGTAAAAATTTATAGGAAATACAAATATATAAGCATATTACGCATGAATCCCAAGCAGTGGCAACAACCAGACTGGACTGACATATAGCAGTCTGTTAATTAGCCTATGTTCCTTCCATGGAAACCATTTAGTTTATAAACCATGAGTTTAGTTGATAGTCACAGAACATGTGGCCTTTTCAACTGACTGTTATATAGTTTGCTTGGGTCTAGATGTCCCCACAGAGCCTTACATGGTCATGGGAGGTGGGCCTTTTGAAGGTAGCCAAGTCTAACATTTGTGATTGGTTTATTGTCTAGCACTGGGATTGGTGGTGTGAGTGCTACACTCACCCAGGGGCAGACAAGTGACATACAATAGAAGAGAGGGAAAACGGCTTCCTCCTCCCTTTTTGTCCTTTCTCTCCTGTCACTTGCAGCTGCTACGAAGGAGCTGTCCCTTAACCATGCCACTCTGCCTGGAAACCAGCTGAGTATGGACTGAAGCCCACTAAAACTGTAAGCTAAATAAGCCTTTCTTTCCTTTATTTTGGGCATCAAATATTTTGTTTCAGCAATCAGAGAAAAGTAACCAAGATACTAACTTTGAATGATTTATTTGCAAAACTATTTCTTTGTCCAGTAAAACCTCTGCATATCTTGTGTCCATTTTGACAGATCCATCCATATAGTTAAGACCAAGCTTTCTAATACCCATCCTGCAATACTTTTCTTTCCAATCCCTGATTATCTGTTGAAATCATTGCTTTCCATACAAAATAATATATCCTCACACATTTGAACATCTCTCCTAGCAGGCCATGAAATTCAGCATTCTGTTAGATGTTTCTTCTACAGAAAAGACTTTATTTCACTGTCATTGGGTTTTTTCTGTGTAGAATTTACCTTCCTGAGCTGTGGGTATGGCTCAGTGGCACTGTGCCTTCTTGGCAAATGCAAGGTCCTAATTTCGATTCCCAGCACTAAAAACATAAAAAAATAAAAATAATTTAACTTCTTATTGCTGCTATCGTATCAAGTAAAACCATCCTTAAACCAGGTTTTCTTATAGGTTCTTTAGAAACTCATTGGTGTTTTCTCATAAAATCTCCAGTGTAAGTTGAGAAAGAGAAGACAACACAGTAGAAATACTAGCACATATGGCATCAGATAGTTTTCAACCACAAATTTAAGAAGATATAACAAAGAAGTCTTACCTAGAATACTTGACTTTATGGTGTGGTGGATCAGGGAGACCTTGGGTCATATGGAAGCTTAAATGCCTTGAATTGGGTTAGAATTCCTAGAGGAACACAGTAGTAAACCCCGAATGGCCTATATGTAGGAAGATGGATTTTTCTCAGCAAGATATGGCTCTGATTGAGCAAAGACAACTGAAACAATGGCCTAGCATTTCAGTAATTGATCCAGTTGAAGTTGCTTCAGAACTAATATGTCACAGGTTACACAAATAATGAATTGTAGCATTAGATCTTCAAGATAAAATGCCACTCATGCTTGTCCTTCAATGTCAGTCAAGATGAATTTATTGCAGTTTAAAGTAATAGTTCACACAGGAAATATAACCCAGAAAGATGGGATATGACTCAAAAACAAAATGACATTCAGCAAGGCTTTTTGCTTCTTTCATAGTTGAAGATGTTATAGGATGCATAATTTAATGTTTTACTTTGGAGGAACACTCTTAAAGTAAATCAGGAGACTGCATTTTTATGTGGTCTATTTTTCTTTTTCAGGCACAAAACTATTTGCCTAAGTTATTCAAAACTACTTTTTCCTTCCTACCACCTAAGACATATCACACTGTAGGATAATAAACATAGTCAATTGGTGAAATTATCCATTTCATCTTAAAGTTATCAAAATTTCTATGAACAAGATTAATGTGAGTCTAGAAACCTGGTATAAACTTCAGCCAATTTTGTAAAGGAATATAGTTAAGTTTTAAAATTAAAAATAAATAAAATTTAAATAAATGCTAGCATTCCCTAAGAAGTAGAGAAAAAATTGCTAGATTAGTGCATCAATGAGATGATAACTAAAAACAACAGCTGAGAATGTGCAATAGGTCATAAGAAGTTGCAAGACTGGGGAAGGCATGACCTTGGCCTCTCAAATTGTGGAGGATGAAAAGATAAGAAATGTAGTCGGGTAAACATTACTGCAAGCCTATTTGAGGTTTATATAAATGAATTTAGAGTATGACAGTCTTCATTCTTGCATCTTTTCTTTTTTTGTATTAACATTTAATAAGTATTTAATTTTCACTTACTTTAAGAAATGTTATAACTTTTGTTTTGATTTTTAATAATCCATTGTTAATACATATTGTTCAGTAGGCATATATATGAATAATTCCTAACATCACATTACTCTTTATTTCAGTATTATTTGATTGTGTTCATAAAAGATACATGACATTATTCGTATTTTTTATTTTTTTAGTTGGTTGTGGTTTATTTTGTAGCCTATGAAGTACTCTATTCTATAGAACATTTAATTTGCTGATGAAAGCAACATTTATTCTGCAGTTATTGGGTGGAATGTTCTCTAAATGTCTGTAATGTTCATTTGATCTATAATGTAGTTTGATATTCATTGATTTTTTTGTCTGATCTGTCAATTAATGAACATTGATCAAATCTGCTATTATCACGATATAATCTGTTTTTCCTTTAGATATAATAATGTTTGTTATACATAAATTGTCTTCTGGCACACAATATGTATTTGTTTACAATTATTGTAATTTATTGAATTGATTCCTTGAACACTGTTGTACTGTATTGTACTGTATTCTTTGTCTTCTTTTATGGTTTCTATTTTAAAGTTTTATTTTTAATTGATATAAGTGTATCAACTTCAAACTTTTGGTTTTCATATCATGGAATACCTTTTCCATTGTTTTATGTTCAGCCTGTTTATCTCTTTATTGGAAAAATTAGTTTCTATAGGCAGCAAATTGTTGGGCCCATTCAGGCAGTCTACATCTTATTTGGGAGTTTAATCAATTCACATTCAATGTCATTATTAATAAGTTATGGTTTACTTCTGTCATGTTGTTTTATTCCTCCTTTTTGTTTTGAATATCCCAATTCTTGTTTTTTTTCATGTGCATTGCTTATTTTTGTTGTATAGTGGTTTACTCTACTGATAAGTTTTGATCATTTTCATTCTCTTTCTAATAGATGTAAGGCTTTCACCAGTTATGTATTTCTTTTACTTTTTCTGTATATAACAACTTTCTAGCTTTGTTTAAAAATATGCCATTCTGGTGCTTGTAAATTTCGTCAGTTTTTGTGTCTTGAAAGGTGTTTATTTGTCCTTCATTTCTGAAGTATAACCTTGCTGTATGGTATTCTTGGTTTGTAGTTTTGTTTTTTATTTCCCTTCAGATCTTGAAATATGTCCTTTCTTGCTCTCCCATTTTTTCACTAGGCTTCAGTGAGACACCTGCTATAACTCTAACAGAAATCCCCTTAAATGTTACTTATGCTTTTCTTTTAAAGCTTTTAGAAGTCTATCTTTCTCTTCTAATTTGTTAATATGCTCCCATGAGAATATTCTCTCCTGATGTGTATTCAAGGTTCTAAGAGTCTCCTGTACATTTATGTCCATGTCTTTCTCAAGATTAAAGATATTTTTCCTAATATTTCATTGAATGGGTTTGTTATACCTCTTTAATTTTATTTATTTTTGGGATTTCCTAATATTTATTCTTTTCTTATTTTCTGGAGTCCAGTGTCTTAGAGATTATATTTATTTATTTACTTACTCATTCAGTCATTTGTTCTGGGTTGACTATTTCCAAATGCCTATTTTCAAGTTCAGATATTTGTTCTTTGCAATGTATTCTTTCAGTATTTTTTGACTTATTCGATTCTTCATTCCCAAGCCTTCTATTCAAACACTTTTCATAATCTCTATATCTTTGCCAAATTTGTCATTTGTGATATGAATTGTTTTCATAATTGTATTTATGTGTTACTCTGAATTCTCTGTAATCTCAATTTCCTCATAAACATTCTTTCAAAATCAAGCATTTCATGAATATCAGTCTCTGCCGCTGATAAAGAGTTTATTGTATTCCTTTGGCATCTTCAATTTTTTCCTTTCAAATGTCCTGTTACTGTACACTGAGATTTGTGTGTCAGATGGTTCAGTGGTCTCTACTGGGCTCAGGGATCATCATCTTCCTAGGACACATCTTCCTAAGAATTGGAATATGCTTGAACCTGACTTTTCAACAAATTTTCCTTCAGGTTATTCTCCATAGGAAAAGAGAGAGCACAAGGATATGTATGTTAGAAACCCTTTGGAAAAGTTAATAATATTTTTTCTTATCACTCAGATAACATTACATATTTGCAAAAGAAAATTCAGCTTGTAGCAGGTAACACAGTTGCCTGAATTCACACCCTCAATCACCATGTCAGTTCTGACCTAACATAGATACTTTCATACGTGGTAATCATTCAATTAATGTCTGTTGAAGACACAAAAACTGTCTTATGATCATAATTATGACAGTCAAGATTCACCTAATATTTGCCAAAAACCTCTTAAATGTTTCCTATATGGTAACTCCTTTTACATTAACAAAATATATCAAAATTTCTTACCTGAAAAGTACATTTTCCATCCATTATTGTTGCTCTGAATTTAATTTCCTGTTAGCTTGGAGGATATTTACCACTTCATGTGTGTTTTAGAGAGTAGCAGATTTCTATGTGAACATCTCAAGTAATGGTATGGCTTTCCCAGCATCCTTGAAGCTAGGATGTAAATTACTTGCTAAAGAGATGCACAATGCCTACCAGACATTGAAGTAGAAGTAGTAACAATTTAAAAAAAAATAGTGCTGTTAAGACTCATCCCAATTGTAACTGCAATCAACTTCATTTCAAAAAAAGCATCAATTTTTGGGGGGAACAAACTGTAGGCTGAGTTGGTGTTTTGCTGTGTTGATATGACAGTTAATCTTGATGGATTTGAGAGACACCCAGGAGGTTAGTAAAGCACATTTCTGGATGAATCCAGTCCTGTCATACAGTTTTGACCTTGGCCTCTTTCTCTCTGGCACTCTTTCTGCTTTCTGAATACAGTATGTTGAGAAGCATTTATTGAGAAGCCTTTTTGTTTCTGCCTTGTAGTTAGCTGATCATGGGCTGAAACCTCTGCTCCTTTAAGTTGAGAGTGTCAGCTATTTTGGCTCAACTATATGAATGCAGTGTTCTATGTTCTCAGTGATTTTTCAGCTATACAACATTCAAATAATTATCTTAATTAATTATATAAAGTACATTTTTACTTTTTGCTACTAATATCTTTGGCTATTACATTCTTATTTTACCTTAGATCAAAGTAGACATTTAAAATTAATTTCCAATTAATAAAACTAATTAAATCATTTGATAATATACTGATGAGTGTCGTACTGAGTCTTGTGGGAGCACATTAATTAATAATAAATTCCTTGTGACCTTCTATTTGCAGGAAATGAGTTAAACTAAGTTAATAATTATCTTATGTACAATTAATAAGTTCTGTATGAGAGAGAAAGTATCTAAATGATCCAATGGAGAGAAAGAGTAATTTTATGGAGATTTTTCTGGGAAGATTTTCTGGAAGAAACTGTGATCTGCACCTGGAAATTTGGGATGATGAAAAGAGGTAAAGCAGACTGAGCAGAGCTGGGTGACTCAGGTGGTTCATGACTCAGGGCTCAGTTTCGTAGAATACTGAATAGAGACCTCAAACTTACATGTTTATTTGAGCCAGCAGTGCTAATTAAGGGTGTAAAGAAGTCTGTGTATGATACTCTGCATGGTGTAGTTTTTAGTGACTACATCTCATCCTTTTAGCACTTGGCTTTGTGTAGATAAATTTTCCAGGGAAAGAAACAAAGGTGCAGCTACTGGGTTTTATTTACTTTCTCATATTGTTGGGACAAAATACCTGACAATCCACAAGTTAAAGACAAAAAGATTTATTTTAGCTCATAGTTTGTAGAGATTTTAGACCACATACACCTGGCTTCAAGGCTAACTAGCATAGCAGAGGAATGTCACAGATGAGAAAGAGCTGATGTTAGGGTAAGCAGAAAGCAGTCTTTTTGTCCCTTTATATTCTATCCAGGCTATTGATTGTTACTATCTGCACCCATACTGGAGCTTCAGTAAGTCCATTCAGCTATGCTCAGAGCCATGTTGATGTAATTAGGCAAATAATCCAGTTATCACACACTTAATCCAGTATGACACACTCATGACCTAGTCATCTCCCAAAAGCTTCATCTATGAGTGCATGAGACTGGGAGACATCTATAAATATGCCATAGCTCATACAAATTTCAATATTTTAGTAGAAATTTTTTCTGCACACCTATCTATATTGCATTTGATGTTCAATATAACATTGAAATTGTCATAATTTATTGAGAAACTTATAATTTATTATTTTTCTCAAAAGACTATATATGAGAAAAGTGAACCAGTAGATAATAGAGTCTAAGAAAGAAACTGTGACCAATTAGTAGCAAAAATAAACAACTTATTATCAGATTTTCTAAGACTATGAAACAATTAAAAATAAACAGTGAAACCCACTGCCTCTCTAGCCTTTAGGATCTAATACCAGTTTATAACATTATTGACCATGACAATTCTACACATCTTTTCCCTGTACTTTGTGTAGATAAATTTTCCAGGGAAAGAAACAAAGCTGCAGCTACTGGGTTTTATTTACTTTCTCATATTGTTGGGACAAAATACCTGACAATCCACAAGTTAAAGACAAAAAGATTTATTTTAGCTCATAGTTTGTACAGATTTTAGACCACATACACCTGGCTTCAAGGCTAACTAGCACTCAAACCTTGGTGACTGGTAGAGTAGGAGAAAAGATGAATTGCCTTTTCTCCTCCATTAGACTTCTTTATTGAGTGAATCTAAACAGAAGGTTTGAGGATGGGTAGGTACTCTGATATTTAATCAGGTACAAAATATGATTTAGACAGGTCATCAGGGACCTTAGTAGCTAACTAAATTGCAATTTGTATTATAAAAGTATTGGAAGAAAAGTCATAAGAAAAAGGTTATATATTTTATCTAGTGGCAGTCAGAAAATAAACTTTGTATGCAAGGAATAGCAGGAAACCAAAATAATATTGATTTTGATTAAATTCAAAAAGTCATATATTTCAGTAAAATACTTTGATGGAAAATATACAGAATTACATAGTCCCAAAATAGGTAACAATTTTATTGATATGATTTTCTTCTCTAAAACACACAAGCTAAATTTTTTACTTAAATGTAAATAAATTGAAGCAACATACGTTATCAGACTAAATAATTTCTGTTCTTTTATTTGGTGAGATTCTATGCAATATAAAGGAATTTTTCATTCTGTTATGAATATAATTAGTTGCTGGAGTCTGACCAACACACATACAAATATCTTAAAATTTTTTCCAGGCATATTCCACTTCGTTGTATTTCTTTAGTTTTCAGTCACATTGTGAGGGGCGGAAATAGGCATACTACTTTGTTTACACAGTGGAACCGTGGAGTCAGCATAGATACTGTATAAATTATCATATTTCTGAGAACTTAAGAATTTCAACTCTGGTCTTAGAAAATATTCTAATAGACATTCAAATAAGCCATATATATATATATATATATATATATATATATAGCTATATATGGCTAAATCAATTTAGCTCTACCATATATATACAGACAGGATAGCATGCAGCCTGAGCCATATGTGTTGCTCTCTTTTGAAAGACACTTTGATAACAAATATTTTGACAATTATCTGATGTGATGAAAAATCCATCCATAAATGTTTATATTTTAGTCTCTATTTGTATTGGGAAATGATACAATTGCATGTAATTTAAAAAGGCATGTACTAGGGAAACAAACATAAGCAATAAATTTTAAATCTATGCATTTTAATAGCTTTTCTTGTACTTTCATATTAGAAAAAAATTCAATTCACAATCCAAGCAGTTTAATTTTATGGAATACTATTTTAATAACAAATGCTATCATGCCTGTCTTTATAAAATTAACATAAAATGGAAGATCTAAAATTGGTAAATACAGTTTTATTATAGTTATAAGAAAAAAGAAATATTGTGATTTATGATGTATTATCTACTTAAGTATGATTCTTTAAAAATATTTTTTAAAGTAAAGAAAGAAAAAGTAAGAGAAACAAACATGGAGTTCTAAAATAAAACAGCCATACAGAATGTCCTGTAAACCTCATTAAAAGCCAACACTTCAGGAGAAAGCAAGATTCCGACCGATTCTTTAGTTCACAAAATCAAGTAATTTTGACTGATAGCATTTATTGAAAAATAATAAAATTCTCATAATTTTGAATTCCAGTGTCATTTGCCATTCACAAATATAAAGTCAGAATCTGGCTTAATTCATAAACTCTAACTCTCCAGTTGGTGAATATGTTTTATAAGGTACAGACAGTGAAGCATGTTTTTATTGTTTTTCTCTCTTGTTGTTCATCACTAACAGAGAATTTAAGAAAAAATAACTTGTCTGTCCATATCCTTGTCTTGAATATTTTCTACCCAAATGGGAAAACTGTCTATCTCTGGCATTATAATACCTCATTGCAAGGTGTAATTAGCAAATTCACATTATTCTTCCCTGAGACACAGCAACTCTACTTTACAGTAACTGTTGACCTCTAGCTTCTGCTAATTTTAGCAGTAGATTTTCTAAATATGACAAAACTCTTCAGTTTTATTCTAAGCAATGTAAGTCCTGACCTATAACTTAAAATGAAAACAAGTAAATAAAATCTTTATTATATTTAAATATAACAAACCCAAACTCTATCTTGAAAGTTATTATGTCCTGTGCTTTTGAATAAATCAAAGTAGAATGATTGAAACTTCTGACCCAGAGATCTAAGGAAGAACTAATTGAAGAGGTTTGACTGTAGCAGAATGTGAAGCTTGTAGCATCACCCATTTTAGGCAATACAAACTCTTTGAGTGTCAGTTAAAACATGTACATGAAATTAATAATAATTCTCACTCCATACAATTATTTGAAGGAAAAAGAGAACTTATATAAATGTCTGCAAGCATCTCTGATGATTAATGATTTATATTTATGTAATAAAATTTATTTCTAATTCTTCTTAATTAGTAAATATATATTTTGGGAGATCTTTTTTAAGTTGTAAGTTAATTTATATGAGTGTTTTATATATGTGTGTTCGCATTTATTTTAGAAATTTTTTTTCTTCAGGAATTCTTTTGTCAATTACTTTTTACTTTGATAATTTTTACCAAAGTAAAATTTTAGTAAGATTATTCCATGTATTTGGTGTCAGGAGTGGAGTAATTTTCACAAAATAATTATTTGTAAATTTTAAAATTCAAAACATTTTATAATTATATTTGTTAAAATCATATATATATATATGTAATAAAGAACTGGGAAATAGAAAATAAATATAATATGTTAAACTAGATGTATCAGTAATCCTTAGTAATTAAATATTAATATAAACACTACCACTAGAAATAAAAGTTAAGTATACAAACTACCTGCCAATTTCCAGATCTTATCGGGATTTTTCATCCTATTTATTTTAAGCTATGCATTTTTACAAAAATATTTCCATTGTATGCACACCTGGTAAGGCATATATTCTTACAGACTTTAGAATTCACAAAAAATAAAGATTTGTGAGTTTTATTGATTTCTGACTCTTGTTTCAAGAACAGATGAGAATTCAAAAGAATAAAACAGACTAACTTTACTTAATAACCTAAAAGCTTTGGATGAAATTTATCTTTCAGACTTCCACATCCATAAGAGATGTGGACCTCTAGTTCTGGTTTATTTTGTTTGTACTTCAAGCTAAAGCATGACAGAATCTAGACAATTTTTAATTAGTGCTGATCCCACCAAAGTGCTCTCACTATTCTTGTACAGCTCCCACAAACTTATTTAGAAATAAAAAACTATCCTTCCGAGTCCACCAGTGTAGTGGGTTTCACCTTTCTAAATTTCTTCAAACTCTTAATTGCAAAAGAGTCTTACCCTGCCATCCTGACCTACTCATTTATTTTCCTTTAAAATTATCTTCTATATTTTTATTATTTTTGAAAATTAATAAACAAAAAAGTAGATATATTAACAAGATTCTTTTCTATTGAAGAATCTATACCTATTCATGATGTAGACTCTTAGCACTACATTCAAATGGGAAAAAGTTAGAAAGGGTGAAAAGTAGATTATGTAATAATCTTTAGGTGTTCACGGCACTTAGTACCTGAAAGTTAGGTCATGTAAGCAGAGTCTAATTTTTAAAAAGTAAGACATTTCCCTCTATCTCTTCCCAGAATTCAAAGTGTTATCTTATTAAGAATTCAGTGATTTCTTAATAGTATTAGTTATGATTTGGTATATATTATGAGGGTTTTTTCAGTAATAGTGTATAAAATTAATATTAATAAAAATAGTTATACATTAATATGATTTAATTGATATAATTTTTATGGACTAGGTCAATTAGATGTGTAATATTTTCACAGAATACAGAAAATATTAAATCACTTTAAGTTGGAGCAGTTTTAGATATAAAATAAACAAATGTGAAGATACAAGTACAAGATAGTTGTGGGGGAACTATGGTGTATGGGTGTATGTGTGTTAGTAACCTGTATTTAATCAGTACAATGTAATAAATGTGTGCCAATCAAAATAAAGACATATTTTCAACCAAATACATACTCTTCTATAGGCTTTAAGGGCAGGATATTCTCTGTTAGGCATCTCTAGTTCCCATCTTCCTGGATGACTCAGTTTCCATTCTTCTTCTGCTTCAGTGTCTGTTGGTTCCTTGACATACTTAAAAACCCTGGCTCTCAGTTAGAAAAGATAGACATGAAGCCTCAGCTTTACTACCAAATAAACCATTGTGGAATTTCTATGGCTAAACCCTCAGATACCCACAGTGAAGGAAAGGACAGACACTGCTCACCAAACTAAAAGCTGCGTACTCTTCCTCTTTTCTTTTTGCATTCTTCAAGGATTTTTTACCAAGTTCAGAAATTTCCCACACCTTTTGCTTCTGCATGAAATGAAATATTTTCATACATCATGTTGTGTTACTCTATATTTGATGCATTCAGCCACAAAGATTGCTAAAATTTAATTTGCTAATCAAACTCACCTTTTTGAAATGAAATGTCTAAAGAAATCTTTGCAAATGTGTGGCTTTTGCAATAAAATCTAAATCACATTTCAAGATAGTTTCTGAACTTAAAGCCAGTAATTTCACCGATTTATAATTAGATTCTTTTAGAATTTTTTGTTCCTGAGGGAGGCCTTTTCTTATGATCAGTTATTAATAACAGAAAGATAGTACAAAAAGATGTATTTGCAAAGAAGGGTAAAAAGTATCAATTTAGAACATTTTGTTATTGTAATCAAAGTAATTATTTTTAATAAAAAAATGGCAACAAATATGCTTATTCTTTATTTTAAAAAAGGCTTTTTCATGTCAATAAAAGAAGTGATAAAGTGAAATAAGAAAACAACATTGTAAATAATTCTGTTCTAATGAGTAATAGCATGAGAGTTAGGAACAGTCCAGACACAATGACATATGCTTCCATGGCTATCCTAAATAAAAGTTAGTAAATTAGAGTAAATTAGAGTTTTGTCTCTTCTTCACAGTCCATCAAATAACTGGTTTCATAATCAATGGACTATGAGAGCACCCGCAGGTGCCCTTTGAAAAACGCAGCAGTGAAGTGACTCTGGATCTAAATGTCACTGAATAGTTTATCATTTTAATTTCTTCATGATATAAATGTGTTGGGCTTCCAAAGCCTTTCAATGTTTTTAAGCTATAAGCTTTCGTATCTAATACTTAGTAACAGATATGTAAGCCAACAA
Source organism: Hydrochoerus hydrochaeris (assembly GCA_004027455.1). Classification (NCBI taxonomy): domain Eukaryota; kingdom Metazoa; phylum Chordata; class Mammalia; order Rodentia; family Hydrochaeridae; genus Hydrochoerus; species Hydrochoerus hydrochaeris. Next base: position 226,909 of record PVLA01000897.1, on the reverse strand, counting down.
TGTCGTAATCCTTCCTCAATGTCACAGAGATTCTTAAATATGTACATATAAACCACATACCTAAAATTCTGATTCACTTCTGACCTTCTACACAAAAGCATAATTAAAGTAATTCTTACTCAAGGTCCAGTTGTCTAGTATTCTCCTGGTTCCTCCATAAGTCCATGAATGATTCTGGTATAAAACAATTTCTGTTAATGGAAATGTAGCTTACATAAAGAAATTCCAGTTCTGTTTTTCTAATGGCTACTAAAATCAAAGCCAATAAATTAACATTTTGACCTTACTTCTCTGCACTGAGAATCTTTTCTACAAATATGATTGGTAAAGTTAATTTCATAATTTCACACTATTTTGAACCTGACAAAACACTATAGATGAACATAAGCAATTTAAAGCCAAGTGTTTGTAAACACACCAGAAGATTTTGTTCTAATAATGGTAACTAGGAGGAAAAGTTCTTTATGCATCTTCAAATCATCCAAAAGAGTAGATCTATTTTACTAGGTGTGGGTCATCTAATCAATTGAACCTCTATTGCCATGTTTAAAAATACTTTTTTCTGTGGCAAATTGTAAATTCATGTTTCAGTCAAGATGAACTGCAGCTTTAAGTTATTCAGAAGAAAATATGACTTGACCTATTTAAGATCTTGGGAGATCTGGCAAAAGATATTTTTAAAATATGATCTCACAGTTATCGCAAAATATAGATTAGTGACAGGTGAACTGTCGGATCTTAGAAACTGATAACCTCCTAACAGTAAAGCAGCAAAGTATCTTTTATCCTTGGTCTGACATTAGGAGTACTGTGTGGATGAAATAAGATTATACCTATTAAATCACTTTAGAAATAAGTGCCTTTTGTACCTTTCAGGTATTAATAGATAAAAGAATCTTAATGTAATCTTCTCATAAAGTAATGTAGGCCACAATATTCTGTGGTTCAAAAGCCTTTAGAGGTTCCCATACCTTCCAAATTCAAGACAGACTTCTTTGCTTGGCATTTAATATACTCCACAATAGAGTTACAACCTATTTTCCAGACATGTATACTATTATGACCTCTGCAAATGCTGGTCTGCATCCATTATCACGACTCAACTACATTTCTCATGAATTCTTTTTCATCATCATCTCTTATCTTGGAATAGTTCTTTCATCTATATTAAGAGTAGCTATCTTCTCAGTTCTCTCCCCAGTACCTAGTAAAAGAGCAGGAAAATAGTAAAACTGCAGCAAGTAGAGCAGAATCAAGCCTATGTTACTAATAATAGCCTAATATTGCATGTGCCTTTTGATTTCACTTGATGGCCAGGGTCTAAAAGGACAAAAATGCTTGAATAAATAGTATATCTTCTTCTGAATATAGGTATATTTTATATATAAATATATGAAAAAGACAAATTTCAATATTATTTTAACCTAAGATTGAATAGTTGATGAGTTTAAATGTAAGGAAAATTCTACAGCATTTTAAGGGATTGTAAGACATAATATTACTTACTCATATGAACAGGTCAAAGTAGTACAGTCGGAAATCAGTTACTGAAATTATTACCTATCATCATCTGGAGTAAATACAGTGTAAGGCAGTTTTTTGGTTGAACAATAGATAACAAATATAAAGGTTAATAGAGGGCATAAAGAACCATGATTATAGTAGAGTTGGTTGCTTCTCAGTAAATCTGAAGGTTTATATAAAAAATGTTTAACATTTTTATGTTTTAAATTCTCAGATGATCATACAGTGATAGAAACATCTGAATGTCATGATTGCTTCAAAAGATTTATCTCCTTAGTTGTAATCCTGAGTAAGCGTTAAGATAATAAATGACTGTACTATCATAATTTGGTTTTATAGCCTTATCATATCTCTTACAAGAAAATCAGGACAGTGATTGCAAAGAAACTTGACAATAAAATTGGAACTGAAACAGTTTGAAAAATTTCAAACTCCCAATAACACTAAACTCCACTTAGCATTGCTGGTTCTACTAATTTTATGAGAATGGCCCTATGTTGTTTGAAAATCCAATCTAGGACACACCTGAGGTATCATAGTTACCTTAAAACTCTTCCTAATTTTCATGCACTATTAGATCTAAAATTAGATTGTGCTTCCACTTTGCAAAATAAAAAAGTTATTAAAGCTTATCAGCAAGAACAAGCCATACACACACACACACACATACACATGTATCTGTAGATAGAACTATAGATACATGTATATTAACTATATCCCTCTACTTACATATGTATATATATATATATATATCTATATCCCTCTACTTACATATGTATATATAAATATGGATAATGTATATGTATCTATAGTTATATAAAGATATATATAAGATATATATATAAACATATATATATAAAGATATATATTTAAGAGAGAAGTAGATATATAGAGACATCCATATATATATGTATATATATATATATATATATGTATATACATATATATATATGGAGAGAGGAATATCAAAAGCTTTAAACTAATAAGGATAGTTATGTACACATATCTATATCTATAGATATATAGATTCATTATCACTATCTATCTCTATCTCCATCTCCATATCTATCTCTGTCTCTATATGGAGAGAACAATGTCAAAGGCTTTAAATTAAGAAAGGAGAATACCTTAGTTTTATGCATACATATCTATATTGTCTATGTCTATATCTGTATATAAAGAGAGGAATACCAAAAATTTTAAACTAAGAAAGAAGGAGGATAGTTTTAGTTATATGTCAGCCTCATTAGTGGCATTGATTCCTCTTCTAGAGAAATTGTATTAGAGAACCTCTTAGGTACCTGGAATTGTTAAGTTGGTTGTTTGAAACCTATAGTCAGTAGACACCAATTGTAATGAAAACTGATTCTTAAGGGAACTAATAATAGGAAACTAGATGTAAGAGTACATTTACTTTAAATAACCTACCCATTAACCCACTGAAAACACCCTATCTTGTGTATGGGTTTCCTAGGGCTTCTATAACAAAGTGCTATAGTGCCTTAATAGAAATATATTTATATACAGTTCTGAAAACTAGAAGCCCAAATTCATGTTGTTAGCTGGACCATATTCCCCCTTAATTCTGAAGGAAAAGAGTCTTCCTCATCTCTTCTAGTTTCTGGTAACTCCAGGCTCACCTTGGCTGGTGGTGCCACCCCTCATGCCTCTGCCTGTCTCTTTGTATAGCTCTGTTTCACTGTGTCTGTGTCCAGATTTCCCTCTACTTCTGAGAACAATAATGATATTAGATAAGTATCCACTTTCAGGAATTAATGCCAATTTGACCAGGTCTGTAAACACACTACTTCCAAATAAAGCTATATTCAGAGATACTAGGGGATACAGGGATTAAGAGACAAAAAAGGAACTGATCATAGGAAATTCGACTATGAAAACCTACCCCTAGTTTTCCTCAAAATGTATTATCTTTGCCAGGGATATAGCGTAGCAGCCAAGTGCCTGTCTGGCAAGCACAAGGTCCTCTTGAAAATATGTCGGTCTCATGAGCAATTCAGAGAAATCCAAGCTATCTGACCGATTCATCCACCAATCTTCCCTGAATAATCACAGTTCTTTGTGTACTTCCTCCTGAGATGGATGATTGGAACTGGCCATCACTTGCCAAAAATCTTACACCAAAGTTTGACAGCCACACACCTTGCCAAAACTCTAAAGCAAAATGTTAGGCTAAGAAATTTCCAAATTCTTTTAACTTTCATTCCTCAAATTATGTCTTTGTTTTCACATTTTACAAAAGAACATTTCAACTCTTTATTTCAAAATCTCAGCTACATGTTCATTGCTTACAAAGTCTACTTTCCATCCACAAGGCAGTAGTTCAGCAAAGTGGTCTACAACTTCTATAAGCAGCATCACCTTATTTACCTTTTGGGCATTATGTATGTAAAGAATGTACCAATAAAATTAATTTTAAAAAAAGAACTACAGAAAAGTAAAACAAAGAAATAGACAAAACACAACAAACCAAGAGGACCATGGTGCAAAGTCAATTAATTGCTGCTGTTCATTTGTATCTTCTCCCATAGTTGATCCGACTGGTCCCACTGATCTCATTCTAGAAGATCCATATCAGGTGCTAGGTCTGGTTTGCTCTTGTGTCAGCAGACTGAGATCAGGTTCAGAATTTAGTGTGTTCTACTGTCAGATTGGTTCCAGGTACAGCATTCAGTTTAACCTCATGTCAGGATGGAAAGCTGCTGCTTTGTGGCTGTGGTCAAGTCTCTTCAGCTGGTAGGTGGGGCCTAACTGTTCCAGCCCTGTTGCCATGTCCCAGACATCTACTTTACTCACACACAAAAAGATACCAAACCACCACAATAAAAAGCCCACAACCTTACAAATAAACAAAAACAATCTTAAAATCTTAAAAGAAAAAAGGCATTTCTCTGAAGATATACTGTTTTGTTTTGTTTTGTTTTCTTATGTTTTGTTTTGTTTCACAGGGGCCTACAGTTCTGAGGCAGTGTCCAGTTCCAGATGTGTCTTTGCTGTCACTGGTAGGTAAATTTGGCAGAGTCCAGATTTCAGATCAGTACTGGGTGCAGTCACCAGCAAGCAGGCAGAAGGTTCAGAGTGGGGTTCTCAATCACCAGCCCTTCAATCCCATGGAGATTCAGACTGAGCCTAGCCTTGGTTATAGGCATGGGGCCTGAGTCTTTTAGTTTAAATTTATCGGGGATCTCCTGCCAGCTTGATCCTGGTTCCCCCTGACCGTGGATGGACAACTCCCATGGTTGTCTCTCACCCAGTCACTATGGAAACGTAACACTGGGCACCTTTAAATGAAGTCAGTCCATGGCTGCCCTGAGTATGGGATTCAATCAACTCCTCCCTGAAACAACATTCAACCACTCTCTCTAGGGGCTAAGTCAGACCCTTGGACTGTGGTCACTCAGTAGCTATTGCAGCAAATAGCATCTGCCAGTCTGTTCCACTGCTGTGTTTCTCTCTGGAGTCCCCTGATTTTACTGTCTTTAGATTCAGTTTTCCTTTCTTGTAAATGACAAGCCAGTGTGGTTGTCCTTTTCTTTTTCTGCCTTGTGGTCTGCTTTTTCAATTTCTCTATAGCCTCCATTTTTCCCTGCAGATCCTTCCTGGGTCCCAGTGCTCTACCTTCCTCCTTTTCTTCCCTAAACTTTTATGTTACATTGTCTAGATTTTGAATGTCGGAGGGGCTGATCAACTGTTAGTTATCACTATGCCATTTTCCTCAAATTTTTATGTTTATTTATTTTTTCTTGATTGAATAAATTATATATTTTCTTCTATTGGTGGTTCTTATATATTATTTTTAATTTTTTAGTCATCACACATCATGTTTATACAAGTTAAAATTTAGGTATACATTTTAAACCTTTTTAAACAATACACATATTTTAGAAAGTCAATTATCTTTTTTCTTAATTTGTGTCTCATTTTAAAACCAAATCCATGACACTTACTGTGGTTCATTTACATGCATGGCTGATTTACATTTACTTTTACTTTTCCACTTACTTATTCCTTTTTCTATAGGAAATTTAAGAATTCTTTCTTCCAGTATTAAATTATATCTTAGTGAATTTCTCTTGGCTGGTTAACTCTTTCAATATTTTATTTATAAACATTTTTCCCATTTTACTTCACAAGTAATTGATTAGAATCTACATTACCAGGCAATGAATCAATTTTGTTATTCTTTTGAAGTTTTTTCACCATCTTCTGATACACAACATTGCTATTAGAAATTCTTATCCATGTGTAATGGTGCACACCAGTAATCCCAGCAGTCAGGAGACTGAGGCAGCTGGATCAACTGTGAGTTTGAGGCCACTTGAAACTATATAGTGAGACACTGCCTCAAGAAAAAAAAAAGGAAAAAAAGAAGAAAAAGAAAGAAAAAAAAGAGAAAGTTTCCTGTCATTACCGTTGTCAGTTCTTTATATGTGATTTGATTTTCCTCTCTTTTAAAGCAACTTATTTGAGGTCCTGCAGATTTAACTTGGTATGTTTACATTTGAATTAATCCATGTTTGACTTGGATTTATTTTTTAAGAGTCTATATGTTTATGTTTTTATTACTTTGAAAATGTATGAATTATTTCATTAACCCATTGTTATTCACTCTTCCTTTGTAAATTAGGATTTAATTTTTTATCACCCTTGAGATGTTTCAATTTTGAAGTTTAAGCTATGAATTTAATTTTCAGTAATCACAAGCACTGTAAATTGTTAGAAATTTATTTGCATTAATGTATATGGAAGCATATATACATATATTCATCTTTAATATGCTTATTGTAAATCAGTTATATATAAGATTGAATTTTTTTACCTATATATTCCATATTACTAACCTGGTAATTCTAGAATTTATACTACTAGCACATATCTATTATTTTTAGATATTTAAGGTCAAGTTCACTCTTAAATTTCTAAGAATCATACAAAGGCTTGCACATACTACATAATTTCCTGATATCTATTTTTAATAAATGTTAAATGCTAAATAGAATAATAAAATTGCATAGCTCATTAATGTCACTAGAAAAGACACAGTACTTATGTGAAATCTCTTATTGTTATACAGGTGCCAGATTTCTGATCTTTTATACCACATCCTAGAACAAAGTTTGTCAAAATGAAGCTCAGGAATACTTTACTAATTTTAAATTCCATGTAATAACATATCAAGATCAATGAACATGAATGTGTAAAAATATTTTTATTGAGAAACATTTGAATAGCAGGTTTGGGGATATGGTTCATTGATAGAGAATTTTCCTGGAATGCCTGAGACCCTGAATTTAAAAAAAAAAACAAAAACTGGACTACACTACCTAGAAATGTTACTGCATATGAAATACAGTATCAAATGGGATACAATTCATTTATTATGTTCATCATTCCAAACTCTATCCCATTAATTATTCTCTAACTCATCAATCAGGCCTATTATTAAGATTTAATAAAACATAATACATTTTAATTATGTTTTAAAAATAAGTATGAAACATTTGAAAAATGAGGATTTCATTTATAGGTATTCTTTTGATTTCCTCATATGAAGAAAAAATTTAATCATGTTGTTTTTACTCTCATCACATGAGTTATATTCTGTGACATGGTTAGCAGATGTCATAGATACTGTTGAAAGTCAATTCTGACCCTCCTATCCTAAACATGTAAGCCCATGAATCAAGAACAAGTTCCTAGAATGCAAGATCTACCAATGTGATATCAAATCTTGGTAGTTTGCTTCATTGGAGTGAGAGACATAATTGATAAATCACATTTCTACTTGTATCTGTGAGGAGGTTTCTATAAACAATTGGTGTTCAGATAACTGACTTGAAAGGGAAAGACTCTCTGAATGTGGGCAGTACCATTCAATAAGCTGGAGACTCAGATGGAACAGAAAAAACAAAGCACAAACACACTTCCTCAGTTCCTGAAAGTGTGAGGCTTATTGTCACTGCTGTCATCCTATGGTATAAGACTCAGATTCTTCAACCTTTGAACGTGGACACAAATCAGCAATTCTGCAGCAGCCTTCCAGGACTTCGGTCCACAGTTGAGAATGCATGATTGGTTCCTCTTATTCAGAGATTTCCAGTTTATTAGACTGACCAGGTACTGATTTGCCTGGCTCTGCAACCTGCAATGTGGGACTATCCATCCTCTTAATGTATAAACCAGTCTAAATAATCCCTTCATACTACATTGTATAGATTTTGTTTCTCTAAAAATTCTTGACCAATACCATAAGCTTCCTAGGTAACATTCTCTAATTTACCCATTGTGTTTCACCTAATGAAAATCTAATTAATTTAGCACAGAAAGAAAACAGAATTGGTTAAAGCCTAGCAGCTAATCCTCTCTTTCAAAAACTCAAAACTCAAAATACTTTAACAATCTTGCCCCATTCTCACTGGTTTGCTTGATGACACTAATTTATCATATTTAATATCTTACTGATGATACTCAACAAATAGTTATAAAATAAAGATTTTGGTTACAGGTAATAGTATGTAAAATAGGAATATTTCCATACTTTTATTATATTTGATACAGCAACTGTAAAAATGTATATTTGGATTGGCAAAAATACACTACTGCTATAAAGAAAATAGGAACAACATACTGAGTCTGTTAGACATCTGGAATAAATTTAGGAAAGGAGGATTTGTTACACCCAAAAAGCACTTGCTGGAGGAATTATCAAAGAGATTATCTCACAAAACTTCACAACAATCCTCAGAGATCATTGTTATTATTCCAGTGAAAAAGTTATATTAATGACACTCTAATCTACTTTTTATTAAAATGTGAATTTCCAGTGTTGGTGGTTTTTAAGAAGAGCATAAAATTTAGCTCAATTATCAAATTCTTGTTCTAGCTCCATTGCAGTATTTCCAAAAGAAAACTAGAGGATTACTATGGCTAGTTCTGGAATAAAAACCACCACTCTCTGTTTGATTCCAATCAGAGAAAAAAATTGATCTTTCTATGTGCTAACTAAGTCAGTAGCAATCTTTTCTTCTACACTGAGATCTTTCTGCAATTGGATTTTTGTTTTGTTTTAAGAGACAATTTTTCTGTAGAAAACCATAAACTTTGCAATATAGTTTTTGATCTAATTTTCACAAAATGTTTGAATGTTACTGCAAACAAATCCCACATAATATATTGAAGCAATAAAAGAAGAAACTCAAAATAAAAATGTAGTTTGAATACTAAGTCCTTTAATGTTTCATTACAGTTTAGAAACTCTTACTGTTTGTTCAGTAGTAATTTGATTTAAAGCTTATAGAACATTGAACTAGAATAAATTCCTTTGGGTTATTTGTTTTCCACTAATTAAATATTAGTATTTTAGCTCTGCAACACTTACATATTATTGGTACAACTTTAAAATGAAAGTGTTTCTTCATATAACTTCCAAAGAATGAAAAACATTGTAAATGAATTAAACTCTTACAAAAAAAAAACACTCTGTATAAGGATTAACTAATTTGACATTGAATTCTATTTTTCAGAAGAGTGCTTACCCCACATTTTGGCTTTAGATCTCTTGACAAGCATTTATTTTATATTAACTCCATTCTATTAAAAACATCGATTTAAATATATGTATCTGCCTCTTGCTGAAGAATAAATGTTCATTTACCCTTACATATCTTTATGGCACATATTTAGCCAAACACCTTCCAATCACATTGCAGTCATTTGAAAAATACCCATTATGAGAATAAATGAATAAATAAATTAATTTTTAAAACTGTGAATTAGTACATTATACTAAAACTGTGACATTTAGTCACTTACACTAAGCATAAAGGCACTCTAAATCATATGTACTACACCAGTGAAATGAATTAACTTTGATTTGGTACGGTTACTAGTTTCTTTTCTTAACTCTGCCATATGGTATCCCTGATATCTCTTCACTCTGTCTGTAAACTTATAGCAGACAAGACAATCTTTAAGAATTTTCATTTTTCATCTCATATTTCTTATTAAAACTAACATTCTGGCATCCTGGCTACCAACTACAAAGAAAACTCCTTTTTTCTCTGCCCTATCTTAATGTATAGTAATGCTAAATCCAAAGCCCATACTAATTCCAAAGTTATGTGTATCAAGGAATAATCTCTTCATTCCATGTAAGATATATAGTAGGGTTCTAAGGATGTAGGAATATATTGAATGTTATATTGGTGAATCTTCAGTGTTGCTGAGTATTTGATGTGCCATGGCTCAAAATCCAGCTAGGAACAGAAATTGCCCCTCAAAATTTTTAAATTCACATTAGCCATGTTACCAATATATATGTGTTATTGTCTGTTTCCTTTTTTTAAGAATCATTTTGGTTTATATCTTATATTCTGAGAAACTGCTCTGAGAATAGAGATATGGAGTATAATAACTATTATTCTCTTATTACTTGATTATGAAATATTTTTCATAAAATCAAAAATTGAAGCCATGTATTACATATATAATACATTCAAATAATACATTCTGTTTAAGTTTTGTTTGTAATAGATTTTGTCACTTGAATGTGTCTTATCTCATTTAGATTACTGTATCAAATAATGTCAAACTCTTAAGGGTTTCATAAGTTACTAATTTACTGTAATTTGAATAATGTATTATAAGCATTAGAAAATGAATTTTTGTTATATTTTTGTTTCTTCATATACAAAGAAAACAAAACAGAAATTTGTTAAGAAAGTGGCATCCTACGGTGAAGATGCAGCTCAAATCAATACACTCAGCAATACTTTTATACCTAGAAATTGAGTTTCCTGTGGAGTAATTTCCCACCAGTTTTCTGCATTAAAATAAATTCTTTCAAAATTTCTATAGCTTTTAAAACTTTAATAAGAGAAGATTATTTTGAAACTGAGTCATTATTGATTGTTTTGAGAAAAAATTCAATAATGAAAAGAAGTCCAAAAAATTATGAAATGTGTACATTTACTGATGATTTAAATGTACTTAAATTGATTTCCAAAACAATTTATACCACTCTTAAAATGCTATATGTGTTGTACATGGTTTGTATTTTGTATATGATACCATTTAATAAGTAAAGCTTAACTTTTGGATAGGGTATAGTTCAGTATAAAACTATGTACTTAGGATGCAACAAACTCTAAGTCAATCACCACCACCACCACCACAAAAGCAACAAAATAATTTAAAAACTACACTATGTTTATAGTTTCTGTAATGTGCAAAATTAAAGTATGCAATATATTTATCAGGAAAAACTATGTGTCTGCATGTGTGTTTGCATGAGTTTACATCCAGATATGTAGATATTTATCATCAGTAGTTCAATTCAACATTATTAGAAAGTACATGGGATATAATTATCAACTTCTTGCTGAAAGAAGTGTAGAGATAAATTTAGCATATGTATAGATGAGTGGACAAGTCATAGGCACCAATGGACAAAAAAACTGTAAAGACAGAATCTAAAGACATCTATTAAAAACCCAATGATGAAATCAAGACATCAAAAAGAGTCTCTTAATGATGGCTACTGATTGAATATTTTTCGTACTCAATCTGAAGTGGATCAGGAGAGATAAGAAAGAGACAAATTATAAAGAGGCCTTTAATGAGGGGCACGGGAGAGGCCTCAAAGAAATGCAGACGTTCTCTCACTAGACAAAGTGCTGGAGGGGCATTTGTTAATGGTTTTTTGTTGATGATAGTCAATCTTTCTGGAGTAAAATGGCATGTCAGTATTGTTTTAATTTGCATCTTTCAAATGACTAATGATGTTGAACAATTTTTAATATATTTATTTGCTGTTTGTATTTCATCTGATAAATGATTATTCATCTCAGATGCCCCTTTTATATTGAATCTTAGGATTTTGGGGGTCTATTTTCAATTCTTTATGTGTTCTAGATATAAGTCCTTTGTCTGAGGGACAACTGGCTATAATTTTTTCCAAATCTGTTGGTTGTCTTTTTATTTTATTGGTGCTTTTTTTTATTGTGCAGAAGCTTTTTTAACAAGATGAGATCCCATTTGTTGATTCTTTGTAGGATTTGTACTTTGAGTTAGTGTTCATGAAGTTTCTGGCTACACTTATGTCTTCAAGATTTCTAGCTATTTTCTCTTCCAGTATATTTAGAGTACCTGTTTTAATATATAGATCTTTAATCCATTTTGATTTTAGTTAAGTACATGGTGATAGACATGGGTCTAATTTTAATCTTTGGAATGTGGAAAGCCGATTTTTTCAGCACCATTTATTAAAGAGGCTTTCTTCCAGTGAACATGCTTGGTCCTTTTGTCGAACATAAAGTGGGTTAGTGTGTTTATAGTTGCATCTCCATGTTCTATGCTGTTCCACTGATCCTCAGTTCTGTTTTTTTGTTGTTGTTGCTTCTGCTGTTGTTTTTGCTAATACCAAGATGATTTTATCACAGTAACTTTTTAGTATTTCAAGTCAGGGATTGTGATGTCCCCAACTTGCCTTTATTGCCCAGAATTGCTTTTTCTATTTTAGGTCTCTTCTGGTTCAAAATAAATTTTTGGAATGTTTTCTGTAGTTCTGTGAGGTATGCTGATAATATTTTGGTTGGGTTTACATTAAATCTGTATAATAGTTTGGGCACTATGGCCATTTTTCGCTGTGTTGGCTCTTCCTATCCATGAGGAAGGGATAAATAATATATCTTGATTCTTCTTTAGTTTTCCATTCCTCCCCTCTCTTTTCAACCCTTCTTTCCCTCCTTATTTACAAAAGATTTTTTTCATTCTATTATTTTCCTCCAGTAATTGAGATGAAGTGCAATCATTTTTCTATTTTTATTCTTAAAACTTGCACCCTAGTAATTTATTATTTTATAAAAATTTCACCCAAATTATTTTGTTAGCCCATGCCTAGCTCCTTTTACTCCATGGGGCTCAGTTTAAGTATTATTTTCATCTGGAAAAATCCTTGGCCACTTACCCAAAATGGTTTTAACCAGCATTAATCATTATCATTTCTGTTTAAGACACTTTCTTTTTTGTATTCTGAATTGCTTAAATGTCTCCTGCCTTTTGTTTGCTAAAATTTAAGTGAAACAGAGAAAGAGAGAGAGAGAGAGAGAGAGAGAGAGAAGAGTTCATCAATCCATTAGGACAAGACACATAACTATCTCTTCACCTTTTATTTCCAACATCTAGCAGAGTATTTGGAACTCTATATAAAAAACTGTTTAAAAGAAAGCTATAATGGAATAAATAATATTTCCAACACAATAGTTCACAAAATAAAATATCAATATTTTTTTCACTGTATCATGTACAAAACTTTTTTCCAAAAATCTTCTGCAGACATTGTTAGAAGAAAGATACATGTACATGTATTCCATTTCTTCTACTTTCACGAAGAACTTTTCTAACTTTAGGTTACTTGTTATGTCCAATCACTGGATAAATACTATAATAATGTGCTACTTCTTTATCTTATCTGTGGAGTTTTAGAAAAACTGGCCAATTTTAAATTCTCCACTTAAATTGGCTAGGCTGTCTTCCCTGACCTCTTGTCCTAAGAGCAAATTTCAACACAGATATGATTTTAAAATGTGAGAAAAGATATTTGGTTTAACTTTAATAAAGAGAAGTATGTGCAAATATCATCTTAATCATAAATGAAAAGCATACCTTTCTTTCTGGAGGTTTTGAAACTTTTATTATGGCTTAATTTCATTTATGATATAACTGGCATTACAACAATGTGGTGGTATTAAATCTTTATATAAAATAATTATATTAATCTAGATCTACACATACTGATTTGTTATTTTAATGAAACAAACAAATTAATGAAATAGTTGTAGAAGAAAATATTTCATTGCATTTTATAAAGATTAACATGTTTTTAATAATTTATAAAATCACCATATATCTTCATAGTTTCAGAAAATGTGATAAATACAAGTTTCTAATGGTAATAAAAAGTAGCTCAAGGAAAAATTTTAAATTAGTAACACTGAGATTTGAACTGAAAATGGGCTCCAAAATGCTGAACCCTTAACAAATATGTTTCTTGTAAATCTGAATGGAAGAATAAAATATTATCTTATGCTATAAAACTAAATTATTATGATTATAATTAAAAAAATGTTAAAAATCAGGAATTATGAGTTACATTAACTTAAGAAAACCTACAAATTACAAATTTCAGAAATACCTAGAGTCATACAGGTATTTAAAGTCCTAGAAAGAATGTGTAGTGAAAATATTAAATGCTGGGATCTTGGATGTATTAAATCATTTTTGAAAAGCCAAACATTTATAGGTAATGTTTTCATCTGTCAATTACTACTGTTAATTATGTTGTAGTAATATAGATTACTACATACAATGAAGTCTTTCTACTTATAAATGATTTTTAAGCCATCCATTAGCCTACATTTTAATAGTCTTTCAACTAATGATAAGTATTGATGTTTTTAGTGTCCAAGTATGATATTTTCACCATAATGCATATCATTAATTGTAAAATTATGAAAATATTGCCAATGATTTGGTTAACAATTCTTCAGTATTTTGGATTTATCCTTAATTCCCAATGTAAGAGGTTCAAAAATCCTTTAAAAAACTGTTTAAAAGCTAAATTATATGTACATATATATTTTTTATTCATCTTTTATAGCAATAAAATAAGTATGTCCAGTGTTTGATAGATTCTGCCTTGGTTGCTGTCTTAGCTATTTCACTCATCACTGAGACAAAATTCTCAGTGTCCAAATTTGAGGGAGGAAAATTTTATTTAACTCAGTTTATAGAGGTTTCAGCCCATAATTAGCTCCAAAACAGAGTGGTACATGGCTGAGAGACAACAGTTCATGAAAATGGAAAACAGCAAAAGCAACCACATGGCGGTGTGGAGGTGGACTCTTTTGTCCCTTATATTGTATGTAGGCTACCTAGCCAAGGGCAAGTGTGCACTCACACCCTTAATCCTAGCCAGAACCATGCCAAATCAATCAGTGGGCTGATTTACTAATCACACTACCTTAATTCCAGCACCACACAATCTAGATTCAGCCACTTCTGAGAAAGACCTATGACCATATGAGGCCATGGGAGAACACCTGGACACAAACAGTAGCAGATGCCAGAATAAAAATGTCAATATTTATGAATATATTCAAATTTATTGGAATTGTACAGTGCCTATACTAAAGTATAGGTTACTTTATTTTTAGTGAACTCAATCTATGTAATTTAAACATGTATCACTCATTCCATAATGGTATCACCATGTATCCAATCACTTAGAGAAAAACTAAATATTGACCACTTTATTTCATGCATGCTATCTCCCCAAATTCTGATTGGATTTATGAAGAAATTACATTAAAAAATCTGACAACTCCATTCTATCCCCACTCCCTATCTACCATTGCAGATCAAGACTGTTTTTCATTTGAATAACAGAGTAAATATACAAACTGGTGTCTCCACCTCTGAACTTAAAAGGTTACAATCCTCTCTACAGATGATAGCATTATGACCTTAAAAAACCTCCAAACAAACAAAAATCCAAACGATTTAAAATAATTTTAGTTTAACCCAATTTGCTAACTTGGGTTATAAAGTATAATATGTTAAAATTGCATGTAACTTTTTATGAGACTCAAGATAATCTAGTAATTATTTATCTTTCCAACCTTATCTCTTTATTTTGCCCTTCTCAGTCAATGTACTTCAGTCACCTGTGTTTTTGTGTTCTAATAAAGCCACTGCCTTTTTTCTTATGCCCTCAACTAGAAGTTATTTTTTTTCATATTTTTAATAGTCTTCTATATTTTTTACATCTCATCTCAAAGGTCAACTGGAATCATTACCTGAACACTTTAAATTTAAACAAGCTTAAATGGTAACCACAATAATATTCATTTTGAAAGTCATTATTTCAGCCTGAAACACTGCTATTTTTGGTCTCATGTTTATGTATCTTGCCCCTCACAGAAAGAAAGGCAATATCCATGAAGGCAGGACCATTGCATGATTTACCACATTTCTGGCTTTTCGAACAATCTGGTGTATTGCATCATTTAACACTTGTCTGTAGAATGAATGAATTTACAAATTGAAGTGCCTTAATACCAATGATAATTTCTCTATGAATAGTTTATTGGTAATTTTAAATATGCATATTGGCCAGGTGTGTTGGCACACATCTCTAATCACAGCATTTGGGAGCTGAGGCAGGAGGATCATCTCCAGTTTGAGGCCAGCCTGGGCTACCCAGTGAGTTCAAGAGAAGCCTGAACTGCATAATGAGACTCTGTCTCAAAATATAAATAAATTAACAAACAAGCAAACATATTGATCACTTTCTTCATAGGGACTTTGAAACTGTACATGACTTATCTCAGTTTTTTCCCCACCCCTTTATCCTTCCTTCAATCCTTCCTCCCCTGCTCACTTACAAAAGCTTTACTTCTATTTCTCCTTCTTTTTTTCTCTTTTTTCCTTTTCTTTTCCCTCATTCTGTCCTCCTCCCTCTCTAGTTTCCCTTTGCAACTAAACATTTTCTTCCTATTTCATATCTAGTATACATTCTGGTCCTTATTTGTACTCTCAGTTTCTCACACTAGAGAAGCAACGAGATATTTATATATGTGTTTCAAATTATTTCACTTAAGATCATGGCCTCAAGGTGAATTCATTCACTTAGAAATGTTTTAAGTTCATCCTCTTTTATAACTGACTAGCACTCCATTGTAATAATAATAAAAAAAAACCTCCTTCACCATTTATTGGTTGATGGGTATTCAGGTTGTTCCAAGATTTACCTACTACAACTTTGCTGCTATAAACATGGTGTGTATGCATCACTGTGATGTGATGTTTTTAATTTTGAAAGGAAGATACCAAAAAAGGAATAGCTGGGTCAAATTGGACCTATAGTCCTAGGTTTTTGAGGAATATGGACACTAATTTCTACAGTAGTTTCACCTGTCTACACTCCTACAAATAGTGGAGAAGGGTTTAACCTCTAGAAATATATTTTTAATCTTTATATATTATTTAGCATCACATATTCTGTTACAACACAAAATGAAAACATTTTAAAACTGGAAATTATGTTTGTGGAAATCCATTCATATGGAGAGGTAGTTTTTGTTTCAGTCAAGAAAGCTGCACACAATTCCATTCTGTATCAAGGCATCAAACTAAGTATAAATTCATATGTATAGGATTGCCTTTAATGTCAGCCACAGAGCATACAGTATTCTGTGTTTTACAATTTATTGTTTCATTATCCTACTTTAAATCTTCTCCACCAGTCAAAACAGTGTCATATTCAACAATGGTATACTACTAATCACTGAACCCTAACTTGCACTGCCATTTTATTTTAATAACTGATTCTTTTATTCTTAACTGTAATTAGAAGGAACTATTGATAAAAATAGCTCATATCTTATAAGCTGAAAGGAAAGATTATAAATATTTTATTGAGCCACAGTCATTTCCTGAATGGAAGATTAAGCAAGCAGTAGCTTGCAATCTATGCTGATGCACATTTCTGGGCAATAATAAAGAAAGTTATTAAACTGGACGTGAAGTGTAGGTTGATCCCACAATGACTTATCTTCATAATAACAAAGCAATAAAAGCTCCACACTGATACTCAGAAAAACCCAGTACCATAATTTGCATCTCTGGTGTCTTTCCATATGGGCGAACATTAATATCTGACCTTACGCTGCTGGATTTGCTATTTTAATTTCCTCTTTTGCAAAGTCCACTGACTGTTAGGTATTAGAAATGACAATGACGTTAATCAGTTAGACCCAGAGAAACCCACAAGCCATATAGAAATGAGAGAAAAGTAAAAAGAAGAGTATATAAAGGAAGAGGGCAATGAAATAGAAAGCAAATAGGAAAAGACAGAAGAAAAGAAAAAGTGAGAATGATGATGAATCCAAGACTGAGTGATGATGAATCAGAATCTGAGCATTGCATGTATGATGAGCACATTCTCCTTTTCAATTTTTAAAGTACTACTTCAAGCATTTAATGCAGAAAAGTATAAAAATGTAATTTAATATTATTCAATAAAAGTCATTGTTTTCCATTCCAGATAACAGAAACACTATGGTGTGGTAGATTGACAGCTGGTGGTCAACTTGTAACACTAGCTGAACTGAATCAACGTACATGTGAGTCCATGTAGATGGCCCACCTGAGGATTGTTTCCAGCATAAACGAGAGACCTGGAGAGGAAGAAGTAGTGCTGTTGGTTCTTCTGTTGCCATTGGTTTTCCTCATTGAGCTTCTTTACTGATATTAACTGATACAGCTGAACTCACTATCAGATGTGCTCAGGACCTTGTTGTCACTGAGAATGGCTGTAGTTCACTTTGGGGGAGCTCTGGCTCTTACTCTGAGCATAGCTTGCTGGCTCCGGAGGGGAAAATGGTGTATTTCTCAATCTGGAGAAGCTTGTCACACTGGCTTCTTGATATGAACTTGATTTTTCTGATCTTCAGAGGAGCTCGGGACCTCATTATTGCAGATGATGGCTGTGGTACATTTTGGGGAATCTCTGATCATTACTTTGAGTGTCACCTCCTGGCTCCAGAGCAGAAGCTACAGCCTACTACCACAGATCCTTCATCCCCCTAGCACAGGCTTTCTAGTTTCCATCACTGACTTTTGGGCCTTCGCAGCTCAGATCCATGAAACAGACTTGCATAGGGCATTATCATGGACTCTAGGTCTTTAACCGGACTCATGCAGGATGCTGCCATGGGATCCAACTGGATTCTTTGGTTGTTAGTGCATGGACAGATTTCCTGCACTATTCATGTTTGACTTTTTGAGTGACTATCATAAAATAATACTATAAATTATTTTTCCTGTATTAAATTGTTTTCCTTGCAATCCCCGACTATAGCAGATAGAGAACAGATAGGTCCTGGTTCTGTGCAAAGAGATAGATAAAGACAAACATAAATCAAAATGGGGAATTTTTGACAATCATATATGTGCAGAAAAAGATAAATCCATAAAGTAGTATGATAGAGCAAAAGATTGAATGAATTTTCATTAAAATGGGCAGTCAAAAAAATGTCATAAGGAGGACTTTCACTGAATGCATGAATTGCAAGATATTTTCAGCCAAAGAAATATCAGAGAAGAACTAAACAAGCAATGATAAACCCTTTTAACTACCTAAAGTATTCTATAGTTGAATTTAAAACCAATTATATAATCTTGCTTCCTATGTTAGGCTACACATAACCTAATATGAACAATACCAATCTGGCCACATAGACAGACCAAAACATTTTCAAAAATGAAATTATCACAGGATGAATCATTTAATGATATTTTAGACATCATTATTAGTTTGAGTATTGACATTTTTTAATACATTCAAGAGTCTTAATAACTAAAATTATTTAGTATATTGAAGATCCTACGGTAAAACCTGTTTCAAGCTTCTGGACCAGTGTCAGTTTCATATTAAAGCTTTGCAGGCATTTCAGATGTGCATTACTGGATGGATTTAGGCTACATCTCTGTACTTTGGTTTCTTTGTCTTCAAAAGGTGAAGTATAGAAATGTTTCACAAGATAGTTACTTCACTTAAGTGAGCTAGCACAAACAAAAGTACAGTAAAGAACATGTTTTTAGGTTGTTTGTTAATAATTAGTATTCAGGGGCCGGGGATTTAGCTCAGTGGTATAAGTGCATCTTGACAAGCATGAGGTCCTGAGTTCAATACCTGGTACAAAAAAACAGCAATAATAATAATTAGTATTCATTATTTTTATATACCATTCACAGAATTAAATATGTATATGTCTATACATGTATATTTGTATGCAATATACAAATATATATCATATATAAGACTTTGAAAGATGTCATTTGATGTACAGAAAGAAAAATGTACTTTAGCATTAGAATTAATATGGTTGAATCTAATGTCCTTCAGTTAGTTGGGCAATAAGGGAAAACCTGCACAATTTAATTTTCTTGACTATCAGTACTGACCATTTTGAGAAGGGGACAATGTTAAACACCTATTGTAGTTATTAGATAAAATATGAAAATGAGTGTACAGTACCTAGCACATATATTTAAAGCATGTAAGGCAGCTTTATGTAATGAAATTTAGCATAGCTGATGCCTATAAGCAATTTAAAGACTGTTTGTAAAACTAAAAAATCAGGTTTATCTCAGAAGGAGATAACAATTGATGTTAAAGTTCTGATAAAAGAGAAAAACCAACTAAAGTCAATGTTGTAAGTTTTATTAGTTAGTCTGATTTAGCTATTAATTTTAATAGAGAAAATATTTCTTCAAAACTGGAAATACTAAATTTGAAAATGTATCTCTATGTATTGCAGCACTAAATAATACCAGTTCATTAGGATTGCTGGTTTAAAGCAGACCTATATATGGATACACTGTATATAGAGACTATGATAGGATTTTAAAATGCACAACTTGTTTCATATTTTAGCATTGTCAACTCAATTTTGTCTTTTTTTGGATTCACTAAACCTATTTCCTCAAAGACCGCAGATATATAGAAAAACTATTTTTTATTCAGGCATATTAGAGAATGACGTGGTTCCTTTTGTTACACTGGTGTTACAGGCAGCGAGGTTAGATACAAATATTATAGGCAGTCAGGGCCAGCCACATATCTTGTAACTGTGGGAGAGACAGACACCTCTCCTGGTGGGCCAGACCTCAAGACAAAAGATCAAACACACCCACATCCTAAAGACTGTTATTTTAAATAGGTCTCCATCACCCTGAGGAAGCCAGGAGTCACTAATTCAACCCCCATTCTGTTTTCATGCCTGCTTGTTATGTGACTCACTTCCCCATTTTTCCCCAATGTAATCAATTTTACCTGTGCAAATAATTCTATTAGTTGACCACAGTTCTGTCTCACCTCTTGCCCACTTTGTGAGTTCTCATGTTTTCCCCACCTTAGACCAGCCTAACTTTGTAGTTTTAATCTACAAAAGTCCTTAGTAAAGACAGGCTTTGGCAACCCACTGCATATCTGATCTGACTCTCCGGCAGAAGCTGTCTTTCTCTCCATGAATATATTCTGCTCTTAACCTCCGTTGTTTCTAACATTAATTTTTCAAATTTAGAGAACATGAACTTGTACCGCACATGTAGCAGGCTGGGAGTTTCGTTCCTCTATATTACTGGTACATCTATACAACATATTTTCATTATTTTATCCACATTACTTTCTGCTCTGCCTACCCACCCTGAACAAGTCCCTTTTCCACCTCTGAAAGTTTACCTTCTAGTTTCCTGTCATCACTTCTCTTTTTATGTTTCTGCTTTGTTTCCTTCTCTTTCTCTTTTCCTTGCTCTGTGTATATTTCTGTTTCACTCTTGTCTCTGTGATTCTCTCTCTCAATCTCTGTGTGTGTGTGTTTGTGCTGTGTGTTTCTCCTCTCTATTTCTGTCTCTCATGTTAATTCTAGAAGAAACATTTACTTAATTATATTAGAGAAAAAAGTGAGTATATTAGAGTATCATGAAACAAAATTCAGTGTTTGGAATGTAGTAAAATTATAAGAAATATTAACTGTTATTATTAGTAGTAATTGTGACTACATTGTGACTGTTTTGACATTGTAACTATCATTAATAGGGTTGATATTAATATCATTATCAATATAGTATATACTTCATAATTCATTATAAATCTATACCTAATAAAATGTCTCCTGGAATTACACATAAATAGATTTTATATTTTATTTTTTTGTTTTAAATTGCATAGCTATATTAATAAAAAGAGCTTGTCACCAACAGAACTTAGATAAAAGATATTTAAAACTTTAATTTGGAAAAAGGAAAGTGTCTTGGATGAAACATGATGAAGAAAGGAGGACCTGAATGAGAGTGTAATGATGAAAATTTTATTCCTGAAAAAGCAATAGAAAGATAGCAGTGTTATATTAATATTAGATACAAGGCTCTGGAAAATTACTAGAGAAAAAAGGTCATTTAGAAATAGTTTGGCTCATGAGAAAATTGTAAAAATCATGGTTAGGGAAGAAATTACTGCATTGCATTATGGAATATATAATTTTGCCTTTATACAGCAAGGTTTCAATAACTCACAGCAAATAATTAAGCAAAATTAATAACTAATAATAATAATAAATATTCAACATGAACAAACTCATTACCAACAAAATAACATTTTTAAGAAAACATATGGATCATCTATGTAAGCATAACACAATTCTAGCCATAAAATGTCTTATATTTTTAATCAAACTTTAAATTTGAAAATTCTACCTCTTAAAACTAGTAAACTATCTATATATTTTATAAATAACAACACTTTAATCACACAGATCAAACAGAAAAAACTAAAATAGAAATATGAAAGCACTAATGGATAAATGTCTGAAATATAAAAACAAATTCCATATAATGTTATTCATGTGGAATTTAAACAAAAGAGTTAACTCAAGAGTAGAGAATCAAAATGATGATGACCAGGTGCTGGGCGGACTGATGAATGGGCGAGATGGAGTTTGGTCAAAGATGTATAATCACATTTAAGAGAATACATTTGTGAGATTTATCACAGAGTAAATCTCAATGGATCCGACTCATAGAAGCAAAGGACTAGGACTTTTGAGGTTCAATAATTTTCAAGTTCATAAAAAGCTTTGAGGATAAAATGTTGAATACCTCTTAGTATTTCATTAAAATGATGAAAATGAATTATAACTACATTAAACATGGATAATTTAAACATAAATAATAGTTCAAAAACATAGTGGAATATTTACATTTGTTTGCATTTATATGAATAAAATATAAGCACTACTATATTTTGATAGGTTTTTTAGCCACATAAATCTGCCACATCCTCATGACGGCAGTCCAACATGAGGTGTTGGCAAAGAAACCACAAAGAACACCTTATCAGACTTCTTCCTGATCCAAGCCAGACTCTATCTCTTCTTGCATGAGCCACGGATTCCCCAATCCCCAACCTGAGCACACTAATATATCACAATAATCCATCACTGTCAACTAACCAGACCCTACCCCAAAAAGGTAATCTTTATAAGTGACCCCCAATCCTTTGTCCAGTGAGAGAGCTCCTGCATTCTCAGTGCCTGAATCTCTCCCGTACCTGCATTAAAGATCTTTTGGTTCTTTGTTTTTCTTCTCATTATTTCTGCACCTTTAAATTGAGTCTCAAAAATAATCATATTTAAAAACAAAATTATGCACATTAAATTTGGAGTGATTATTAACTTTTGTGGGAGAAGAAAAGAAAGATAAGATTCACAGGCCACACAGGAACAAAAAGGTAATATTTGCATTCCTTGACTTACACTGTTTTGGTACACTTATGGTTCATTATATTATGCTTACTCTATGTCTTTTATTTTTACATTTATTTGATATTTGATAAAATGTTAACAAAAATAAAAATGACTTATCCTTCAATTACTATGCTGATTAATTTATTTCAACTAAGCATTAACTTTGAATTTATCTTGTATTCTGTGGTATCTTTGGTCACATAATGGGGATTCTTTGATCTGTTAGAAAGTTAGAACAGCTGAAAATTTCCCTGTAATAGAATTCCCCCTGTTGTATATATTCTTTATGTCCATCAATGTTATAATTCATTCTGGCTTTTAAGATAGTCATTACAAATAGGACAATAATATTTTTGACTGTATGACAAATAAGACTTCATTTATTTTTACACAGCTGATAATTAAAAAATAATTTAAGGCAATGAGCATAATTAAAATATTAAAATTAAAATTTAACTAATGTTACAACTTTATAAAGTGCTAACATAAACATAAAATTTTTGTTGATTCAGTTATAGTTCATTGTTCATTTCAATTACTCAAAAATAACACCTCTTTAAAGTATACAATTAAATTACAAACAACACTTATTTAGCTATCTTTGAAATGTGTATTTTTCTTTGTAATATACTTAGAACAATTTTTTATTTTAGGGATAATATTATGGCAATTACTTTATTAAAAATTGTTTTACCATTTATTACTCACTGACACATGGAATGTTATAATTTTAAAATTGAAAAATATTTCAGGCTAGGAGTGATGCTGCATACCTGTAATCCCAGCATTCAGGAGGCTGAAGTAGGAGGATCACAGTGCATTCAAGGCCAACCTGGGCTACACAGTGAGTTGAAGGCCACAGTGAGACTCTATCTCAAAAACCAAGAAGAATTCACATTCTCTACACTAATTTTTGAAAAAATAAATATGAAGTTCAGCTTTTCTGCTTAAAGTCAATTAGGTAGTAAAGATTTGTCTCAATTTCACCCTCAGTCTTCAACATGCTGGGATTTTGAAATTGTATCTTACAATCTTCAGTTTGAGAAGTGCTGCTGGAACTATATTGAATCATCATCTTGATTTTTAATCATTACACAACAAGATTTTAAACTCAGATATCTTCATGATAGAGTCAAAACTAGAGTGTGTGTTTCTTCTACATTTGTCCTCTACCTTTCTGTTATGGTTTGTGTCTGGATGTCCCCCCAGATCCTCATGCAGTCACAGAGCCATGCTTCCAGAATGTGTGATTGATTCATAGTCCAATGCTAGGATAATGGGTGTAAGTGATACACCTACCCAAGATTGGGAGGCCTACATGCAATATAAGGGACAGAAAGTCTTCTATATGTGCTCCTTCCATTTTTCTCTTGTTGCTTATGCTGTTGTCTGCTGCCATGAACTGTTGCCCCTCTGCTACATACCCTGCCTTGGAGCCAGCTGATTATGACATGAAACTTCCACAAACTGTGAACTAAATAAACCACTCCTTCCTTAATTTTGAGTATTGGGTATTTTGTCTCAGCAACAAGAAAAATTAACCAACACACCTTCACTTTTTATCTTTCCAGGCATTTCCTTCAAGATGACACATTTTTAATTATCCAGCTTTACTTAGTATACTAAACCCCTTATATCTTTGTAACATTTCTAGTATTTTATAGTATGTTTCTTCCTTAACTTTCACAGCCCATTTCAATTTTCTGTAAAGTTTCAAAAGGTAGTTTGAGGAGAGAAATTCTAAACTTTTTTCCCATCTTCATTTGTAAAGTAGTGGCAATCATATCAGTCAAGTTTATTTATCGAGTCCACCAGAAATCTTGTTAGACTTTCAGAATCAGTTGTGTCCAGTACCTTTGCCAAGGAAAACCTAGAATTACAGACACAAAAGCAGCAAAGGTTTTTTTTTCCCCTAGTTTTCTAATAATTTTGAATTCCAACCCCTCTCCGGCTTCCTACGTTTTTCTAGTTACAGACTTTGCTCTGATAATTGCACCTGGGGAAGTAGAAAATTACTTGTACTTTTCAAGCTGCACAAAAATTATACCCTATGAGTGCTAAACTCATGGAGTTTCACTACTTAATAATATTGTTTACTTCAAGATGTTTCTGTATAAACCTCCTAGGAATTTTTTGGCAGCTTTTGGTCATTAAGCTCTCTATATAGGAAGATAATCAATATTCCTGGAATTTTATTTGAAGAATATGTATTTAAGTGAGTGTTGAGTAAAGAAAAAAATTACACATCTCTAGATAACCAAGTTATTTTCCCTCATTATTTGTAAGGATTATTTTTTAGTACTGAGTCCAGTAAGAGTCATTGAGGCTAAAGACTTTGGCACAGTTTGCTGTTAAAATTCTTACAGTGAAAAATCTTTCAAATTTAAAAACTCTGCCTACTGTAGACACATTGGTATGATACATTAGAAACTAAGAGAAAGTAGCCAAAATATTTAAAACTTATTTGTAAAAATGTTTTTAAAGAAAAACCTACCAAACTATCTTATGGATTGCATTTATTCTAGTCAAATATGTCATTTAGCAATTGAGATCATCACTGTAAGAAAGATGGAGTATTAATTAAAAGTATATTTAATATATAAAAAGAATAGTAAATGGTCTAATATCTTAAATTCAATATTTTATTACATAAGAATATTGGACATTTTCAATGAATTATGTATTCCCTGGAAAAATTGATTTAACTATCTGAAATTATTGCATGGGAAGAATCAGAAAAATAGACATATACTGACGTTCATAGCAAGGTAAAAAGATATTTAAAATGTCATTTCTACCTCTAAACTATTTATAAATAGTTTTCAAGAAAAGTCAAATTACTTGAAACAGGAGAATTAGGCATTTATGTAAAACTAATATTAAATTTTTCTATGTGAAAGAAGGTAGTAAATTAAGAATGTCTCTATTATGAATGGTATGTTCACTGGTATAAAAATGCTTTTTATAAATACAATAATACCTCAGTTCACTAACACTTCTGTTCACAAACAATTCGGTTTTCAAAGACATCTGACAAAATTTTGCTTATTTCACAAACCCCACACTAAGTGACAGCACAACCATAATCATCTTCCCCATACAAATCTAAATGGAGCCATCTTTCTCAAAACCATAAAACATTTAAGTTCATGAATCAAGGTGCCATTGTAATAGTTAATATATCGTACTTGTAATATGCTTTATCTTATTTAATCTTTAAAAGTGTGAATTGTTATTATCAGCTACCTTTTATACAGTATGAAAAATGAAAATAAAAACTTATAGGGAGCTTACTAAAGGTCATAAATCCTTTAAATATTTTAAATGTTAATTCATATAAAAATCCAATAGAGTTTCTGACTAGGTATAATTATTTTCTCCATCTCGTGGACAAAACAACTGACACTCAGAAAACTTAAATAATTCACCTTCATGCTGTGATAGAGCTGAACACCCATGTTCTAAAAAATAATTTTTATAGCACATGACTTTCTAGAGAGTGCACTAATGGTGATGAATTATAGCAGTTTTTAAAAGCCACCTTCCATCACGAAGGCAATGTTGCTTCCGGATTTAATCTCTTCTTCATAATATTCATAGTAACTCATGAATGACTTTATCCCATCCCATGATAGCTCTTCATGGAGCCCAAATACTTGTAATTGAAGCACGTATGTTTGGCTACTTGCTAAATGTCAGTGCTTGGATATATATGGTATCTAACAATGATATTTAAAGATTTTAAAGGCTATATTTATTTTTTTAATTTCTTGAGTCTCTCACTTGTTTTAAAATTATGATTGCAATACACAGTAATTACACAAATACCTTGTGGGGTTTGGGCACCTTCACAATATATCTTAAGTCTTCTTTTTTTTCTTTTTTTTTTAACCTCATCCCCTACCCCTCCTCTACCTCCTGGATCTTTTCAACTCTCAAGCCCTTTCCCATTTGCAAATGCTCTATTTTCATCATTTTCCCCTTTAATTCTTTTATTTTTCACCCTCTTTCTCTCTTAGCCCTCTCTCCAGCATCCCTTGTCAAAAAATAATATACACATCAAAAGATTAAAGTAAAGGATATCAACTGCTTCCACCAAAAACCTAAAAAATGTTTGAAGTGATGGATTTTTTTACCCTTCAACATTACAAAATATATGCATATATAAAAATATCCTGAAAAACCTAATACATATGTACAACTTTTGTGTTTTCATATGCTCATTTAAAATTGAAACTCAGAAAAGTAGATTTAAATTAAAAGTATAAGGATTAATGGGAATTCTATTTGAAGCTCTGCCTCATGATAGTCTTAGAATTATAATGTAGAAGTTTTTTATACTGGTTATGTAACAATTTTCTTATAATATGGTACTAAAGAAGCATGTACTGATAATATATTTTTAATAGGTTAAGATATGAAAATCTACAATAATGCATTTTAAGCTTTGAAAAGGATCTACAATAAAATGAAGAGAGAATAAGTCAAAAAGAACAGAACAAGAGAGAAAGTACATGAAGAAAAGAAATAACAAAGAATTCATTAAGGGACATGTTAATATGGCCTAAGGTTGAAATTTAATTGTGAAACTAAACAGACAGGATGGTTTGTTAGACAATGTAGGACTTGTGAGCTTTTAGGGTTACAGCCTAAGCATAGTTTAGGGAGCTTAATGTGGATGTCATGTGAATGCTATCTAAACATAGGAGCTGGAGGATTTAGGGTATGAGGAGACCCTAAATTCTGTAGAAGATACAAAGTGTAATATTGAAAAACAGGAAAATGATAGATTTGTGTGTTGTTTGCATACAGAATTGTGGTCATGCTTTCATTCTGCTTTCTTACAGTATTGTAGGTGAGTATCATCACAGGCTCTCTTTCCAAATTTACTTCTGTCCACTCAAACCTCAGTTCTCCCAGCTCCCTCTTCCCCTTCTCCCCTCTCCACAAAGCAGACTTCCTCAGCCCTGTTCTCTACCACTACCAGGAAATGAACGATGACAATGAAGGAATTTTCCTAAAACATATTTCACTTTTCAGAAATACATAATAATGTAGGATCTGTTCTGAGAAAAGAGAGATCTTTGGAGTAAAAGGAAATTGCACAACAGGAGGCTGTCAACAAATATATTATACAAATCCCATGAAGAAAACATGATCTTTCAGATCAAAAATCTCAGTTGGCTTTTCCTTCTGCTTATGATAGATGCAGAGGGAAACATGCCAGATGCAATCAATTTGGGAAGACTGGAGTTTCTAAATGTACTGCTGAGGTGAGGTAAGTACAGTCAGTAATTCATCAATTGTCTCCTGTGTTCTCCTGATACCTGGTTCAGTTTCCCTCTGAGCTGCCTTAATCTTAGATCTTTTTAAGAACTGCCTCATCCTAACACAAATAATCAGAAGATCAGCAGGTAAAAAGCCCATGCAGTGGGCTGTACCAGTTCTTTTTCCCAAACCCCCAACATACCTCATTCACAACACAGCTTGGCCATGGAAGTGTCTTTGGGACAGTGAGGAGAAAATAAATGAAACTATTGCAAAAGGAATAATACTGAAGACAGCAGAAAGCTTGGAGCTCATGTCAGAGGGAATATGTGTTTAATCACTAGTGTGTTTTAAGTGACTTGAAGTCCTAGGAGAGAGACAGGGCACACCTAATGGCACATAGTCTCAGTACCCAGTTGCCTACAAAAAAAACCACACAAGAATGGTGAAAATTAGTGGCTAAGAATTTTTAATTGCTTCAGTGGCACCTAAGTGGCAGACTGATCATAATGCTCTGGGCTTTCTATAAGGTTAAGGAATCTGCCATTCCTTACTCTGAGATAGTGCAAATGGTAATAGAGGGAAACAATAAAATGCCTTCAACAATTTACTAAACCCACTGAAAAACAAAAACAGAATGTTTTATAAGCTCTAAATGGTCAGTGGAACAGAGGTTTGTATGTTATACAACATTCCAAATATCAATGTACTTGATATTTTATTGACATGCTTATTAGAAACATTATCTGTCTTGATCTTCACTTGCTTTGAGTCTGAATATCATAAGAGGAATTAGATGGGATCAACACACTACAGAAAAGACTTGCAGATTTGATTACAAAATGAAAGATGTAGATTAGTATGTAGCACAGTTCCGGGCATTGTGGGTAAAAACAATGACAAGAAGACAAGGGAAGGCATGGGCCTCAGAGAAAATAACACTCCCACTCATCTTGTCCAGTTTCACTGATCCTCTGTCTCTTTTTTGCCGTGTCTATCCTTGCAGTACCCTTTATATCTCCCATTTTGTTTTAGTCTCCTGCTTTTTGTTGCAGCAAAATTCCACACCAATTTACATTTATATTGCATCAAGATAGGAAGGCACAGATAAGAAGATGTTTGAACCACCTTATAGCTTTACTAATGATGAAGTAATAGCAATTAGTATTTACTGAAGACTTTCCAGGCACCAGATGTTAGAACTAATACCTTTTCCATATTATATTATTTAATTTTTAAAAAAACACTTGGAAGTATTATTATCTCCATTATATGAACAGGCATAAGATTAGAGACAATCATATGGAGATGGAAAGTAGCAAAACCAGCATTTAAACTGAAGTAGTTGAGTCATATATATTAAATCACTTTGCAAATTTGTTCAACTAAATATATAGGCTTAATACTGCATGACTGAAATTTTTCAGAAAGCATGTGAATAATGATAGATAACTCTAAGATAAATTTTAACTTTTTTAAACGTTATTACCTATCTTCATCCACACGCCAGCCTTCAGTCTTTCCTTACCATATCATCTCATGAAAATTCATGACGAATGGTGGTGTATCTGGCTTCACTGATTGCAGTCTGATAAACATAAGATTGCTTGTTTTTTTTTTTCTGTATATGACAAAGACTATTTAACTATCTGCATTCTAGAATTTAACTTTAAATAACAAATAAATAATTAGATAGATGTAACAAGAAAATAAAATATGATATGTTAGATATTAAAATACATTAATATCATACACCTTTTTAATGATTCTATAGCAGGATACTTCCAAGAGCACCCAAATGGCCTTGTCTCCTGGTACACACGCCCTTGGTTAATCCTGCTGCAGTCTTAACCAATAACATAACAAGATGTCACTTCTGTGGCTGGGTTACATTATATCATGACTTCCATCTTTCTAGCAAACTCTCTCACTACTTGTTTTGGTGAATTACGTCTATATTTTGAAGAGGTCCTCATGGAAAGAAACTGTGAACAGATAGCCTCTTTTAACTGAAATCCTCCCTCCTGGAGGAATGAGGACCTTAGTTTTGGTGGCCCTTGAGGAATACAGTTCTGTTTATATGAGCTTGGTAATGACTTTTCCTTAATATAGGCTTTAGAAAAGATCTAAATTGTGCCTAAAACTTCCTTCATCATTTAAGAGAAGCCATAATAATGTAGCCTACACTCATTGTTTTAAACTGCATAATATCATGTTTCATTGTTTCAAATAGACAAGTCATTCATAGTTTAATCATGCAAAGCCCATTCTTATTTATTTAGCTTGCTTGGCATTGGAATTTTTATAAGTAATGCATTTCCACTGCTCTGAGTTAGCAAACACTACTCATTGTACAAGAAATTTATAATTGTAAACAAAAGAGTAGTCAAGTAAATTCATGGTGTAATAAAAAGACCAAGTTGTGCATACAAAAAAGAAAAACATAATCTACACTATAATTATAGGAAAATATTATTTTGTCATTTCGCCTATATCCTGCATTTGCTAGTTGAGCAGCCCCCTTGCTATGAAGGACACTGTGACAGTTAATATTGCCCATCACTTTGATTGGATTACAGCCACCTAAAAAAGGTGACTCTATTGGGAAAGCATTGACTCCATCAGTGGCTCAGTGGATGAATTCATTGATGAACTTGTAGCTGAATGGGCTTTTAGAAGGTAGTGCCCAGTTGGAGGAATAGATTCATGGGAAGGAGGAAATGCCTTTGAAGGTATAACTTGTCCCTTCATCTTAGCTCTTTACTTTCTTTCTAGTTTCCAGCTGCCACAAGGTGAGCAGCTTTCTACTGCAAGAAGCCACCAAACCATGAACTGAAACCTCTGAAACTGTGAGCAGAAACAAATCTTTCTTTTTAAATTCTTTTTGCCAGGCATTTTATCACAGTAATGAAAATCTTACTAACACAGATACTTAGGTCCAAATTACTTAAACTCCTGGAGACAAGCAAATTCCAGTTGATCCTTCTCTAATGACAAGACCTGTAAAAATGAAACTAGAAAAATAAAAATCACATCAGAAAAGGATAAATAAGCAAAGAAGTCTTTAGCTAAAGCAATTGCAATAGAACTAAAATCTGAACCCAAAGTTGTTGAAACAAATGATGTGAGAATTCATTGATTGGCTTGATGTGAAGTGAAAGTAAACTTTCTCTTTATGATAGAAGTAAATTTTACAAATTGTAAACACTGCTTGCCAAAATTAGGTTCTATGAACAGAGACTGGGAGTTAGAGGCTCAATATTTAAGATTACATTTCAAAGAGATGGCTCTCAGTTTCTTCAGAAAGACATTGCTGGGCTGTAAAACTGGCAAAAGGTTTTAAAGAGATTTACATTTCAAAAGCACAGAAAAAATTATAATTACTTTTTCTGTCAAGTAAATGTTGGAAAGAAAGATGGTTAGAGGACTAGTGTAAAAAAGAATCTTGCCTAAATTTTATTCAAGCTGAGGGGAACATTAACTCACCTTTGATGTCAGGAGTAAGGTCAGTTAAAATAGAAGAAAACTGCTTTTTCCGTGCCTTATTATGCCAAGTGGGCTGGACATCATAAATGGCTGTACTCAACAGGAGGCATTTGAAAAAGGAAGAGGTTTATTTTCTTCATACAGTGAGTTTAAAATGTAGGAGACATATCTTCTGTTTATTTCTTCAGTAATTTTTCCAAGTTCGGGTCTAGAACAAGATATGTAAGTTAACTTTCATTCTTTTTAGGAACTTTATGACTATAACACATGCTAAATAATCACATTTGAACTATAACTAGACGGCATTGTATTATAAATAAAAAGAGGATGCTTTGCTGTGCAAACACAAAGGGATCAACTAGTTTATTTTGGTACGTATACACAGAGTATCAGTGTCCAAAGCATCCCCAGTCGGATGTGTAGTCAAGTTTCTTCGATGAGTCTTGCCCTTTGTCTGAGAATGAAAGGCAGGCTGATATCTGAGAGGGGAGGCAGGCTTCAATACCTTCCTAATGTCTACTTCTAACACTCATTCATAGCAGAAACATCAAAATCACCACAAAGATTTCATTTTACTTAGACGAGGTTTTTGAACTCGGAACAAAAATCTCCCAGGATAAGGTCCTTTTGCTCAGTAAAAGAAGTTATTTTTTCATTATTCCATTTGGTATCTAGTTTCTGAACATTTTTCCTTTGCACAGCTCTCCAATTAGTAATCACAAAGAATTCTCTATACATGTCACCTGACACTGTTTCCTTTCTACTTGAGAAACCACACAATTGTCATTTGGGTTCAGTTTTCATTGATGGGAAAGTCTCTTTCTCCCTTATTTCAATAACTCTAACACAATATCTATTAAGACAAGAACACAACTCACTCATCTTTTTAGTAAAAGATTTCATTGTATAATATTTTGGTGAATTTAACCTGCCTAAATTTAATTACCTAAATTTTCTGAAAATAAAAAACCTCTACAGTTAAGCAATTAAAAAGCACATTATAGTTACTTGATATCAAGTTAACTTTTTTGTAGACATTATTTTATAGGGAAATAATCAAGTAGTGTTTTAGAAATTTGAAAGATATATCTGTGATGATTTGACCTTAGAAAAAGAAAAGAATTTAACATAACTGTCGAGTATAATCACTAATGATAGCAATCTCTTATAAGCACCTAGAACAGAAGACAGACTTTTATCCAATTTAGATAAAATAATTGGAGAAAATAGGCTAACAACATAAGCATGATATATTTACAATATTTTAGGAAAGCTCTGAAGAGCATATATATGATACATGGAGATGGACATGGATGTTTATATTCATATTTCTGTTTTAAAATATAAATATTTTATATGAATATAATATATAAATATATGGTACATAAATTATACCCTTACATTTTATTTATAGAAAGCATAAAAACTTAGCTCCCAAATTCCTGATTTTGCTCACATTCCCCTGGCTAGAATTTAGTTAATATATTCCACTTAACTGTCAGGAAAAATCATCTAAGTATTTTTTTCCAAGAAAAAAGAGATGTGTTAAATCAGAAAAACTTATTGTAGAAGACAATTCTTGACTTCTATTTTAGCATCATCCAATCAAAATCTTCCCACTCTTCTGAGAAATAAATAAGAATAGTGAATAGATAACTGTTGTCTAAGTATCAGTGAAACATATATGCAACTATTTAAAAGAGATGATTTGTATAAATCATTAAAATTTTTCTAAATTTTTTTCCAAATTATTAGCATAAGAACTAAGTACAAAATTACTCCAGGATCAGTGAACCCACTTTAAAAGAAGTAATTAGATTCTGATTGGTTCTCTCCAACAGGAATTATTTCCATCATAAGAGGCTTTATAAAATGTTTAACTTCTATTTAAAAAGTCACCAAAACTCAACAAGCAAACAAAACATAAAGAAATTAAGCCTTTCCTCACAGGAAAGGATCTCACCAATAGAAGGCTGAACTCATGGCAATGTTTCCATCCCTTGTAGTTTTGTTATGAGTGAAAAAGATGAAACTTAGATTCTGAACAGACTTCTAGGTCCCTTGGTATTGTAAATCAGCTCTGTATTAAGAGACTCCAAATATTTTCTACTTAAGAAAATGAAGAGTATGTATTTTGAAAATTATTGAAAAGGATAGCATGTAATTTTAGTAATTTAGGCATTGTTCTTGCCATTACAGCAAAATGAAGAGAAAAGGCTGTGAAAGCAAGGATTCTTGTTCATCTAGATGCTGCATCGCTCTCTTAATGAAACCAAACTACAGTGTTCCTGTTTATTGAAACTTAGAAATTTAACCAAAAAGTGTGACTAACTCACTACTTTTTAATGTTGATTTGGTGTTCCACTTTGTGCTACAATCTTAGTGGAAGCCACAGGATTAATGTTTCCATTCACACTGCTTAACTGTGTGCAAAGATTTGACTTTTATTAGTATACTTGGTTTGTTTTTATATATTCCTTTGGATTACAGCCATCATTCATAGACTCACATTTTGACTGGGCTACAGTGGATCCTTTAAATGCAAAAAGAAGTTCTTCTATGATATGTTATATGTCGCCAAAATTGTCTGACCCAATACTTCCTATGGCTTCAAGCCTAAAGTCCTCTTGAGTCTATTATCAACTCTAGACTAATCTCTAGCGAAGAAAATCCAAGTCTGAATAGAATTTATGAATTTATTTGATCATCTTTCATCACGTTTCCCCTGAGGACAAAGGTAATTAGTATAGTTTCTTCCTGCCCTAGTGATGAAATTATCAGATCTAGTCTAATTTCTAGAAAAGTTGTTGCCAAGGATTCTTCTAATTTCTGTCATGTTTCAATAATTTTGAGACACCAAAAAGAATGTAAAAGATAGTTTACTATAGTTTAATTAGCTCATGAATATGGAGTTAGCTAGGTAAAGGGCCTGAGATAAAGTGCTGGCCAGGTTGATAAGAATTTAAATAATAGCAGTGGGCTAGAACACTAGAATAGGAATGGACTTCCTCAGGTAACATAGAACCCATCCTCTCCCTACTAAAAGAACCACAGCCAGCCTTACTATTGCCCAGGTTTCAAGAACTTAAGCACCAGTTTTTCCTTAAAATTCCAGTTTCCTTCAAATCCTACATGCTGGGTAATTAGGTTACAAAGCCTGAGTTCCAACTGGTCCATTTAAACCCACAGAATCACTCGTTACAGGTGACCACTCCACCGTGAGCAATTCCCATGCTCCATCTATCCATAAAGTTCTGGACCAAGAGGCCAGATGGCGACTTACTCAGGTTCCCTCCCAAAGTTGGAAGCTAATTTTCTTTTTACATTTCTAACTAACTCTCTCCAAACTTAGTACTTTTTGTCCATAATTTGTGATTTATTCTTTGACATTTTGAGGGAATAGGTTAAGATTTACATTGTCTGCACAGAGGTAAAGATTTTAGGAAGATGTTGGAGTTCTATATTCATTTTTTTGCAGGATCTAATTCTTCTATATAAATATATGATTGGGAAAATTTCATATTTCCTTAATTCCATCTAACAATTCTTTTTTAATTTTATTAATACATGTTTGCAATACATAATGTTTACATTCCTTGTATAGAATTAGTACAACTACATAAGATTTTAACATATTTTTGTCCTGTTTCTTCTCCTCCCTTGAGGAAGAGCCCCTTGCCCTTTGAGAAAGATTTATCTCTTAGTATCTATGTTTTGTTTTGTTCTTAATTTTAAAATAATATATACATCAGAAAAGAAAAAACTTGTATAAATATTTTAATGCTATATTTATTGAGATATCATGTGATTAATACAAGGTGATACAAGTTACCTTGGCCTCTACAATTACACAAGGTGGTCAAACAGGTCGTCATTAGCTTCCAGCCATACAAGAGAAACCATTAGATATTTAAGCTTCTGACCTCTGACTTATTTCACTTACCATTATGATCTTAGGATGCATCTATTTTCCTAGGAATGAGTCAAGTTTATTTTTTTGGCAGAGTAGTACTCCATTGTGTGTAAATGCCACATTTTCCTTATCCATTCATGTGTTGATGCACATATAGTCAGCTTGTAAGATTTAGGTATTATGAAGTGTGCTGCTGTAAACACAGATATGTATGTATCACTGTAATATCTGGTCTAACTCTTTAGGGAAGTTAGCTAGCAGGGAAATAACTCAATCCAAAGTGATTTCTAGTTTTATTTTTTGAGGAATCTTCATACCAATTTCCATCATAGTTGTACTAGCTTATGTTGCCACCGACAATGTAGCAGTGTTCGTTGTTCCCAGCAGGTTTACTGGCATTTGTTATTATAGTGTTTGATTTTTCCACTCTTCCTAGAATTCCAATGTTGTTTTAATTTGTCTTTCTCAAGTAGCTAGTAATATTTAACATTTATTGGCCACTTATACTTCTGTGAAGTGTCTATTGATTTCACTTGCCCATTTTTGATTGGACCTTTTATTTGAAGTCTGAACTCTTTCAAATTCATTATATTTTAGATATTAGTCCTCTGTCTGAGGAATAGGTAACAAAAATTATTTTCCCAATTTGTGGTTTTTCTTTTTCATTTTGTCAGTTGTTTCTTTTCTTGTGTTGAAGCTTTTTAATTTGATGTGATTCCATATAATTATTTTTGATACTACTCCCTACATAAGTGAGTTTCTGTTCAGAAAGCCCTTTCTTATACCTGTGACTTCAAGAGTTTTACTTGTTTTATCATTCTTCAAGTTAAATGTTTCTGTTTACCATATGGTTCTTTGATCCATTTTGATTTTAGTTTAGTATATTGTGAGAGATGTGGATCTAAATTCAATTTTCTGCATGTGGATACCCAGTCTTTCCAGCACTATTTATTTATTTAGTAAGTGAAACAGCAGCCTCCAAATGTGGAAAAGTCTGAGGTTCAGCTACATTTAGTAATAAAAATACCAAATATTTATAGTGTTAGGCAGCATCTAAGAATTGTTAAAATATTAATACATTTATTCATTCAGTCTAAATATTCTCCTTTTTTTGTACCAGGTATCAAGCTGATGATATCGTACTTGCCAGGCAGGTGCTATGCCACTGAGCTATATCTCAGGCCCTTTTTAAAAAATTTATTTACACACAAAAAAATAATAATCTAGGAAAATCTAGACACAGTGGTGTTGGTCCTTTCTCTCTTATTTTTAAGAATATATTTATATTACAATTTGGAACTATTGACTCCTGCCTCAGTCTGTCATTCTGTTTTCATTTGAGCTAAATTTGTAAAATGAGCAGGAAAAATGCCAAATTGTAAGATTACAGAGAAAATAAAAACTAGCATGGCTCAAAGCAAAATGAAAGCTATCATGCTCTTCAAATTTATTTTTCTGAGCCATATTTATTTATAATTTTGAACTACAGTATTTTTATTTTGACTATGAAGTCAAGTAAGATTTTATATTTCTTAATGTTTAGAAGGGTAATTGATTTTTTTCAATATTAACATCATTCAAAAATACCTTCGTATTACAGATATATGTATATATATTATACAAAAGTGCAGAGTTCACTTTAAAACATTAAAAATATAAGACATTTTGAACACAATGATGCTTAAATAAGTATTGTGATTTGCTCTGACTCTCAAATACTTTCCATGTTATTAGACAGATGAATTACTGCATATTATGTATATTTTAGATATGGTCTGAGTGTGTCCTGGGTTCAAGTATTGGAAGACTGGTCTCTGCGTGACTATTCTGAGAGGTGGCACACAGCTATGGGGTCCAGTAGGAGATACTTTGGTCACTGGGGATGATGCTCTCAGAAGGGATGAAGTAGATTTAGGGGACTCTCTGAGCTCTTCTGAAAGTGAGTGGCTGTTTGAGTGAGGTTTGTCTCTCCAGCTTCATGTTTGGCAATGTAATTGAAGCAGTTAATCCCATATAAACTGTATAAAGCTGAATTCACTGTCTCACAAAATTGAAGAACGAAAATACAGATAAATAGAAATTAGAAGAGGATTACTGGAAGTAGAGAGAAGCATAGCTCCTGAATTTCTAGGAGGGGTCCCCATGGCTTGTCATATGGCCCCTAGACACAGGTTTTTTTTATGAATAAGTGGAATATGGGAATTGCTCAATTATTGAAAAGCAACTATGGGCACTTTTGTCAACTTAAAATGAATAACTTTAATTTGAGCATGTAGGATTTAAAGGAAACTGGAATTTTAAAGCAAATCTGATTCTGAGCTTTAAATTTTTCAAAATAGAAGAGCTTAGAACTGAGAGGCTGCATCTGTTTTAGAAAAAGGGGATATATTCCATCTTTGAGGATGTCCATTCTTCTTTGACAGTCCTTGTTCACTGTCTAATATTATTTTAATTCTTATCAGTGCATCTGATCATCATTTTATCTCATATCTTTTATCTAGCTAGCTACCAATTCATATTCAACTCAACTACCTAGTATACTATAACATTATCTCTTCCTCCTATGCACCACTGTGATGTAGTCTGCCATTATGTCCTCACTATTGATCATATCAGTGCATCTTATCACCTGATCTTTACCTTTGAATTTAAAAACACTGAATTCCTTCCATTATTACATAGCCTGCCTCTGGCATTTTATTATAGTAATGTAAAATGGACTAATAATTATGTCATAAGTTTCAGTTTTAGAATGAGACAAACACTAGAGATGAATCTAAAATCAGTTTTCCCCTACTCTGTACCAATAGTATGCTTCTGGATCACAGAATAAAGTATGTGCAATCAATACCAATATTCTATTGTTGCAGTAATGGAATTTTCTCTGGTTGGTGAGATGTTGTCTTTTTAAGTTTCTAAGTTATTTTCTATACATTTATTCCTTATTTCCTTTATATTCCTTATTTTTCTTTACTATCATACTCACTCAACACCTGTGATCCTCCAGTATGTAGAGACAATATGAAGCATCAATTCTAACCCACTCCTGGCAAAATTGTCAAGTACTTACTGCTTTGTACTGTCAATATAGTCCTCCTAAAAACAACTATTCCTAAGTCAACCCAGCCTTCTAATTACCTAATTTATTTGTCTGTAGCAAAACTGTCTTGGAGAAAAGAAGTATTTACTTACATAGTTTTGTTCCATTAGTATCTACAGTTTCTAATTTCAGCAGATTCCTAACATCGCTGGGACCTTGTTCTGCATGCCCTTGATCAGCATCTTTTCTCATTTCCCTTTCCACAAGCAGCTACTGAAGAAGGGATAATCCTCAGGCTCATGTCACAAAGAAATATAGCAAAGCCAGAATAAAGATACCCTTAGCATGCCCCACAAGAGCACACCTTCTAGCTTCCTTCCACCTGAATAGTATATCGGGGGGCCTTTTTCTATTGTGACTGTAACAGATTACCACAATCTTAGAGCCTTCAAATAGCACAAATCTACTATCTAGCATTTTTAAAACTCAGAAGTATGATGGACCATACCAGTCTAAAATCAAGGCATTTCCAAGGGTCTGCTCTTTTCTGGTGGTTCTGACAGTGAATCCATTTCTTTGAACATTCAGTTCTCAGGAAAAATTGAATGTAGCCTTGAATTTCAAAGGCTAGTTCTTTAAGTTCTTTACTGGCTGTCAATTGATGGTTATTCTTACCTATTAGAGGATACTCATGGATTTTGGTTTTTGATCCGTTTATTCCTACCTCAACCTCAAAACCTGGGTCAAGTCTTTTCACATTTATACCATTCCTTCCTATTTTGTTCTACCATTTCTTTCAACAGCTTTTTAAGATTCTGTTTTTAATTTTCATGTGACTCAATTAAATCAATCCAGATATTCTAAAAGTGATCTCTCCATCTCAAAGGCTGTAATAGTAGTCACATCTTCAAAGTCCATTGCACATGCAAGGTACCATAATTTAAACTTCTACAAACTAGAGAGTAAGCTTTCATTAGGGTCCATCAATATGCTCACCTCAATGCACATTTCTGCTTTGTGGTTCACCAAGGAAACTGATATTATAAAATCAGTCTATTTCGTGTTCCTGCGACACTTCTCCTTGCCCCCCCCACACATACATACAAATATCTATTGACATTTCTATCATCTCCTTTGTCATGTTTCATCATCAATTTCTATATCCTTTTTCTAGTGCTTTTCCTTTTAGAGGTCAATTACAGCTTGGCAACATTTATAACTCTACTCAGAATGTTGTTTCTGATCATCTGTTCACCTCACACAAAAATGTTCCTCACAAACAAAACAATCAAGCTTGAACTCATCATTTTTTTCACTAATGTCTCTTTTCCTGCATAACACTAATAAATGAGACCACCATTGCTAAAAGCAAGACACTTAGGATCCTTTTGATTCCCTGCTTTTTATAACAGACACATTAGTTCAGTAACTACATTTTTGTTTCATTTTCTGTTTATGTATTTCTTAACAGCACTGCATTAGTATACATGATATGATAAAAACATATGGAGAACACTTAAATTTTTAAAAATTACAATAAAAGGTATTTACCCTTAGCCTCTCTCAAAACACTTCCTCTTGCTTGAGCTCACGTATGCAATCATTCTTGCATTTTCTGAAGCAGTCTGCAAGTTCTGTGTCATGAGAGTCTTTAGTGGTGCCGTCATGGCAGCCTGAATGTCCTGAATTGACTCAAAATGTTTACTTTTCAGGGTTGTTTTGATTTTGGGTGGGTAAGAGCCAGAAAACGCTCAGTGCCAGATCCAGTGAAAAACGTAGATGGTGACACATTATAATGTTTTTATTTGACAAAAATTGCTGTAAATGTTTCATCAATGAGAGTGATCATAAGACACAGTGAATGCTTAAAGTTTAAAAAAGTATTGCAGTGAAAAACTCATTGTCCTTAATCCTCCTAAAAATAGCTAAATATTCTCCCTTGCTTCTAGCTCATTTATTTCATCATTCTTAGCAATGTCTTTGCTGTAATAAGTTTTTATTAATTTAAATATTCATCATATCTTTTGATCAACCTTATATTTATTTCTACCCTCATCCTTGGCAGTTGGTACCTGTTCTTAACTGTTCTCACCATTGGGCACAATACTTCAAAGTTTCTCCTCCAGTAAAAATATTGTTCAGGATTAATCCCTACCATGATGATTCATTTTTTTTCATATTAGTTTCTTACATTAAAAGTCTAAAAGAAAGAAGATTATAATTTCCAAGAGAAGACTAGATGATGATTCTCAAACCATACACAGGCCTTTTGACTTATGATTGCCTTAAGTGCATGTTTTGGATCTTGTTATCTGAAGAGAATTAGTTGTAACTATACAAAAGATTTAAGAAAAGGCAGATGAAAATAGTCATAACAAACAATAGTTTTGAAGATTTTGGTGGAGAAATGCAAGGTTTATAGTGGAATATAAGCAACACATAGAAAAATAGGAAAGCAAGGCGAGTGCAAAGATAGTTGCACCCGTGCATACCTGTGCGACGGCTGCATTGTGTCAAAGAAATGCTAAAAGTAGGGAAGCGTTTCTTGGACCTAACACCTTATATGTATAAAAATAACTACTTACTCAATATAATAAATGGATACATAAACATCATTATGATCATGGACAATGAATTAATATAATAACTAAGTAATATTGTGAAATTATCTTTAAAAAGTGAACTAAAAAAGATATTATTTTTTGTAAATTTTATTTTGTCTCTGAGAAACAGACAAAATGGCTTCTAGAGGGCCTAATAGGTTAATGGGCATTATGCCAGTCACTCAGACATCGGGGCAGTCACACCTAAGCTTGATTACTACTTTGATATTTTCTAGAAATGAATGTTAGTGGAATCAGATTATTTATTTATAATAATACATATAAATATTTTCAAGGATTTAAATTTGTGTAAATTTGTGGAAAATAATTGTGTCATGAAAATTCAATGGAAATAAACACTTTTTAAATGCATGTTAGTACTATATTATAGAGTGCTGGCATTTGCTTTGGACAGCTGATATGTACATTTAACATATTTTACTATTTTCATACTCATTATAAACCCCCTTATTTCCTCCCATCGCCAGCTGATCTCCTTCCTCTTCTTCTCTTGGTCTCTTATCATCTCTCTTAATAATCCTTATTATTAATAATCCACTTCCTAACTTTTTTAAGCTTAAGAAAACCTGTAGGTTTTCATTTTGAAACATCTTAAAATCTCAAAATATTTGTTTGAAAGTGATTTATTAGTTTGCATAACAATTTTATAAAATATGATACAAGCCAGGGATTTGGCTCAGGTGCATAAGCGCCTGCCTTGCAACAGCGTGGTGTTGAGTTTTAGCCCTGGCACTGCCCCTCAAAAAAAAAAAACATCAGATAGCATCAGGTTAGTCAGAACATCAGATTTAGCTCAGCCTCATGAGCACCTGCCTGGCACTCACAAGGTTGTGAGTTTG
Source organism: Hydrochoerus hydrochaeris (assembly GCA_004027455.1). Lineage (NCBI taxonomy): Eukaryota > Metazoa > Chordata > Mammalia > Rodentia > Hydrochaeridae > Hydrochoerus > Hydrochoerus hydrochaeris. The sequence goes on along the minus strand of PVLA01000897.1, from coordinate 184,829 downwards.
ATCCTGGATACAAAAAGAAAAAAAAAAAACTTTTAAAATAAAATATAATACTTTTAAATTTTTAAGGATAAAAGTGGCAAAAATAATATATATTTAATAAAAGTAAAAATTAAGTCAATTATTTGTAAATGTCACCTAATTGTTTAAACCATTGCTTATTTCTTCTATTTGTGAAACATTTTAGAGAACAGATAAATGAGTTTATCTACACATTATTATGATTATGTAGTTATTGTTTATAAAGATTGAAGATATGAAATAATTCTCCAATCTGGTTAAATATTTTTTATATTTTGAAGTGCTCTTTCATGTAAGTGTAAAAAATCAGATTTTTCCATAGAAAAATTGAACTTTTTATATATTATAAGGTGTAAATAGGCACATTGTACTCCATGTAACTAAGACAGTGACTTCACACTAAAATTATCATTATCACTTACACAGGCTTCCTCAGACTGGGAGATTTAGATAGAAAAATTATGAGGTTAGTACTATGTTCAGCTTTCAATCTTTATGTTGTTCTAGGATTAAATGATGAAAGAATAGAAAATTGCATGCTACCTTTCTACCATAGTCATCAACGATAACATAAATCAGCTCCTATCCTTGCCTTTGTTACTGTAATTAATGAGGTCATTCCAATATCCTGGCATATTTTAATAACACATGATAAGTAATATTGTAGTGGATTCCAGCAGAATCATATTTTTAAAATAGAATCGTTCAGCTACATTCCATAGTTAATGTGCATGTTTAAGTGACAGACTTACACTTAAATATGTTGTAGCCCAAATATTGAATACTATCTAGATGTAGATTACTCAGAGTTGTATCATTTTAATTGTTCTGTACACTTATGACAAAGATTTAAAAGCATAAGATTGACTGATGAAGACTTCCTAAGTGAAATTTTCTACTGAGTAATGACAAATATGTGAAAAATTATCTAGAGAAAAATCATGTGTTTCATTATGCCTGAAACTCGTTTTAGAGGAAGTATGGAATCTTCTTACTCTTCTGCTTTATAACGATGGGCAAAATATCCTTCTGCTTCATCATAATGTGGAGAAATTAAAATACGATCTTTGCTACAAATATAAGAAATATTAGTTACTTAAAATTTGATCACCTTATTATAAACACTGTAATATGTCTCTGTTTCTAGCTTTTCCTCTCTCTCTCATTAAAAGTGAAGATTCTTTCCACAAAGGATAACTTCATAGGTTTTGATGAAAGAAATAATGACACATTGCTTTACATAAGTGAAGTTTAAAAGAATCTCAGAATGAATTAAAACTTATTCTAAATTCCTTTGATTAAAAACTTCTAGTGGAAATTTAAATTTTCAAGTTATATTTTTAGAGTCTGAGTTTCTACTGCTTAATCTCAATTTTTAAAATATAGCAGACAACATTGTAAGTTTTCTGTGATTCAAATTCTGATTTAGTACAGGCCTCAATGGATCTACAGACAGATAATTTAGGATGAAATATTTAATTAAATTTTAGTAACCCAAATATAAGCCTAATTTGGAAGACCAGATTTGAATTAAATGGAAGTCATATAAATTTTTCTCTAAACAGCTTTTGGTGTCAAGATGGTTATTCATTCTATGCTTTCACTTAAAAAATACATTCTATACTGAATTGTAACAAAGTGATAAAAATAACAAATAACCTTCCTTTGCTTTATGCCACCATCAAGAAAACTATACTAAGCACATATTATGCAACTATTATGTAAGGATTTTTTTGTTTAAAATTATAAATACAGTCTTGCATCACTTAACAACAAGTGCTGGAAAATGGTTCTTTGGCAATTTCATCATTGCACAAACATGATGTAATATATTTACACAAATCTGGATGATACATCCTGATACACACATAGTGCTTGTGGTATATATCTGCTATAACTTATTGTTCCTGTGGTGGTGATAATGAAAACAACAAAAGATAAAATCAAACACAAAAGTGTGAAGTCAAGAGAAATAGCAAATAGGAGATACATGAGGCTTTAAAATAGCATGCTACTTCACAGTCACCTTTTTTTATATATGTAGAAAGGCATTCTAAAATAGGGCTATAATCAATAGCTACATAGGTCAATCATACAGTCATTCATTTGCTTAATGAAAAAGTGTGCACTGTATGGGATGCACAGTATCACTACATTTTAATGCACTGTGTTATGACATGACAACTTCAATACCATTATATGAATGGAAACTTTAAACTCATTTACAGTGTTATGAGATAAAAATATTATATGTAGACTCTTGGTGACTGAAATATTTTTATGAAGTGTGTTACTACAGACTAGTTTAGTAACTTACATTTAAAATCTATGTAAAACATAATTAACACATAGTAATTACTCATATCTGGGAAAACAATAAAGCAAAATATAGTATTTTGGAGCACTAGATAAAGGCATAGCTATCATGTAGGTCATTTCATTACAAGAATAATAGAACCACGTGTGATAGCATAAACCTATAGTACTAGTACTCAGGAGGCTGAGGAAAGTGGGTCATCATGAATTTCAGGCCATTTTAGCCTAACAATGAGTTGAAGTTAAGCCTAAAATACAGAGACACCAATAAATATATAAATACTCCTAATGATGTTATGATTACTTGGCATTTTAAAAACTATAATTTTAAAAACAATCTTAATATTTAAAAGACATTTAATAATTTAGCTTTAGTTTTAAATTTTTATCGTACTTTAACCATTCCAATGTATTTTACTTAAAATGTTTAAGAACTGTATTTGCCAAATACTAAGTCCCCTGGGTCTTAGTTACTTTTCTCATTGTTAAGACAAAATACCAACACCTAAATGCAAGGGAGGAAATTTTATCTGTCTCATAATTTGTAGAGGCTTCAGCTCATAATTGACTGGCTCAAAGACAGGGTGGCACATGGCCAAAGCACAGGACAGTAAAAGAAACAAGGGAAGGAGAGAGAAGCCTCTTTCTGTTCCTTATATTTTATCCAGTCTGCCGGTATTAAAGCAGTGCCAATCCAATCAGTGCACTAATCCAACAATCATTCACCCTTAGTCCTAGCACTCTGAATCTCAGCATTGCACTAAGAATCAATCACACACTTTAGATTCCACCACATCAGAAAAGCCTAGGACAGCATGAAGCTTTGGGGATACATTTATACACAAATGTAACACGTATTAAAAGTTAGCAACAATCTGAAGGAAATTCCAATCAAAAGATTAAATGCAAAGCTCTTATGCTTTTGTTTTCCAAAGCTATAGAAGTTAGAAGTTTTATAATTATTTCATCTTTAAACATCCTAGAAAGGTTTATATCCAGTAATAAAAGAAAGCTATAATACATTTTGTATTGAAAATAAAATTTTTTTTCATACACTTGCCTCCAAAATAAATAACACAACTTTAAAATAAACAGTGCATTGTAAGGTTTTTCAACCTACAAACTAAATATCACCAGATAATTACTTAAATTTCTTTCTCATGTAGCATAAATATTTTTTGCACTCTAAAAATTTTAATTAAGCTAATATTGTTTCATCCCAGATCATTGATTCATTAAGTTTTCTAAATACCAGTCCTCTGTGTTTACATGTTTTCCACTTCACAAAGCATAATATTGTACTGTTCAGATCACTGCTTTAGAAACCAGTGTTAAGGGGCCCACTGGCTGTTCCTAAGAACATTGAATCATTAATATATGAATATAGGTACAAGTGCAGATGTACACTTAATATTTCATATTTTAAGATTGAATAATGTAGCATGCAAAGTCAAATGTAAACATACTAGAAAATAATGATTGATGTCACCAAAGATCTATTAGTATTTTAATTATAGAGCTTGAAAAGGCATCCATTTCCTCCATGATGGCCATGCCTGTGGCTTTCCACACTCCAGGACAACATTCTCTTTCTTGAACAATGGGGAAAAAGATGGCAGATCGATAGGTAGCATGGTAGAAAGCCTTTCTGAGAAAAACAACTCAGACGCTAGAATTTAACACCATGGAGAAGAAGATGAGATGAAAGGAGAGGGAGTCTCAAAAACTAGGAAGAAACTGAGGAAAAAGAAGGGAAAGAAGAGAGAGAGAGAGAGAGAGAGTAAGAAAGAAAGAAAGAAAGAAAGAAAGAAAGAAAGAAAGAAAGAAAAGGAGAAGTATAGATGGAGGGCTGGCACTGGTCTTGTGCTGCAATGAGCAGAGAGTTGGAACTGGACATGTTCCCATCGACCTGGTCCTACGCTGTACTGGGCGCATCTTGGAGTCCGGTGACCCATGATGGATGGAGCTGAGGTCCTGATCCTGCCGAGATGGGCATTAGTGAGCCCAAGACCCTTGGAAGGAGGAGGTGCTGGAACAGGGAACGAAACCGGAGAGACAGCTGCACTGACTTGTGAGTGCTGGGAACTGGGTCCCACAAAAGGGGTGGCTGGCTTGATGACATATTGAAGTTGGGCAGGACAGGCAACTGAAGCTGCATCAGTTGGCTGCTCCTGGCCCAAAGCGGACTGGCGGGATCTGCTTGCGCTGTGCCACGCCCCTGGTTGGTATGCAATAGCCAGGGTCGAAACTGTCCCGAACCTGTGATATAGGCAAGGCAAAGACTAACATGCTGAAGACACTCACTGGTTGACTGGCTTAGAGGGGAGGGGCCAGCCCACATCACCCCTGTGTGCACCTCACAGCTCAACAGCAAACTGAAGAGGGCAGCAATCCCCTAGCCAGTACGCTTCAGAAAAACTGTAAGCCATACAGAAAGAACCTGAGATCTCCACCATACACCTGTCTGAAAGAAACCAGAAACATGACAAGACAAAGAAACAAGAAAAAGCCTCCAGCTGCTTATCCAGGGAAAATAAGTCCAGGAGAGTTAAATAGAGAAGAGATCAAGGGCAACAAACATGCAATAGCAGACACAGCCTGAACAGAAATAAAGAAATACTTCTGTGACCTCATTGATGAATTTAAATCTTAAATTCTAACTCAAGTGAAACAAGATATAAGAAGATTAATAAAAGAACTACTAAGCATCTCTCAAGAAGACACAGATGGGAGAATGGAAAAACCCAGAAAAAGGAGAGAAACCTTTGATGAAGAATATAAACAAAATCTAGAATACATGAAACAGTTCCAAAGAGAATACCAGGAAATTAAAAACTCCATTGAAAGCTGGCAAAATTTCTTGACAGAAACTAAAGACAGACTTTCAAATCTTGAAGATAGATTTGCAATGTATGATTGTGAAAGAAAAGATCTCTTAAAAATAACAAAGAACTAGGAAGTAACAATATAAAGGTTAGAAGATGACAAAAGGATCTATAACTTAAGAATAATAAATGTGAGTGAAGAAGCAGGGGAAAATATAAATGAAATAAAAAAGCTATTCACAGAAATAATTAAGGAAAACTTCCCAAGCACAGGTAAAGGAAATGATATTCAGATATATGAGGCATACAGAACTTCAGCCAGCTACAAACAAAACAGATCTACACCCAGACATATAGTAATCAAGATCCTAGATATTCATCACAAGAATATAATATTAAAAGCAGTCAGAGAAAAGACACAGATCACATATAAAGGAAAACCCATCAAAATCACAACAGACTTCTCAACACAAACTATCAAATCAAGAAGAGCTTGGAGTGAAATATTCCAAGCCCTTAAAGAATATGACCTACAACCCAGATTGATGTACCCTACAAAATTATCACTCAAAATTAATAGAGAAACACAATGTTTCCATGACAAAGAGGAACTGGGGGAGTCTGTGACCACCAATCCAACCCTACAAAAAATACAGAAGGACATTCTAGAGAGAGAGAAGAAAATCACCAGGATTCCAGCAACAATGACAGAAAGGCTTCAATGAATGGGGCAGACAGTGGAATGAAGGAGAAAAGTAAACAACAGTGACAGAAAAATAGTATTGCAGAGATGAGGCAGAGAAAAATTGGCTATAGTTTGAGTTTATTCTGTTCCAGTCTGTCTATTCATGCTGGATTTGAAAGCACAGACAGCTACCCCCCAAAACAGCAGGACATGCTACAGTAAATATCCTTAATTCCCTATTGACTTAAACTGAAGCCCTGTATTACATACACTGTCTTATTATGACTGATCTTATTTAAATCTGGTTTGTTAGATCGCTGTTTTGTCTTGATTGATTTTATTTGAATCTGATATGCTTGATAGCATCAAGTCTGAGAGTAGAGGCAACTATTCTGAAGACAACAAGATTTAACAGGATCCCTACTCTGTTTGGACTATTAACTGCTTTTGAAGTCATATAATGTCTCCAACATTTTGTTTTTATTAATATGGCTATGTACTGCTCTGTCCAATTATACTATGCCTGATGATATAGACAATTCTATTGGAAATAACAAGGGACATCATAGTAACTAGTGTGGATCACCTAGTATTGTGGTTCTATGACTTTTGTTTTGTGTTTTTTCTAGGAATTTGCTTTGTTGTCTTGTTTTGATTTGTTCTTTCCTATAATATAGAAAGGAAATGTATACATGTAGAGATTCATACATGCATAGAACTTCTAAACAGTTTACAAGAATTGAATATAGTTATTGTAAAAAAAGAGAGGAAAAGAAAGTATTCTAAAGGATATAACTGCATATATGTTTTAGTGCGTAAGATTGATAACCAAATTACAAAGTTTTTGTTGGATAGGTGAACAGAACTGGCTGTCGTCTCACTGTTTAAATGTCCACTTTGTATGCTTTACTTATGTAACTTGAACAACTACTTCTAAGAGGAAAATATGTAATTGTCAACTAATGATTTCTTACTGTTTTTTAAAATTATGTATTATTTCTATCCTCTTTTTGTTTGGTTTGGTTTTTTTCTTTCTTTAAAAAAAGGCATTTTATATATGCAGCACACCTATATTGCAAATCTTTCCTAATTTTAGGGAGAACTATATAGTAAATTTAACAATTATGAGAGATACATCCGTAAAGCAGGGCATACATAAAATTAAGCTTGATTCATGACTATAATTATTTTAAAAGAAATGATATATTATAACTTGCTTATATTGAAAGTGAATTTACCAAAACTCAGGTTATAATTTCAACACCAGAATAGGTGTTCTCACATCTGACCACCACATTATTATTAAACAAGCACAAATGTAACAAAACTTTCTGGTGTCACAAACATTTTTTATCACAAACTGAATGGTGAAAAGATTCTTAATGTGTATGACTGTTTTTATTCTTTGATTGTTTCTTTTATGTTCCCAAATACTAAGCTCTTTGAATGTATTATCCCAGACCCTAAAGGTTGCTTTACACAAACACATAAAAACACTGAGGACCACATGTACATTTTAGTTGAAGTATTTTTATAATCTATTACTTCTCTGTGTTCTTTTCTAAGGCGTCACTTCCACTCCTCACCTACAACCAAATAATGGCTGGATGAGCCCAGCGAGACAGGCTTCATTAATGTGACCTATTACACAGGCACTAAGAAATCCTGAACATGAAGAATCTAAATAACAAAGAAAGACTCGAACCATGCTGAGAATATGAGCCAAACTATAGTGAAAACTCAGTGGAGTGAAATCAAAATCCTGAGGGTAAAAAGGACCAGTAGCTATGGGGTTTTCTTCTCTGTTTTTCTCCATAGCAAAATGACCAAAAATGTCTTCAGATCCATAAATCAGATATATTCTCTTTTTACAATGATAAACTAAATTTGTGAAAATTCACCTTAGACAATAGCAGAATAAGATTGTGTGGAAGGAGGTCTGAAAAATTTTAGTGGAAATAAGCAATAATTTATAAATAAGTAATATATTACCAAATATCATAATAGGAATTAGCAGATGCATCACAGTAAAGATAGTATAGCTAAATTGACTATCAAAAGCATCTCAGAAAAAATTTAGATTGATCACTGGCTAAATTTCTAGCCATAAGACAAAGAATTATGAAGCAATATATAGTTATCTTTCATATGTTAATATTCTGATTTGTTCATGAAATATCTATAAAAATACATATGAAATATATAAAATTATACACAAGAGATCAAATAAGAAAAAATATTTGAAAAAAAGTTCATTGAAAATCAATTACCGTAGACCAATAAAAGAAGTTAACAGAAACATCTTTGACATGTACATTGTTTAAAGTGACATAGTGATATGTTCAGAAAGTTAAAACATTGCTCAGATTCATGATAAGAATGGCCTCCACTAGTATTGAAACTTGAGAATATTTGCCTACCCAACTGTCATAGAGTTATAATAAAAACAGATCCTGTTCAATTCGGAGACAGCCTTCTTCAAAATACTATTTAAATATATGAAATCATAAACTTTAACTGTTACCTAAATTCTGAAATATGTGTACGTCAGCAATCTCTGAGTAAAATGACAAAATTTCAATTCAATAAAGGCAAACACATGAAGGCCAAACACAGTATAATCTAAAAATGAAATTCATATTATCAGACTTAATCAAAGTCAAAATATATAGACACAGATCAGATAGATAGATAGATAGATGATAGATAGATAGATAGTTTTTTTTTTTTTTTTGTACCAGGAAGTAAACTCATGACCTTGCACTTTCCAAGCAGGTACGCTGAGCTAAATTCCTGACCCTCTGTTATATTTCTGCATGACATTGAAGCAGACACTGTGTGCATGATAACAAAGTAGAAGGTGTCCACTTTACCTAAGTAACTTGTCACTAACTGACTGATAAATCTTAAAACAAATTGGGTTAGACATGATTTGAAACTTAGACTCTACTTGTAGCAAATAAAGGGACAGATAGAGTAAACAAATAAGTTTTCTGTCTTTTATATTTTTGTTGTTTGCATCTTTATTGCCAATATTAATCTTTCATTATTAGAAGCTTGCTGAATTTTGATTTTAACCTTTCCAAATCAGAAAACAAAGTTAAAGTATTTGCTCATTTGAGATCAACTAAGTAGTGACTGTTTCATGAGTGTAACATCTGATAAAATCTGTTTTAAAAAATTAAAACTCAAGGGCCAAAAATAAACTGGGAAGAAAATAATTCAAAGTTTTCCTTTTCATTTTCAAATTAATTATATAATGACTTCCCCAAAACATTGTAACATCATAAAGTTTTAGGAAATGTCATTTGCAATTTTAGAAATTTGAAAATAAAAATTCTGGCTTGCATTTTCAAAAGGGTTTAAAAATTACTGAAAACCTTTAGTATAAAGAAGATGACAAGAATGAAACAATGTGGACCACATCCAAGAACTGTTATAAAAGTTATAAAAGTTGGTTTAGAAAATTTTATATTTAGGTCAAGATGAGGTTCTTATATATTTGACATGGAAAAGAAATGAAAAATGAACCACTATGAATTCTTCACTTGGAACTTGTTTTATATCTTCATATTGCTATAAAACCATGTTGCCTTAATGACTTAATTATGAATATTATCATTCATCATTTACAGTTTTCTTACTTGCTATTTGAAGAAATCAAGGTGCATGAAGAAGAGAAACATAAAAAATGCAATGATCATAAGCAATAAAAAATAAGACAATAGATTACCTTGGTTATACCTAGTCTTATTCTAGAACTATAAATAATAAGCATACTGGCCAACATAATTTTTCTCTGGATTTGTGTTTTAATAAAATCATTGAAGATTTTATTGATATATGTTAAATAAATTCATAATTATCTTTGAAGTTGGAATGAGCTGGATTAACTTTATATCTGTCATAGCATTTCTCACTTTTCCTGTTTGCCTTTGCCACTTTATCCTTATTAGCTCATTTGGAATCTTTGATTATGCTTCTGTATATGGAGTCTTGGAACAAGAGAAAAATAAATAGACAGGGACTAAAAATTTAATGTGAAGAGAAAGATTAGTTTGGCTATGGATTTGCCCTGATAATTTTCATTTTTCCTTTTCAATCACTGTAAGAGCAAAAATGATAAGCAATTTTGTTCACTACTGTATCCCCAGTGCAAACATTGGATGTGTCATTTATGTGTACTCAAAAGATACATTGTGAATTCATTCTGAGAGTTGTCACTCCAAAAGGATAGGTGAATCAGTCACTGGCTAAGGAAGCCATCAGTGAGTTATCTTCTGGTGAATATCAATGAGAATGCATTAGGATTTTTTACAATATATCTTCTCTAGGGACATTTTTGTACTGTGGAGTATAAATTCATTTTCTGTGTTTTAGGAGAAGGGATATCTTTTTAAATAAAAGAAATATTTAAAAGTGCCTTGAATGCATTTTGTCTAATAAAGTATTTCATATATATAATCAGTCTTGCCACAAACAAAATCAAGCATAAATTTATGGGAACAGTCTACTGATTGATCCTGATTTGCCCATTTTTAGCATATCTTCTCAGCATTCTTAATGAAGAGTTAATGATAATATGAAAAGTTAGGAATTTTACCATCAGCTGATCTTGCCCTTACTAGCGACTTATTTTCAGGTTGCCTTTCAACATACCATATCATGACCACAGACTAAAATGTCAAGTTTTCTAACTTTGCTTAGATTATGTAAAGTATGATAGCAATCATTTCTAACACAATCAAATAATGCTTTCATCACATGGTATAAATAAAAACACATTTTTATATTATTCACATATGAAATTGCTGTTTTTCTTAGAAATACATCTTATAATTAATTTTCATATAAAGATTCCAAGCTTTAAAATATCTATGGCATAATAGAAACAACAAAGGCCCACGGCCATACTGAAACCCAGGTGGCTGCACAAAGAACCAATTCGCCTGCCCTCTTGGTAAGCACCTCTCTCCAGCATGGGCCAGGAGGAGAACCAATAGTGTCTCCCGTGAGCCTACCAGTGCTTGTAATCAAACATCCCAACCTCTCCACCCCACCCCGTTAGCAACTGGGGACAGAGGTCTGAGCATCTCTTGACAGGATGACTGTATGCAATATAGCAAATATAGGGTTCTCCTTTGTTTTCTCTTTGAAAGCAAATGTTGCTTTCAGTTTTGTTTCATTGTGATTAATTGCTTTACTCTATTCAATATTCTCTTTTGATTGATCTTATAGTGTTCTGTCTTTGGTTTGATTTTACTATACCTAATTGACTAGGCAACTATTGTGCAGATAATGAGATACACTATGGTGCCTATTACTGTTATCCTGGTAAACTTCTCTGAAGCTCTGTACCAAATTCACTGCACTGTCTCAATTAGCTTTGTTCTGTGTTGTTCTGTTGTATTTCTACTACCTTCAAAATAAAAAAAATAGAAACAACGAAATGTAATTTTAATTTAATGCTCATTTTTTCCTATTTTTATAGTCAAAACAGATAGCTTCAGAAACTATCCATTATTATCAAATAATAGCTCCAAAATTCCACACCCCATCAGTTTTGAGGGGTACATGTAGACATCAGACTAAATTCTCATTACATTCTTACACTACATCTTAAACACGAGATTTGTTTTCCAGTGCTGGGGAGTGAAAGTGGAGGTTTTTGCCTGCAGACAAGCACTATATTACTGAGATAAACTCTAGTTCTTATATTTTAAACTTTTAATCTGTGCTATGTTGAGGTCATATTTAAGTATTCAACTGCAATTTAAAATTTATTTTTCTTTGTCTGATTGATCAAAATACTCAAGAAGTATCATTTAATTCTCATAGCACCTACTCTGGTGACCATGTGAAGTAAGCATCTGCCATCTTGCTGCCAAGGCAAGAATCTAGAGTCTCTTACTGCATCCTCCCATCAAGACTGTCATAATGACAATGTTTCCAAAGCAGGGTGAATAGAAAAGCTCACTACAAATGAAAATCAGTGGGAAATTACTGTCTTAGCACTCTCACCTGCCAATTCAAATGTCAATATCTGCACAACCATAAAATCACCTTGGACAATTTATTTTACTGTTATGAATTCAAGTTTGAAGTCCTTAAAATGAGAAAAATATTTAGTTGGTGAATGTTAAAATGCCATTGAAATAATATGCAATGATTGGCATTTCTCACTGCTTTTCATTTTATCCAACAAATATTTCAGTGCTTAATGTGTACTATTCACTTTTCTGGTCATAGTCAAGGCACCAATAAAAGACAGACAAAATCGTTCTTTTTCAGAAATGAGTTCAGACACAGTTTATAGTAATGGCATGACTTCAAGCAAGTTATGCTCCTAAACACCCATTTAAAGTATTTACCCAGCTTTAGCTATTATAACATCTTGTATTCTTCATATCAACTGTTACTATTGATATTTTGAAATAAGAATTCAAGAATAAAGCCATTGACAATTTTCTTGTATTACTGCATAGACAGCCTGGACAATGTGAGTGGTTTTCAATAAATATTCCTTTCCTAATCAATAAGTTTAGTTTATCTATGCTTAAGTTTTTTAGCTTAAAAATGAGAATCAATATAATAAATGTCTTGTAAGGTTGTTGAGATTACAGATAAAAGATACAGTCAGATTTTAGACAATGAAATTACTTTATTAAACAAGGGTTTTTTTTTCTTACCTGCAACTATTTTTTCTTTGAAAATTCAGCTAATGGTCTCACTCAATATTGTTTCTGAAAGAAAATGAAAAGCTATCTCTTTAAAGGGAAAAATGTGAAATCAATAAATTATTTGCTGCCAGTAATATCTGTTGACATCATTAGGCTGTGTAATTTAGGGACCCCCTTGAAATCAGCCATTATACGACATGATTGTGCTTCATTTATTTCCTGGTTATCTCAAACTTTTCTTGCCCTTTTCTGATCAATTTGGAAAACTGCTGCAGGATATTTCCTACATCATCATTTTTATCATGTTTTCTCTCCCAATGAGGCCCTTTCAGAACCTCCCTGTTGTCTATTTTTTAAAGATTGAACAACTTGCAGAGTTTCCTTCATGGACATGTCAACTGGGAAAGTGTGGGTCTTCATGCTTAGAGGGGTACCATACTTTGTTTGGTGATCTGCTCTTGTTATTTTGAAATTCTTAATATTTTTGTTTTCATTTCACAGTTAGCCCCGCCTATTATATGGACAGACCTGAATACTTGACATTGTAAGTCATTCGTTTTAACAGTCCTTTGCACTCTCATTATCCTTTAACCTTTCCCCTAAATCATTAAAGTTGCTGTATTAAGTATTCTTTACATATTATTGTGATACTGGTATACGGAATGAAACTCCAAACTTACTGTATGTCTGGGGCTAGTTCATGTCCTCTAAAATCGAAGAATGAATTTTAGAAGCAATAGATGTTAAGAGCAGAGTATATTTATTGAGAGAAAGAAAGCTTCTGTCTGGGAGAGACAGAAGGGATCCCAAGTTGGTTGCTAAAGACTCTTTCTTTTCTAAGGACTTTTATCGAGTAAAACCATGAGGTAAGAAGTGAGATGGGTCCAAGATGGGGAAAACCTGGGAACTCGCATGGTGGGCCTAAGAGGGGACAGAACTATGGTTAACCAGTAAGATTAATTGCTCAGGTGAAACTGATTAAATAAGGAATAAAGGGGGAACTGAGTCACATAGTAAATGGGCATGCTTAACAGCAGATGAGTCTTCCTGTAGGGGGTTGGAATGCTGACTCCTGGCTTCCTCAGAGTGATAGAGAATTATTTAGACTATCAGTCCTTAGGATGTGAGTGTATTTGCTTTGCCTTTTGTCTTAAAGATCTAGCCCACAGTAGGAGGTGTTTGTCTCTTCCAAGGTTGCAAAATATCTGAATTTCTGTACTGGCTCTCTTGAGGACCTAGCCCTGTCTGAGTGCCTATAATATTTCTAACTCAGCTGACTGTAACAATACTTGATTTAACATTTGAGTTTGACTGGGATAAGGGTTGCCCAGATAGCAAGTGAAACGTTATTTCTGGGTATGTCTACCAGAGAATTTCTGGAAATGACTTACATTTGAATTGGTAGACATCCTAAAGGACATTTGTCCTTAGTTACTTGTGTTGGTGCAGTCAGAACTGCTGAAGACTTAAATAAAACAGACGGCAGAAACAATCGTTCTCTCTTCTGGAACTGAAGCATCAATTTACTGCCTGACATCCTTCTTTTAATTACTGACTGCATCACGTCATTGGCTCTTCTGTTCCTGGGGATTCAGACATCACCAGTTTTCCAGATTTCCCAAGTTGCAGAGGATGCATAGTTGTATGTACTAGTTTCCCATAATGAATATTCTCTTACAAGGTAGTCTTACTATAACAGAATACATCCCAAGATCACTAGTGGATGCCTAACCACATAGATAGCAATGAACTCTACATGTATTATCTTTTTTCTATCATACATACCAATGATAAAATCCCATTTGTACATTAAGGTTAACAACAATTGTTAATGGCAAAATAAAACAACTGCTATACTATTGTTATAAAAATTCTGTGAAAGTAGACTCAATACATTTCATGGTACTATGAATCTCAGCAATTTCAGCATTAAATAATTTTTTTTCTTTTCCTGAGAATTCAGCAATATTTCACTTAAAGGAAGCATTTTCTAGCTTCTGTTTGGCATGTTTGGAATGCCAGCATCACTTCCTTTATGCTTTGAGGCCATTATAGAGTAAAATAAGAGTGGAGATGCTGCTGCTATATTCAATCGTATAACAGCCACTAAACAACTAATGGGCGGATAATATCTACAGCATGCTCTCTGAACAAAGATGACTTGGCAAGACAGAGTTAGGTGTTATAAAATTCCATCATACTACTCAGAAGAGCATGCAATTTAAAACTTAGGAATTATTTTGACTCCAAAATTTTCTAAAGAATATTTCTGAACTAAAATTAATTATAGGTTAATCAAACTATGGAATGTGAAACCATAGATGAGAGAAACTATTATATGTCTTTTGATATATTCCATTGGTTCTATTTCTCTGCAGAACCCCCCAAAATAAATTTATAGTCTTCTCACACTCTACTATAAATTTTTCATTTGGTTGTAACATTTATTATGTCCTTCACTGCCCAAGTCTAGCTCAACACTGAGTTTCTATATGAAATTGATTTGACCATTCAGACATAATAAATAGCTCTGTCTAAAGCATTTTTATTTGTTGTACTCATTTTATATATGTATTTATATGTATATTATTTTATTTTATTTTATTTTCCTGTAGATGCCACTGTGCCTAATTTAGTAATTCCTTAAAAATAAGAACTCCTATTTGTCAGATGTTTCATAGGCCCCACTACATGTATTAAACTGCTTACCACAGAATTGCAGTTCAACGACTAATTTACCAAAAAGTAAAATGACTAAATTGTCCTAATAAATTTGCTTATAAATGGATACATTTATATTGAAATGGCCTTAGATAGTCTATATTAAATTGCTATTTCCCAGCATGAAGGAAAAGAGAAACATATTTTTATGAGCCATAACACTGTGAAGAAAATATTACAAAATATATACATAGTTTAAAACTTAGTTCAAATTATTCATTTGACTCTAGTTCCCGCACTATAATTCCTAGACTGTTACATTTTTAGTAATCACATGCCTAAATTATTCCATTTATATGCATGATGAACTACGCCAGCCACTTCTTTTTCCTTCTGACCACTCACACAGTTTGTGTGGTTTCTCTTCCTGACATTTATTTCGTGTCTCAGAACTGAGATAGTTTGATTTAATAATGGATATGTTGGTATCTATATCAAGATCTATCTTCCTCGCAAAAATTGTTGCCCCTTTTGTTTCCATGTTGTCATTTGATCCTTGATTCTATATGAAAGCATGTTAAAAAGACATTAGTTTCCTCATCTGTGTCTCTTCACTTTTCTCAGACACCATGTATTTTGAGGCTGCTTGCTGACATCTATTTCCATTCTCTGTTCTCCATAGAGATACTAAGCAGTTTTTCTAGATTTTCAATGATCTCTCAAGGAATTTGTTAATAATACAATGTCCTATATTCTACCAAAATTATTCCTATGTCTAGGTACTCTAGAGTTCAAGCAAACAAACAATCAAAAACAAAAGAAAACACAACAAAAAAATAATAGTAATACTACTGTTCAGGTTAACTGAACTTTAAAACATCTATCACAGAAAAACATATATTCACATAACTTAATAGTTCCAAAATCACTGTATATCACATTTTAGTCATTCGCTCACTTAAGGGTTTGAAGCTGAATGAAGATTTACTTAGATATTTTTAAAGACAAAATTGTTGCAAGCAAGAAATTAAAGAATAAGCACAAAACTATAATTTTAATAGCTAATAATATTAACAATAAGACTTTTTAAAGTGTGCACATATGCATTTAAATTAATATTCTGTCAGTTAAAGATATACACTTTCTTTGCTTTGTGTTGTGTTTTCTTGACAATTGCAAAAGAAATATATAAAAGCAATAAATATTGTGAAAGAGAAAGGGGAAGCAACTGCTCAAAAGGAAAGAACAACTGGGATGGTGGAAAGGAGAAAAAAAGAGGAACTTTTTATATTATATATATAAATGATGGATAATTATACTACTATTAGTTCACTAAAAGAATGGTTTGTGCTTACACTGTTGGATCAATTTCTTATGTATTTATCTTGTAATCTGAGCAACTATCTTTGAAGATAACAATACACAATATATTAACCATTGTTAATCTCCTATTAACTTGTTTTGAAATTCTGTATCATTTTTACTGTTTTCCTTATACAATGAGAAAAGAAATATACAAATTAAAGTTTGGAGGAATTCTTATGCTATATTTTGTGGGAGAACGTCTCTTTCTCCTACAGCTACTTATAACATTATTCAGTAGTTCAATAGGTTCATTTGAAACATATTTTAACAGTAATAACTTTTTACAAGTTACACAGGTAAAACATCTTATTTAATGTTGACACAATTGTTAACCATGATTCAAAAATTTTTGACAATAATGCATTGATTATTTCAACATAAACAACATGCAATTGCAAGAAATTAATTAAAATCTGATAGTTATTGATGACAGCTGAGTTTTATTTTTAATTATGAGTAGTCTTACATATTATATTCCTCATAGCACAATTCCAGTATTTAAATATTTAGAAAATTCAATATTTAATTTTAGATGCCTAAGTAAATCATTATGCAACCAAATTTGTGTTAATTCACAATTATTTAAGCAACCCTGCCCTCATTTCTGTTAATTAACAACTGTTTAGGCAAGAGTAAGTAACTGACAAGCACCTGTATTGTCAAATATCTGCAAATATTAATTGGACATTCCATACATAGAAAAAAGAAAATATTTCTCCAAACAAATAAGCATTTTAGAATAATAAAATGTGTCTAACTTGTTTCAGAATAATTTCAAACTTCATGACTTTGTTTCTACTTACTACTTTTGTTTCTGTGTTTTCTGGTCATGTACCACATTTATCTGATGATATATGGCATAAAAATGTGTTTAATAGTTAAATTTTTAAAAAATTATCAAAATAAAAGTTATATTGCCATTACTTCCCATATCTCCACTTCAGAATCATTTTTTTTCATGAAATTTCTGAAGCAGTTCTGAAATTCTTCTTCTATAACTTTAGATGCACTCTCATGGCTTCTTCTGTGTCCTGAGTCCATTCAACTCATTTGCCTATCACGGTCATTTTGATGTAGAGAAAGAGTCACAAGTTACATGGTGCCACTTCCAGTGAATAAGGTGGATGAGGACACACTGCAATGTTTTTACTGTCTCCGTTTCCACTGGCAGGTGTTCAGCAGCAGCACTCAGTTTGAACATACTCCATAAGGACATCAAAGAGGACACCTACACCTGTTTCAGAAAGTGACAAGGATGATGGAATAACTGTGTCCTAAGTAAGAGGGATATTTCTCAGGGGGGTTAATACTGTAGTAGGCTTTTTTTAACTTACACACTCACCTTATATTGTGAGCATACCTTAAAATTCCTTTATTAAAAACTAAACATTTCAAATAGTATAGTGTAGAGATTCTAAGTTTCACTCCTCCTCTGGATTTTTTACTGTTGTTGCTTTTTTCTGACTTAGTGAGAGTGGTGGATTATATAAAACATAGCTCATTTGTGCATGTGTGGACAATGACATGTCTGCTTAGTTGTCTTATGGGTCCTCATTAATACTACAGAAATTTCCTTCAGTGCTCTGACTTAGGGTCTCCCTCCTCGTCACGAGTTGCCATGTGTGTGTTGAGGCATTCTCGTCATGTATGATTGTGGCCAAGTTCTCACTTCCTATATGCATAGAGTTTAACTGTTACTCAGATGGTAGATGATGGGCCCTCTATGGTCATGCAGCACTGCACATATGTATGAACTTCTAAGTCACTTAGAATATCCTATAGCTTCTACAGACATTTCAGTCTCCAGATTTTTTGTGAGTCTTCTCCAGGAATGTTATATTTTGTGTTGCTTCAAACCAACTGTGTTCCCTCCAATGACTACCTAATGGCTAGTTTACACTATGATTGCCAGGCTGCTGACTTTCAAAGTTACCACAGAGCTATAGAAAATTAAACGACACGAAACCTACCGTTTTTTTTGGGAGGTACCCATTTTGCTTGAATAAAATTTCTTTAAGTAGTAGCAGAGCTTCTTAATTTTTAGAGTTCTAAAAGAGTTAATGTTCAGAAATCTATCAGTCCTGTTCCTTTTTTGTTTTGTTCAAACTGCTGAATTTTATTGTTTTATTTAAAAGTCACAGTAATAGCTTTCTGACACAAAGACACTATGTATATGATGTAAGAAGTTGATACACAGAATACATTGTTTATCTAACTTTTATTATTTTCTCAAAAAATTTAATTCATGGGAAAATAGTAAAAATAACTATACAAAAAAATTCATTACAAGGTAAGAAGCTATAATACTAGAGAAATAAAGTATATGGAACTACAGGAAACATTTCATCAAAGACATATTTTTGCAGCCAGAAACAATTAATTGATGGCAGTTCAAAGAGGCAAAAAATATTCTGTACATTTACTCAGGCCTCATTTTCTTTCCACAATTCATTGCTTGGCCAAAATCTATAATTTTTAGCTTCTACATTTTTAGGAAAACTAACATCTTGCACTTTGGCTCATTTGCTGTTTACCTTTCACAAAGCTCCTCTTATCCTTGAGTTTTTCCAGAAAAGGAGAAGAACCCACATTATCTACCCAAAAGAACAGGACATCAGCAAGCAGGTCACTCCCTCTTTGTTTTATTCATAACCTTTTTCATGTACTGTTCTTTTCTCTTAATGGGATTAAAATGAATTAGATAGGTATGTTTTTACTGCAAATTTGACATTTAAAGTTTCTAAAGGACTAGTTTAGTACCAGAGTAGGAAGAGATATAAAAAAGTGAAGGAATTTGTATTTCTCCATTCAAAAAATAGGCATTATGATCAAATTTTGTGTTCATCATCCCGTTTAACTACCACAATTGCTATATGTATTGCTATAAGTTATATTTATGTTATAGATAAGACATTGAAACTCAAAATTTTCAGCAATGATATCAATATTGGTGTTACAAATATAGTATATGCCCTTTCCATAAGTTTCTCTTGTTAAAATTTTAACCCCGGTGTAATTTTGTCACAATATGTATATGTGTATTGTCGTTCACTAGGAGGAGAACAAATAGCCTTAGTTTTCAGTAACTGATTACTGAAGTAAAATCATGTGAATATCAGTAAGTTGTACATCCTTGGATAATGATACTTCCTTCACTATCATAACATAATATTTGGAGTATCCAGTCTGAAAAATGGAGGGGAAGATCTCAGACTTCTCACGCTCTGGAAAAGGACTTATATTTTCTGATAATATATTGACATGTCAGGTTCTGAAATGAAGTTCTGATAATCTTGGGAAGCAGTGTCTTCTGTCCTGTAGTAGTCAGTCACTTTCCTGTCGCTAAGTCAAAATACTCCACATTTGAAATTTAAACGAGGATTTATTTGGCTCAGAGTTGTAGAATCTAGTCTGTGATTGGTTGGTACCAAAGTGGTAATGGCATGATGCAAAGGTATGGTAGAGGAAAGGTGATTAACCTATGGTAGGTATGGAAAGAGAGAGAGAGAGAGAGAAAGAATTTCCAAAGGCATATGCCTAGTGACATAGCTTCTCTATTGAGACTTTATCTCTGAAAGACATATTCCTTTATGAAATTCTCAATCCACTGTTGAGTATGTCACACACATATTCCATTCACCTTCTGAAACTACCACCTCTAAACACATGAAACTTTTGGGAGTTATTGAATCATAGCACATGTAAACATTTTCTCTATGTGTAAATTTGACATTATTATATATTCCTTCAAATAAGTTATCTATACACATAGAAAATGTACAAACAAGCAAAATATAAGCTTTTAGTGAATTATGTTTCCCAAAGTCATGTGGAATATGAATTGCCAAAGAGCATCTATCTATCTATCTATCTATCTATCTATCTATCTATCTATCTATCTGTCTATCTATCTATCTATTATCTATCTACTTCAGTATAATCACCTTTTATTTAACTTTACCTAAATATATTACAAGAAAGTATAGTAAAGATTCATTTGCTACATTTTACTTCATAGAATAAGCATAAAACTAAAGAAAGCATTATAAGAATAAGGACATAGAATAACAATAAAACTAAAGAGAGCATTTTAAGACTTTAATAGACACCTCACCAAAGAGGACACACATGTAACTAAATAGCATATGAAAAAAATGTTTCACAGTGCATATTATGAGGGGAAAGTAAACTGAAATAACAGTGAGCCACTTACCACTGTGCACAACTATAAAATGCCCACACTGTAAAAAATTGACAACAACAAATATTAGGAAGCATGTGGAGCAACCAGAATGCACATTTATCACTGGCAGGAATATGATGAAACAATTGCCCCTTTGGAAGACAACTTAGTTTATTACAAAATCTTAGTTTATTACAAAACCAAAAGTACAACTGCAATATGACCCAGGAGTTCTGCTCTTTAAACTCTACCAAAGGAGGTGAAAATATACCTATAAAAAAACTGCACATATATGCTTATGTCAGATTTAAGTATAACTGCCAAACTTTGTAACAGCCAAGATATCCTGGTTTGGTTTTGTTTTGTTTTGTTTTGCTTTGCTTTGCTTTGCTTTGCTTTGCTTTGCTTTGCTTTGCTTTGCTTTGCTTTGTACCAGGAATTGAACTCAGGACCTTGTACTTGCCAGGCAGGCTCCATGTCCGCCTGCTGTATCCCTGGCCAAGATACCCTTTTGTAGGTGAGTGAAGAAAGAAACTGTGGTGCATCCAGAGAATGGAATACTATCCTCTGTCAAAAAGAATAATTATCAAATTGTGAAAAGAAATGAAAGAAGTGCAAATGAATTTTACTGAGTGAAAGTATTCAGTCTGAAAATGCTGTATCTTGCATGATTCCACCTATACAGCATTCTAGAAAAGACAAAAAAATGGAAACAAATAAGGGATATCAATATTTGTCTGGATTTGGGAGAATAGAGTGATGACTAGGTAAAGCCCAAAGGATTTGGGTGGGGGGGTAGTAAAACATTTTGTGTGATAATGCAATGGTAGGCAAATTAGTGAAGCCCATAGTAAATATAATACCAAGAGTGCACTTTAACTGTGTTAGTTACATTTCTCATTGTTCAAACACACTACCTTAGCAATGTGGTTGTCACTCACAGCTCAAAGGAGGAAAACTTTAATTTGCTCACAGTTTCAGGCCATAATCAGCTGGCTACAGGGCACAGACATCATGGTGGAGGCCGCAGCAGCGAAAAGCTGCTTAGTTCATGCGCCCAGGAAACAGAGCAGGGAAACAATGCTGAAAGGAATGGGAAAGGGACCATGCATGGTGCTCAATGTCATGCTTTTGTGAACCCCCCAGAGGTACCCAGTAATGTGTTCTAATAATTTGCTAGATATATTTTTATCCAGTGAAGTCCATACATCAGAATTCATGGTCACAGTGAATCAGAGGCATTTGATGATAGTGATTGGTCTACATATGTGCACCGGTTGTAAGAAAAAACCATTTCTGATGAGGAATGATGGAACTTATGCATGAGTTGGGAATAAAGGGTATATGGAAAATTTCTGTGCCTTTCTCTCAATTTTAATGTGAATTTAAAAATATGAGATGCTGTTAATGGACATGGTGTGTATTTATTTATTTATTTTTAAATGTTTGACCTTTTTTTGTAGCAGGGATCAAATTCATGACCTTAAGCAAGTGCTTGAACCACTGAGCTAAATTCCTGGCCCTGGTGTATATTTAAATAAAAAAATTATTACACTGAAAGATGAATTGCCATTAAACTGCATCAAAATACTTCTCTCATTTAGAACACACACATCCTGTCACTTTTGTCACTTTGTGAAGCAGTTCTGGAAGTCACTTCTTATCCTCTGTAGCACTATCGTGGCTACCTTAACATCCTGTATTTATTCAAAACATTCACCTTTCATGGTAATTTTTACTTTTATAAACAGGCAGAAGTATCTCAGTCCCAGACCTATTAAATATGGTGGATGAGAACATGGCTTGATGTTTCTATTAGCCTGCCTTTCTGTTGGATGGCACTCAACAGCACCATGCACATTTGTTTGTTTGTCTGTTTTTTGAATCATATTTTGTAAAACAAAATCCCCAGAACTATTTCAGAAAGTGGCAAGAACAGTGGGTGTTGAGGCAAGGGCAAGTATTTTGAGGGAAATTAATGCTAATGCATCTGTTACTGTAATAATTTTTTAATTTAAAGATTCACTGTATATTTGAATCAGATGTAGTATCAATACATGGCAATAGTAATATTATTACTATTTTTCCCAACCCAATGGTTAGAGAAATACAATTGTAATTTTAATTTGTATTTTTCTTTATGCATAATGATAGCACTATAAATGTACTCATTTTCCATTCATATGTCTTCCTAAGTGTAATGCTATTTAACCTATCATGGATTTTCATTGGTTTGCTTTACTGTATTTGAAATGCATTATCTTCATTGTGTATTCTAGGTATGACTTATTTTCCAACTTTATGTATTCTAAATATTGATTCCAGGTTGTGTGAATATTGTACCAATGAAATATTTTAAAAAGTAAAAGTTATTAAAATGAAATCCAACATAACAATTTTTTAAAGAGAATAAAACAAAATGAAACAGAAAGAACATACCAGAACAAAGCAATGTAATCAACACAGGATTTCAAAACAAGATAACAGGAAATCAATAGTGGTTACCATAATGTCTCTTGCTTTCTTCGACACAGCTATCCATATCTTCACACACAAAGAATTAGAACAAGACAAAATAGTATAAAACCATTCAAAACAAAAGAATGAAAGCATTACAGGCTTTCAAAACCAGATAATAGGAAAATCAACAATGGCTACCATAATGTCTTTAGTTCTCTTCAAAATAGTTGTCCATACCTTCATACATATTGAACTTAATACAAAACAGACTAAAACCAATAAAAATAAACAATAAAAGCATTACTGGACTTCACAACAAGTTGACAGGAAATCGTAAATGGCTACCACAATGTCTCATGTTCTTCAAAGTAGTTATTCATACCATAACACATAATAAAACTCTTTAGGAGAAGTTCAAGGCATGTATAAGCCTATACATGTACATCTATCCTTTGTGTATTAAAAGGAAAAACAAAACAAAATGTAAAAACTTATGAGAAAAACAAGAAACAAGAGACAAATTAATAACAACAACAAAGAACCCAAATCAATGACAACATAGGCTTTCAAGACAAAGTGGTAGGAAAATAACTAAGGTTGTTATTTTGCATAGTTATCTTCAAAACAGTTACTCAGACTACCAGGTACAAACATGAAAAATTGGTCTTGTCCTATGAATGCTAACTGTTTTGTTCCAATAACTAATAGAATAAGTAGCACAATCATCTTAGCTATCATTAGTGTATATATACAAATTTATATCTTTTTTTCTTTTCCCTTCCTTCTTTTTTCCTTTTCTTTGTGCCATATTTTTCCCTTTAAGCAGTTTCTTACTCTTTGACAATATTTACTGTAGATTTTGCAATTTATTTATTCTTTCAGTTTCTTACACTAGGGAGACAATACAGTATTTACATGTGTGAGTTTGATTTATTTCACTTATGACTATGGTCTCAAGTCACATCCATTTACTTATAAAAGCCTCAACATGATCCTTCTTTGTAGCTGAGTAGCACTCCAATGTATAAAAATACCACATCTTTTTATCCATTCCTCAGTTGATGGGCATTTAGGTAGTTTCCAAGATCTGGCTATTATAAATTGTGATGCTAAAAACACAGGTGTACATATGTCACTGTGGTATGATATTTTCAGTTCTTCTGAGAATATGCCCAGAAGTGCAACAGCTGAGTCAAATGGGACTTCTAATCTAAGCTTTTTGAGGAAAGACCAATTTCCACAGTGGTTGCACCAGTCTACACTCCCACCAACAGTACAGAACAGTTCCTTTTTCCTCACAGCCTCTCTAGCCTTTGCTGCTGGTGGTTTTCTTGGCCATTCTTTCTGGAATGAGATGGAATCTGAATGTTGTTTTCACTTGCATTTCTCTAATGACCAATTTGCCATTTGTCTATCCTCAGCTGACAAGTGTGTATTGATCTCAGATGTCCATTTTTGGATTGAATCTTTGAATTTCAGGGGTCTGATTTTTTTCTTTAATTCTTTATATGTTCTAGATAGAAGTTCTTTGCCTGAGGGTTAGTTGACTATGATTTTTTCCCACTATGTGTGTTTTCTTTTCACTCTGTTGGAAATTTCTTTTGACATGCAAAAATTTTTTAATAAGACAAGACTCCAGTTATTGAGGGGAAATATCTCCCATGTGATTTGATTCTTGTTCTGGAATTCTCTACCTACCCCTATGTCTTCAAGATTTCTACCTACTTTGTCTTCCAGAAGAATTAGTGTTTCTGTTTTATTATTTAGATCTTTGATGCATTTTGACTTTAGTTTAGTGCATGGTGATAGGCATGGGTCTAGTTTTAGTTTTTGGCATATGGAAAGCCAGTTTTTCCAACACCGCTTATTAAAGAGACTATCTCTCTTCCAGTGAATGTGTTTGGGCCCTTTGTCAAAGAAAAGGTGGCTGAGCATGTTTGTAGTTGTGGTTGTATCTTCTAATCTACTCCATTGATCTTCAGGTCTGTTTTTATTCCAGTACCATGCTGATTTTATCACAGTAGCTTTGTAGTATAACTTCAAGTCAGGGATTACATCAGTCCTGGGGGGAGGGGCCAAAGAAGTATATAATCTATAACAACTCCTAAGTGTTTCATTTTTTTTTTGGATGCTATTGTGAAGGATATGGCTTCTCTTATTTCTCTCTGTGAGTTTGTTGGTAGTGTATAGGAATGCTACCGATTTTTGAGTGTTGACTTTGTATCCATCTGCATTACTGAATTTGATTATTACTTCTAGAAGTCTTTCAATGGAGTTTTGGAGATTTTCTATATAGAGTATCATGTTTCACTTCTTCTTTTCCTATCCATATTCCTTTTATTTCTCTCTCTTGTCTGACTGGCCTGGCCAGTGTTTCCAGCACTATATTGAATAGGAGTGATGATAATGGACATCCTTGTCTTGTTCCTGATTTTAAAGTCAAAGCTTTCAATTTTTGAGCATTTCATATGATGCTGGCTGTTGTTTTGTCATAGATGGCTTTTATCAGATTTAAGTAAAGACCACCAATTCTTATTTTCTATAGGGTTCTTATCAAGAATGAGTGTTGGACATTATCAAAAGGTTTTTCCGCATCTATTGAAATGTGATTCTTGTGATCATGTGATTCTTATCTTTGGTTCTATTGATATGGTGTATTACTTATTTATTTGCATATGTTGAACTATCTCTGATTCCTGGGATAAATCCCACTTGGCTATGGTGTATGATCTTCTTGATGATTTGCTGCATTCTCTTTGTCAGTATTGTATTGAGGATTTTTGCATCTATGTTCATTAGGAAGATTAGCCTGTAGTTCTCTTTTTTGGTTGGGTCTTTCTCTGCTTTTGGTATTAGGGTAATACTTGCTTCCAGGAATGAGTTAGGGAGACTTGCTTCCCTTTCAATTTTATTGAAGAGTTTAAGGAGTGCTGGCATTAAGTCTTCCTTGAATTTCTTGGAGAATTCTAATGGGCCAGGGATTTAGCTCAGTGGCTTAAGCGCCTGCCTGGCAAGTGTGAGGTCATGAGTTTAATCCCTGGTACCAAAAAAAAAAAAAAAAGAGAATTCTGCAGTAAATCTATCAAGACCTGAGCTTTTCTTTATTGTTAAGGTTTTAATTACATTTTCAATGTCATTCATTGAAATTGGGTTATTCAGAAGTTTTACGTCTTCTTGATTCAGCTTTAGTAATTATTATGTTTCTAGGAGTCTATTTCTCCTGTGTTATCAAACCTATTAGAGTAGAGATTTTCAAAGTAAATATTGATCATATACTGTATTTCCTCAGGGTCTGTAGTGATTCCCCCTTTTCATTCTTTACTGCATGAATTTGAGTTTTTTTCTTTTTTTAAAATAAGGTTGGATAGGGGCTTATCAATTTTATTTATTCTTTCAAATAACCAAATCTTTGATGCATTAATTCTTTGCATTGTTTTCTTAGTATCTATTGCATTAATTTCTGCTCTGATATTTATAATTTCCTCCCTACTTTTGGCTTTAGGCTTGATTTGTTCTGCTTTTTCTAGATATTTGAGGTGTAGCACAAGGTTGTTTATTTGTGTTTGTTTTGTTTTCTTGATGTGGGAATTCATTGCAATAAATTTCCTTCTGAGGAGTGCTTTCATTGCACCCCACAGGTACTAGTAAGTTGTATTTGTATTTTTGTTTGCTTGTAGATAATTCTTTAATTTCTTCTTTAATTTTTTCTGTGACCCATTGATTACACAGGACTGTATTATTTAATTTCCAGGTGTTTATGGAGTGTTTGCATTTTCTTTTGTCATTAATTTCTAGTATTATGGCAGTGTGATCAGATAATATGCATGGGATAATTTCAACTCTTTTGTATTTACTTAAGTATGTTATGTGGGTATATTTTAGAGAGTGTCCCATGTGCAGCTGAGAATAATGTGTATTCTGATTTTCTTGGGTAGAACACTGTACACAAGTACTAAGTTTATTTGTTCACAGTTTGATTCAATTCTGCTATTTCTTTGCTAATTTTCAGTCTCGTTGATCTGTCTCTTTGTGTCAATGGGGTGTTAAAGTCCTCTATTATAATTGTCATTGCTTATTAGAGTTTTCATTTCTATTAATATTTAATATTATATAACTGATGTCATAATATTTGGTGCATATATATTTAAGACTGTTACCTCTTCCTCTTGAAATGTTCCCCTAACTAAAGAAGGCCATATAGCGGCCTTCTTTATCTCTTTTGATCATTCTTTATTTGAAGTTCACAAACAGAATAACTACCCTTGCTTTTTTGGGGAGTTCCTGTTGCACGAAGTATTGTTTTTCATACTTTGACTTTCAGTCTATGAATTTCCTTTTGGGTTAGATGGGTTTCTTGTATATAGAGATTGTTTCTTGATCCATTCTGCCAGGCAGTTTCTCCTAATTGGTGAATTGAGGCCATTTACATTAAAAGTTATAAGTGATACATATTGGCTTATTTTTGTCATGCTATCTTTCTGCTATTGGTTCTTTACCTTTCCCCTCTCTCTGTTTGTTTGTCTTGCTTAGTGGTTTTTCTGTTGTTATTCTTGAAGTCATAGTTATTTTTGTCTTTTTAGAATATCTTTCAGTATTCTTTGCAGGGTTGATTTGGTGGTCATGAGGTTCTTCAGCTGTTCTTTGTCATGGAAGTATCTCACTTCTCCATCAATTTTGTACCACAGCTTTGCAGGTTACATCATTTTAGGTTGAAAATCATTTCCTTTAGGATTTGAAATACTTCACTCTATGCTCTTCTTGATTTCATTGTTTGTGTGAAGAATCTGCTATGATTCTGATGGGTTTTCCCTTATAGACAATCTGTCTCTTCTTTCTAATAGCTTTTAATATTCTTTTCTTATGTTGAATTTCTGGGATGTTGCTTATTATGTCTGGGTGGAGATTTATTTTGCTTGTGGCTAATTGGTGTTCTGTGTGCTTCACTTATCTCTATGTTAGCTTCCATTCCCATGTTTAGGAAATTTTTGGCTATTCTGTAATTAGCATTTTGATATCATTTGTGTTGTTGACTTCCTTTTTGGATTACACCTATCAATCTTATATTGTTTTTCTTTGCATCATCTTGTAACTGTTGAATTGTTATATACTGATTCCTTATTATTTTTAAAAGATCTTTCCTTTCCTGTTCACTGGCTGCAATCTTGTCTTTGAGATCTGAAAATCTATCTTCACTTTCATTGAGATGTTTTTGCCAGCTTTTCATGGTATTTTTTATTTCCTGGATATTTCTTTGAAGCATTTCATGCATTCTGTTTCTTTCTTTATGTTTATTCAATGTTACCATCTTTTTGCAGTGCTACACAATTTTTTAAACTATTTCTTCTTTAGATGTGTTCAGCATTTCTTTTATTACCTTTATCATTTCTTCTTTTATGTAGGAGATTATTTCTGGTATGAATTCCTTTACAGCTTCATGGAGTTGTTTCCTTACTTCATTTGCTGTCATTTTAAATGTTTCAGGTGTATGGCTTACATTTTCTTTTGTCCATGTCTCCTAGGATTCTTAGGGATGGGCTGGAGGTTTGAGATTGCATTTTAGCTCTTTTGTCTTATCATTTTCCTATATTAGAAGCTGAATGCAAGGTCTCAGTTGCTTCCGGGGATAAGGATATCTGTTAGTACTGCAGAAAGTTTCCCCAGTTGAGTAGAGGTCATTAGTCAGCCTTACTAGGTCCTTAGTGGCACTCAAATGTTCCTCAAATGTGGGGAGTATACTGTGCAGGCCTTCAGCACACTGCACATGGTACTATGAAGCTCCCTCACTGCTTGAGCTTACTGGGTGGGACTCTACCAGATTCTGAGAGGCATATATCAAGGCTGAACAGCTAGATGGAGTATGCTATGCAGGCCTTCAGCTCAAACCATGTGGTGCACTGAAGCTCTGCAGCTACTTGAAGTTGCTAGGCAGGGCCTTACCAGATTCCATGTGAGGCACTGAGGTTGCATGCCTGGATGGGGTTTGCTGTGCAGGCCTTAAGATCATACCGCTGAGGGCAGGCAATTCCACAACTACTTGGGGTCACTGGACATGGCCCAACCCAACCCAGCCCTACGGGATGTACCTGAAGGTCTGTACCTGATTGGGGAAGCTGAGTGGGTTGCTACCAGGTTCTGAGTGAGGTGCCAAGGCTACACAGCTGGATGGGGTTTGCTGTGCAGGCCTTTGTCTTGTGCCACTGAGCACAGGCCCAACATAACAAATTTGAGTTTATTTCAAGATCTTGTCAGACAATTGTTTGCCTGTACCAATAGCACAAGGATATGGCCCCCTCCTGTATTTTCTTTGGGAAGCTGAATAATTCCAATCTTTACATTTAGGTTTATAATTCATATATATGAATATTTTGCATAAATGTTGCAATTCTTATTTTCTATATTGCATTTCATTTACTTAAAACTTTCTTTTTTGCCATTGAATTGTGCTAAATGACTGGTCAAACATCAACTGAACATATGTTTTACAATCATTCCTAATTCATGACATTAACCTTTGGTAAATTGGCAGTTTTAAACTGTATGAAACTATATTAATTACTAAATCTGTATGATAATGTTGAAATCTGGCTATATAGATCCCTAAAGTTAATTCAAAAAATTGAACATATGTTTCAGATCTAATTCAGAACATTATCTTCTGGTAAAATGATAGTTTTAAACTATAACAAACTATCTTAATTAATGTGTCTGTATGGCAATGTTAAAATCTTGTTGCATATATTTTTAAAAGTTAATCCTTATTTCCATATTCAAAATATTTTATGTCTTCATGAAGACTTATTTCCATAAATAAGTTATTTTAAAAATCATACTTTATGACTACAATGATTTTAGATCAATCTATAAATTATTAGACATGTGATATCAAATCCTCATTTATCTGATCTTTAATTTCTCACAGCTACATTTTAATTTTATACATAGGTTATTAACTTAGTACTCAGTGCTTTATAGCTTTTTGATGTTATTTTAAAAGTAATATTTTTAATTCAAATTATAGCAAGAAAGATGACATTTAATCTATACAATCAAATGAATCTGATTTCATTATCTAGTTCTTCCACTTACTGATTTAGGACCCTGAATGATTTCCTTAAGTGATCTGCATATTTACCCATAAAGTAATAAAAATGCATACCTATGATAGTATTAATTTCAATTATTATTTACTGTTGACTTCTTTTTTTTTTAATTTGGGTATGCTACCTTATGCGAATGGTAAGGAGCAAAATAAAAAAAAATATTTCTTTTTTCTTTGTTGATTTTTAAGGCATGAACATACAATCAATGCTAAACTACTTACTTCCAATCACCCAGAATAGTAATTTAAAATTTTTTTTCCAAGAAAGCAGGATGGTATAAAGGGTTAGTAATTAATTTTGGCCACTGGGATATTGACAGACAATTGAAATTTACAACGAGAAAATGCCAACAATGTCAGGAATCAGTCCAGTGTCACTGCTGCTGATAGGAGTTGTGGGACACACAGTTCTTTTTAGACATGTTTTGTTCTGGGAAGGTTGCTATGGTCAGGATGCCCATCCATTGCTCATGCTTGCTCTGTGATCTCGTTCTTCAGACTTTCCATGGATTCCATGAGATATCTTAAATGCTTGCAGCAGATTGTCTTTGCTCTTTAAATTTGCTAGAGTCAACTTGTATTGCTGACTAGTCTTCTTCTTTATAACACTTAGTAAAAATTAAATGAGTTGAACAAACCTGACACATTGCCTACCCCAATGTAAAAAAACAAGTAGCAGATGTATTGATGACATACAACTTCAAGATAATTAACATGTTTAACAAACAAGTAAACATCTCCCAATTCATAATATTTTCTAAAATCAACCAAATATATAAAAAAGTTCTAAATTTAGTAATTTGTCCAGACTTTCACACAACTGAAAACTCTTACCTTCAGAAAGCTGTAAAACACATTAATATCTAGAGAAATAAAGACATTCCTAAAATTGAATCTACTCCCTAGCAAGCATTTTAGCTTGAAAATTATCAAAAGTTAAAGAGATATGCATAATATACAGTGTTTACCTCTTTTTTTTTTTTTGTACTAGGAATCAAACTCATGGTCTTGTCCTTGCCAGGTAGACACTGTGATAATGAGCTATATTCTTGGCCCCTAAATATGATATTGAGGCACATTTTCCCCATATTTTTAAGAATCCTAACAACTGACATAATAGATTTTCTCTAGATATGTGTCCTATATTCTGCTGAAAGTTATTTACCCATTCTCCTTTTATCTTAGTTGGGTATTTGTTTGAAAGTGTCATGGATTTTTTTTAATAGGTCACTAATTATTCAGTAACATTTTGACTTCTTTTTCTACAAGTAGATACTCTGTTTAATGTCTATTCAGAAAATTGATTTTTATTCTTATCTTATATGGAATGTTTGTTATTTATCCATTTCTTATATGCATTGAAATTTTCCTTAAACATACGACATTCATATTACATTTGATAGCAATATTAAGCCAAGATCTTGGCATTATTAGCAGCCCTCGAGAGAATATTCTTCAACCTTCTCTGTTCATTATATACAGTTTTTGTGCACTGCTTGCTTTTTAAAAGACTGGCTTTTTTTTTTACAGATTCTCCATTAATCCTAGCACAAAATATAGTTCTATCTGCATTACTGAGCATCTTTGTTAAAATTGAGGAGTCCTAGATTACTGGGCCAGCGCTTTAGCTTAGTAGCATAAGTGCCTACCTGACAAACACAAGGTTGTGAGTTTGATCTTTAATAACATAAAAAAAAAATCAAGAATTATTCATCAGAATAAATATATTTACTGGATTGACCATAGGGTTAAAAATCAAAAAACATGGTTTAAATTCCAAATGCCATATTTTGTCATTTTGCTGGGCTTGCTACTGTGTAGCTTCAGGAAAATTAATTTAATTTTACTCTCAGTTTCCTTCAAGTGTAAAATTTGGGTGGTATGGATAAGACATACCCCACTTGCTTAAGAGTAGTACTTGGAGTGAACTGTGGCTTGTTATTTGCGAGAGGAATTTGCTAAAATATACAGCACTTTAAATTGCTTCTATGAAAGCACTTACAATGTCTGGTAATTATCTGTTAACTTGTCTGTCACCCCCTTCAAAGCTACTTCCTCCTTGAAAGAAAGATGAATAAACTATAAGTTATTAACGAAAATGTAACTTACAATTTCAAAGCTAATAAGAATGTCATAGTACTTAAAA
Organism: Hydrochoerus hydrochaeris; assembly: GCA_004027455.1. Taxonomy (NCBI): domain Eukaryota; kingdom Metazoa; phylum Chordata; class Mammalia; order Rodentia; family Hydrochaeridae; genus Hydrochoerus; species Hydrochoerus hydrochaeris. The sequence goes on along the minus strand of PVLA01000897.1, from coordinate 152,391 downwards.
TATGAAATATTTTCTTCATTCACAGTGTTTTCATAATCTTCTTGTTTCTTCCCTAAATTTGACAAGAATTTTTATAAATTCTTCTCCCACTGTCTTTTTTTTCTTGATGCTTTCTTAAGTATGAAATAAGAACGAAGGGAAAGGAGAACACCACATTATAAAAATTCTTTTATAGGTGAGATATATATATATATATATATATGAACAGCTGTTGTTAGTTAATAATAGGAAAAATTTAAATTTTGCTTATTTAATTAAAACTGATTTTACATTAAATGTTCACTACAAACATTAAATATTTTATTGTTTTATATTTTTATAGAACCTATATGTGATTAGAATACTTTTTATTATTATAATTAATCATTAGGCAAAGAGAAGCATTGTGCATGATGGCAGACAGGAATCATTTCTACATCAGTGGTTATAAATCTGCTGTCTGTCTTCATTTTTTAAAGTGTTCTAATATCACTTATCACTTGGCATGCATAGATTGCATGAATATTTGTTTGTTGTGCGGACAGGAGATGTCAAAATAATTCATTGTCATGCCCTTACAAATGCATAGATTCCAGTGAAGTTGAGAGTTGGAATAAAACAAACAGCCAGAATTTATGTAGAAAAAATTTCTGCTTTGAACGCCAGAGGCCCTGGATAAGAACTTCAAAACTTTCTGGGAATCTTTTGATATTTTTGATTTCCATCTTAAAATAGAAAAAGAATTAGGAAGAGATTATAGAGCACAGAACCAGAGCTTTAAACATATTTGAAATCCAGACTTGCTATGATAAATAATTGTATTTATGTAAAGTATATTTAAAAGTAGAGCTCATTGGTCTGTATGTCTGTTTCTGTGCCAATGTCATGCTGTTTTGATTTCTCTATGTAGTATATGTTGAAGTTAAGTAGCATAATGCCTTCACTATTGTTCTTTAATCTCAAGATTAGTTTGGTCAGGCAGAGACTTTTCTACTTTCACATAAAAAGGATTCTAATTTTCATTTTTCTTGTTTAAAGAATATCACTGGTATTTTACAGGGCTTTATTGAATCTACAAATTTGAGTAACATGGACATTTTAACTGTACTATTTCTATCACTTTGTAAACATAGAACATTTTGCTATTTTATAGAAAGTAAATAAGTAACCCAAAACAACTATTGATTTAAAATTATGCTCAATTTTGTGTACATATTAATCAGAATACACTAAGAGTACAAAACGTTATAGTCTTCAAGCTTTGGTAACAGACTCAGGTGGCATCCTGGCTTTACTTCTCTGTGTTCGTCCTCAGGAAAAAATAAATAAACAATCTCCAGTCTCTGTTTTCTTATCTGTAAAGCAAGATTAAGATTAATAATGTTATCCACCTCTTGGGACTATTGGCCTTTGTTATTTGCATGCCATAGCATTCAGTCAGATGCTGCTACATAAAAAAATCTAGAATAGTGCCTGGTTCAGTTTTTGCATTTTACTGGAGATTGTAAGTGATAAATTTAAGAAAACTAAAGTGAGAGATTTGGCACACAAAAGGAGTCTTCTCCCTTTCTGCTACTATACTGCTGCCTTTTTGTTTGTAATGATGGTTTTCATTCTGTCTAAGAGTGGTATACTGTAAGTATTCCTTATGGCTTAGCTCCAGACGACCCATGGCACTGCATCATGAAAGTTAATAATTCTCTGTCTCTCTGCCTCTCTCTCTCTCTCTTTCTCTGTCTCTTTCTCTCTCTCAATTCTCTATCTCTCTCTCCTTTTAGTTTAACAAAACAAAACAAAACAAAACACATGCTGTTATTTCTAGAAGAAAGTGGGATAATCATAGCATAAAAACAGGGAAAGTGGGATAACCATAGCATAAAATCCGGAAAAGAAGGTAATACCTAGAAAATATGAGAAACACATGCTGTTATTTCTAGAAGAAAGTGGGATAATCATAGCATAAAAACAGGGAAAGTGGGATAACCATAGCATAAAATCCGGAAAAGAAGGTAATACCTAGAAAATATGAGATTCTAATATTACTTAACAACTGCAGAATATGCTGAGCACATTATACTATAGTCATCTTGATTCCTGATCATCTCAGGAAGAGGAAGCAGGAGACTCTTTCACTGACTTCTTTTCCACTCTTACATGATTTTCAGAGTTCAGAGGCCTAGATTAAATGTGGATTTTAACTGTCTCTTAGAGGTGGTTTATGTTCTGTCAATCTTAGTTGAAGAGGGGAATGGACTATATTACATTTTAACATTTCTTCCAGCTCAGGGTTTTATGATCCTTTGGAGATTCATAATTTCCAGTACCTATGACATTCCTTGGAATTAAGCTGGGTTTTTCTAATTTACTGCACCATACTAAATGGTACTCTAGTGATCTGAAAAATGAATGTGTGCACCCAACCCTAAATACTGTATTTAGTACACTTGCACTTTTCCTCTCTTTGCATATTCTCATTCAGGATTATCTCTCAGGAATGGGGAGGGAAATTTTGTCAAAAAAACAGTAACAATTGAATCCCACTCTCACTGCTTCAGACTGCAATTTCCTCCTAAGAATGAGAAGAGGAAATTACATTCCCTGCTCATTTAATGAATTAATGCAGATAAAATTGCTAACAATGTATCTGAAACATATAACAAGAATTTATAAATACTAATATATTAATACATCTATGAACAAATAGGTTTTATTTTTATATTATCTAATGAATCTCTACACCCACTGAAGCCTAATTCTGAGTTAACTTTCAGATTAATACCCCCACTCTATGTCATGTCCTCCTATTTTCTTCATCTGGGATAATGTAATAGCATCCTGATTAGCTTTTATTTAAGTTTTAAAATAAAAAAAGAATAAAGGTGATGATACAGAATTTTGAAACAGAATAATAGGAGATTAACAATGGCTAATATGTTTCATATTGCTATCTTCAGAGTCTTTATTCAGATTACCAGACATGCATGAAAAAATGATCAAATAACGAAAGCACAAACTGCTCTTTTTTGGGGCTAACAGAGATTCATAGTATAATTATCTATCTTGTGAATAGATAGATAGATAGATAGATAAATATTTCCCTTCTTTCTTTTTTCCTCTCCCCCCTCCTAGCTGCTCTTTCCCTTTGTAGCCATTTCCTCCTTTCACTTTCAATATATCTATTGTACATTTTGGATCTCACTAACTCCTTCAGTTTTCTATACTAGGGAGACAACATGATGTTCATCCATGTGAGTCCAAACCGTTTTGCCTATCATCTCAAGTTGCATCCATTTACCTTCAAAGGCCTCAAGACTGTCCTTCTTTACAGCTGAGCAGCGCTCCATTATATAAAAATACCGTATCTTTTTTATCCATTCTGTTGTTGATGGGCAAACTGTCCCTGCTTTTTTCTGGGTTCCTGTTGCATGGAATATTGCTTTCCATACTTTGGCTTTTAGTCTACACATTTTCTTTTCAGTTAAATGTGTTTCTTGTATACAGCATATTGATGTATTATTTTTCTTGATCCACTCTGCCTGTTTCTTTTAATTGGTGAATTGAGGCCATTTACATTGATGGTTATAACTGATACGTATTGGCTTACCTCTGTTACATTATTTTTCTGCTGTTGGATCCCCACTTTTCCCCTCTGTTTAATTGCTTGTCCTGCTTGGTGATTTCTTTGTGTTGTTGTTCCTGAAATTGTGATCATTTTTATCTCTATCTAACATATCTTTCAATATTGTTTGTAGGGTTGGTTTGGCAGTCATGAATTTCTTCAGTTGTTCTTTGTCATGGAAATATCTTATTTCTCCATTAATTTTGAAAGATAGATTTTCAGGGTACATCAATCTGAGTTGGAAGTTGTTTTCTTTCAGGACTTAAAATGCTGCTCTTCTTAATTTGATGGATTGTGTTCAGAAGTCTGTCATGATTCTAATGGGCTTTCCTTTATAGGTGATCTGTTTCTTTCTCTAAAAGCTTTTAATGTTCTGTTCTTGTGCTAAATTTCTGGGATCTTTATTATTATATGCCTGGGTGTAGATTTATTTTGGTAATGGCTAGTTATATGCCTCACTTATCTATATGTCAGGTCCTTTTCCCATGCTTGGAAAGATTTGCTATTATATCTGTAGATAATCTTTTTATGTCATTTGTATTGTCTATTACTTTTTTACTGACACTTATCAATTTACATTATTTTTCCTTGCATTGGCCTGCAGTCACTGAATTGTTATTTCCTGGTTCCTTGTTATTTTTAAGAGATTGTTAACTGCCATCCTGTCTTCATTGTCTGAAAATCTATCTTCTATTTCATTCAAGTTGTTTTGCCAGCTTTCAATGGACTTTTTAATTTCCAGGATATCTTTTTGAATCTGTTTCATACGTTCTAATTCTTTCCTATATTGTTCATTCAAGGTTTCCATCATTTTCCCATGTTCTTCTTTTTTTTAAATCTATGTCTTCTTTAGATATACTCAGCAATTCATTGATTGTGAGAGACAACTCCAGTGACTCCCCTTGAATGCAAAACAATTGCTGCAGCTTTGATTACTTGGAAACTTATTTCCTTATACCGATATGTAGAGAGCTGACTATGGTATTTCCTCCTCATTGCAATTGGCTCTAAGCATTGCAAATAAGGCTAGCCAGTTACTGGTATGTATTCTCTAAAGCAGACAGACAGTCTTCTGTTTCCTCCCATAGTGTTCTCTGTAAAAGATAGGAGAATGGGATATTAGAGCCAAGGGCTCCAGGAATGTCAACTGGGTATGAGCCTCAAGGTAAAGAGGCTATGACTCCCCAGACACAAAAGTTTACATATCAGAAATGGAAGCAACAGCCTCCTAAAACAATTGAGTTGCTACCATTATTGAATTATGCAAATTGATCCTTCTGCATATCTTTATCTCTGCATTTTGCAGAGATGCTTTTCTCCCTACCTGGCTAGCCAGGTCAAGTTACTCAGGTAATTCCCGCCATCCTCACTGTCACTCATCCCTGATTCCACCCCCTTTCTTAACAAGATAATAAATTCTGGGCCAGGCCTAGAATCAGAGCCTTTGTCCAAACACCCTCACAGGGATTGGATTTAGGACTCCTCACCTACCCTTCACTTGGAATGTGTCTTGGTGTCTTTACTCTTGCCGTGGGTTGCATTGGAGATGGTAGATTGCAACTAGTTTGCTGGGATTCCAATGACATCTCAAGGGATTACAATTATAACTTTTTGGATTGTGAGGAAAACTGGAAAAGCAATTACAATACTTAGATGACAACTCAATATTTGGGATTACAATATTTGATTATGTTTGTCATTTCTTCTTTCATTTGAGATATTATTTTTGATCTGATATCTTTTATAGGCTCATGAAGTTGTTTCTTTACTTCAGTTGCTATCATGTCATAAATTTCAAACGTGAAACTTCCAAATGCTTCTTTGTCTATGTCTCCTAGATTAGTTCTGTGTGAGCTGTAGGTCTGTGATTGTATTTTGCTCCTTTGTCTTGACATTTTCCTGGGTTCCTCTGGGTGAGCTAGTTGTGGGTCTCAGGTCTTCCCCTGTTGGCTGCCAGTTCATATTATAGGGGAATGGGCCAGGAACCTGGGTTTCTTCAAACCTATGTTCCCAGGGAGGGAATGAGGTGTATAGAAGGCTTCTCTGGATTTGTACAGTTATTCCAAGGCTTTCCTGATGGTGGCAGGCATGCAAAGACAGGATTGATTGTTTATCTGGCTTGCACTGGCTACCAGCAGGAGGCTTCCCCAATGGCAGCAACCTGATTAGTTTTTTTTTTTTTTTTCCCTTTATCATCCTCACTGCTAATGTAGTATAAAAACTCACTTGGCCACAAAGCTTACAATGTTAAATCAAACTTGCTTAGTGTGGCCAACAAACCCACCACAATCTTGTCCAACTTCTTGTTGGTTCATTTCCAACTTAACTTCCTAATTTATATCCTGCAGCGTCTCATATCACCATATACTTGCACCATTTCCTGCAATCATGTTGGACCATATCTGTCTACTAGATATTTATTAAGTAACTATTTACATGTGCTTCTGGTGCCATTACTTTCTCTCCATGAAATGTGTTATTCTTTTCCACATCATAAACTCTAAGTCATTCTTCAAGTTCTGATACAATATTAGCTTCTTAAACTCCTAGGCAGACATTTCCTTCCAAGCTTCCATGGAGTGCTATCAACTCTGTCAGTATAGTGGTTTTCTAATTATATAACAATTAGTAGTTTATGGATGCACAGCTCTTGAGAGTTGTGAGAACAGATGTCATCACCCTCAGGAAGTACTTAAGTCAAAGGTGTCAGTCTCTTCTCTGTTTGTACAGCAACTGCATGTACTTGGGTTCTAACATGTAAACTACATTGTTGGTTTAAATTTTGTCTCTGTCCGTCTGGTCTGTGAACTCCAAGGCCTGTGAACTCCAATCATTTATTATTTGTTCATTTTTTCATCAGTACTCCAGATCTGGATACAGAGCACTTACACCACAATGTTGACATTAAGTATATTTTTATATAAGATTATATATTATAAAATGAGCTAATGAGAGCATCTTCTTCAGATTGTATAGTTTTCAAAAAATGGAAAGGAGAAAATTATTTCTCCCAAACTCAATAATATAGAAATCCAAATAAGTTACAATGGAATTTTTAGTTTAGTAATGTACCCACTTATTTTTACATTTTAAAGACATGTCTGTCAATTGTGCATGTACAAGTGTCTGTATATTTGCAAATATTGTCCTTTCGTGGTTGAAATTCAATAGGACATATTCAGCCTAATTGACATGGTTAAATTTTTGTGTTCTTACAATTCTTGGCCTACTGGTATCTTCTGTCATGTGTTCTGAGTAGTAGAGCACACTAAGTCAGTAATTTATACCTCTGACTTTATTTTTACATTTAAACCATTCAAATTCTAGAAGGATGCGTGACTTGTGTCATTCCATACATTACTCATGTTCTAAGCACTTACTTCATTTTTGTTGCTGTCTCAGACAGTTAATAGTATTGTCAATCAGAGACAATGAACTGCAATACTAAAGTCTTCATTGTATTACTTCAATTTGTAACATGCATAAAACTGCAAATATAATAGATTGTCTATAGCAACCACCCTCTACTAGGTAATGGAGATCCAGAAAGAGAGTGATATTATGGACAGAAATAGTGACCTTAGAATACTAGCATCTTTGCAACTTCTATTTATTCTCCAACTTTTTAGATTTTTTTCTTCCATTTTTACTCAAGTATTTATTAATATTCTTTTTGTGAAAAGAAAATTAACTGACAAAAAGCTTTGTAATTTAAGAATTACTATCTAGTACATATGTATATAGGGTGTAAAGTAATGGGTAATTTTCTCAGAATAGGAAAGCAGAACCAAAATTATATCTATGATAAATAATTATAACAAATAAGAGCTACTATAACAAGTAATGATTTCTATGTATCAAGAAATGTACTAAACCCTGTATATGTATTATGTATTTAAGCCTTGCAATAGCATGGTTCTATTAGAACTTAATTAAAGAAGAAAATTGATAGTTGCAAAGTCTTATATAGGGGAAGAATTGTCTTTATTTAAGGATAATATTATGAGAGATTTCAGAAAAAGCTGTAGTATTTGAATAAAGGCTGGATAACTCATTGAATAAAGGTGTAGTCAAGAAATTTGTTCCCAAGCCTAGTGGTACATGATTATCACTTAGAAACATTTTGAGTAAAAGTTCATAGATTTCTGAATTAGAATCTTAATGTAATTCATTAGGAGCATGGACAGAAGCTAAAGAATTTCCTTTTTTACAGATGACTTAAATAAAATAGACTTCTATAAGTCAGTGATGCTTGTCAAACTCTGTATTATGAGGCAAGTCTCAACATGAGTTGGGATTTTAAATAATTAGTCCTAAAATGACATAGGTACTGTACACATAAAGGAGAAATGGCTGGTAAATAAAGTCAGTATTACAAGAGTTTAAAGTTTTCAAGTATAACTATAATATTTCTAAAATTTAATACATTTTTGAGATCCAAATGAAGATCTTAGGCTTTAAGAATCTAGCAAAGGTCAAAGTAGATATATGTCTTTATACAACCTACAGGCTACTTAGGACGTACAAACAAGCAAATCAAAGTTAAGAAAGAGTATCCCAGACACTGAGCACTCTGAGAAATGACTGACTCTAGAAGAGTATACATTACAGTAATTTCATCATATGAAATAGTCCTAAAACGCAACGGACTGCTTTGAAATGCTTTAATGTTGGAGGGACTGATATTACTTTATCAAGTAATATTATTTCTAGGGAAATAATACATTAGAGCTTAACTAAAATTTATTTTTACTAGTCAAGGTAAAAAGTAGTAAAATCTCTCCCCAAGCAAATGACCCTTGAAATGACCAAAGAATGAAAAAGCACTTTGTGAGATCTTTTGGAGATGGATCAAATGAGACATTGCACTGCTTAAACGTGAGCTACCATGGTAGAGAAAGATTGATATTATACTCAAATTTTAAGTTTGTGTGGTTACTTGATAGCTCTGCCATGTATAAAAGTAAGGATCTTTGAAAATAGAAGGCATTTACAAATTCCACATTAAATACAATAATTTCAGTTCTCTTACAGGGACAAAATGATGCCTTGTATGGCTTTGATGGGTATTTAAAAATTTCTTTGATTCAGAAAAAGTATTTGATACATATTCATTAGTTGACAAAGTGGCATTCAATTTGTGTCTGGATCTAAGCATTCATTAAGCTTTACTTTTTTATTTGACCTGAATACAGTACTGAATTACAAGGCTTAGAGTCCTACATTCACAACCTAGCTCTATCACTGACCACATGATAAGTGAGTCATTTTTCAGATACCCAACTTTCCTATTAAAAAGGAGATTTTATTTTTTCTAGCTCTTAATGTATGAGTTTCTATTTTAATGTATGAGGACTATTTTAAACGCTTTAAGTGTAAGTTAATTTCATAATATAAAACATGTGCTTGTTCTGTATCCTTAGTGATTTTAAACAAGCAAAAATATCAGAAGATGCAAAGTAAAACATTAGAATTAATGATGGGAGAAGAGATATCCACATGGCTAGTTATATCTATACTGATTAACGTATAATAAACTTTCATCATGGCCAGTTAGCAAAGAGTGAAGGTGTGTGGTTAGGATTCTTCACACACCTAAGTGAATACCTGTAACCCATGGCTAAATTTTCTTGTGGATAATATTATTTTAAGGTGATATTATTTTAAAAATTGATTTATCCTTATGAAATTTGGAAGGAGAAATCTTTATGTAATGGTTAAAATCCAGAGAAGATATTAAAAACACTTCTATTTGTTTTTAAATCCTAAGACTTTAGTATCAAAAAAGTGAATAATGCTGACACAAGGCAAAGAATAACTTTTGTGAATTAAAAAGTTAAGACTAATTGCAAACTCTGCCAAATACCTAGGGCAAACCATTTAAGTGGAAGCAATTCATTCTCCTTAAAGGTAGAATAAGGATAATTGTACCTGTCCCTTACCAACTGTGCAGTAAAATTAGGAGGATTAGTGATTCAGTCTAGTGCTCTGAGGTCCTCAGAGAATGATACTAGTAAGTAAAAAGTGTCACCACTTAATTGGAGCCTGTAGCACATATTTTAACCTCTCTTACCTTTGCTTCCTCATCTGTAAAATGGGAAGACTAATGACACCCTGCCTTATGTAATTAAACTGTATGTGGATTAATTAGTTAATGAGGACTTTATAGTGCCTGATATGGAGAAAATCACATTATTGTCGGGAAAATTCACAGTAAATTACAGCTCTATAATGCTCTGCTTCATTTTGTAAAGCACAAATGCTTTGACACTTTATGACTACTCTGCCTAAAGCCCACCTATTCAATCTCTGCAGGTTAAACAAATCAAATTCTTAACAAAATTTGAAAACATGTCCCTTATTTAAGTCAACATGAATTAAATATTCATTTATTATATTCAACATAGCTTTCAAGATGGGTACTGCAAATTAAACATGCTTTCTCTGTATTTTATACAGTTAAATTATTTTAATATTCTTTTTGCTTCTTTTAACAATTCAAATATTCTATGACTAAACAATAGTTTCTAAAATATACATTTGTATTTGTAGTTTTGAATATAAAACTAATTCACTACGCATAATAAAATAGATATCTATATGTTGTATATATTTATCAGAAATTATTATTATGTAGATACTACATTCAAATTTTAACTGTGAAATTTATTAATCAAACAATACCATTAAATCAATAGTCACTTGTATAGGAACTACTTGGATATACTAGATATTTACATTTTGCTAAAAATATTTTTCTATTTGCTGTCTCAAATAGATCAAATTTAAATTAAAACTTCTTTGACATATTAACCCAGCAACAGTATAATTTCCCTTCATTTTTCCAAATTTTATTTTGGGATTATTAGGTTTATGCATTATTATAATAGATAAAATCCAGCTAATAGGATTACTTAGTATTTGAAATATCTTTTTCCATTTGCTTGAGATTAAAAGTACAGGAATGTGAGTTTACATTGAAATTACCAATCTGTTCTTCAAATAAAAATGTTTTTCATAAGTGAATGAATCTTGAGTATCATTTAGCCTTGGTTTTTGTGTCTGTGACAAAGGGTTTTTTTCTTTCAATTTATTAATCTGTAAAAATTAACTGAGTTTCAAAAGTGACTGTGATGTTTTGAAATGTAATTTGGTCTAAGTAGGACTCTTCAACTTTTTAATGTAATCTTATAGGGGAAGATTTACCCAGGATGAAATCTGGTTCTGATGGCATCCTGTCGTGTTTCTGCAGTCACAATTAAACAATTTCACAGCCACCTAATTACATTACATTGGCTATACAGACAGGGGATTTTTTTTTTTTTTTTTACATTTTCTTGGAGTCAAACTGGCTTGGTAATGATACTAATTCACTAAGCAGGGAGACCTTAATGCTGACTGTGTTCTCCAGGTATTCTCAAGGTGGTTTTCAGCTGATACTAAAAGAATATTTCCCTAGGGTAAAGAACAGTAGCTCCAGTTTTTTGTTTTCTTTGTATCCCATAGTGCTCATCTGCAAAACATGTCTTGATTCAGTTCAGATTCAAAACTAGATAAAGCACCTGTCCTAAGATACAAGTAATTAGGGAAATGTATAGTCATAATTTAAATTTATGTTTTGCCAAGTAAGAAGCATGAATGATATTAGTATATCAAAAAGGAAACTGAAAATAAATCTGTTGTATTGCTTATATCACATATACGTACATTTGATATTCATCAGTTGATTTTTAAATTAAATACTGCATTCACAAGGCTTGGTGGTACGTGCCTGTAATCTCAGCTCTTGGGAGACTGAGGCAGAAAGCTTGCTGCAAGTTCAAGGCCAGCCTGGGCTGCATAGTGAGTTCAAGGCCAACCTGAACTATATAATGAGACCTTGTCTCACAAAACAAGAACAAAACAAACAAACAAACCAAAAAACTGCATTCAATTTTAGGGTTATACTTTAGTTCCAGAAAACAGTCAGTTTACTGTCAATTAAAACTTTATATAGATAAATAATTTCTTCTCAATTAAAAATTCTAATATATTTGGACACAAGAAATATAAATGTAGTAGCTTAGTCAGAAATCTGCATATATAAGTGTGTTTGTGTGTGTGTGTGTCTGTGTGTGTGAACATCAATATGGAAGTACAAATTATCATATCTAAAGAACTGTTAATGAAGATTCAAAAAGAAAGAAATGAAGATTATCCCACAAGCCTCTATTCCAAAGCATCTTAATAACACAACATAACTTTGCTTTCACACATTCTCTGAGATTCTCCATTCGATATTTCAAATGACTAGAAAACAATCTGCTCAGACTATGTTGGAGGGCTTCACTACCACTGATTTAATCAGCTGAGTCAGCTATAGATGCAGTACTAGCAAAATTTTTGCAGATACTTTAAAAACATTTGAATTTAGAGTGAAATATGAACATGTGAATTTAGAGTGAAAGGAGAGCTATTACCAATGTGCAACAGAAAGATTGAAATATTTGTTCAATATCTACTTGCCCATATAAGGATTCATTTTTTCATTACATAAGCAGAAGTTTTTCTCTTTGTCAAAGTTTATTTGAAATGTTTGTTTATATTTGCCGAGATCAAACTCAGTGTAAAATATCCAAAATGAATTGGTCATCAGACTACACCAACTACCAAATTAGATCAACCATACACAGCTGCATCAAAGAATTTAGAACTGAAAATAAACACCTGGCTTATACTCATAAAAGAATATATTTATAGACAGCGGACATTTTATTCTCCCTAATATGAGCTACAAGAGATCAATACTATATTTCTTAATATGACTGCAGATCCTGTTTTCAAAACAGCATTGCTCATCTTTGAAAAGAAATATCTTTTCATTAAAAGCATGAATTTCAAGATAAGAATGATGCACCATCTCCTAGAGCAGTGCTGCACTTAATCTCTCCGTGTTTACCTCCGGATCCCTCCTGCACGTTTGTTTATTTTCTCTATAATATTGTTCTGCAGCGATTTAGCACCTTGCAGCCTTCTTCTCCACAGGGCTGACACTGATCTCTACTGGAATTTTCTGTGTATCTAATGTATCTATCTGTCTATCTGTCTTCAAGAAAGTTCTCTTAATTTTCTAACCTAAACTTCCTGGCTTTTCAGCACTGTTAAGATCTCTCTGTATCTGTGCCTGTGTCTGTTTCTGTGTCTCTGCGGGGTGTGAGTGTGTGTGTGTGTGTGTGTGTGTGTGTGTCTTCTGCATGACATAAATACGACTTTATAATTAGATATTTCCCTTGGGATAAACACAGATTGGAAAAACAGGGCTTTGTCTATACTTAACTTTGATCATTTTAGTATTATAGCATAACAAACAGTCACAAATTGCAGTAGCATGGACCACAAATACTCCTCTCTGCATGTGTGTAATGGTTAACTGGACGGTTTTGTTTCATGGGCTTGACTGATCTGTTTAGACTGCTCCTAGCTCTTTGGTCAACTAGTAAGTGGATTGTGCGAGGCTTGGGCTCTGTTGTTTTCCATAAATCCATCACATTCTAACAGACAAGACCAGAGATAATCTCATGGAAATAACATGGAGTGAAGATATATGAAAATACACAATCATTATTTCAAACCCACCTTTGACCTAAATTTGTTAGTACTACATAGACTTTGCATTTACCACTAATAATATAAAGAAAATATTTGGGAAACTTTGCTAAAACACAAAGAATTAAATGTAAATTTTAACAAATATTTTATGAAATATGAAAGTATAAAAGGAATTGTTGCCCTATGCTCATTGATATATACATACCTGCATATCTAATATGCTAAAAAAATCTTTTTGACCTAGATTCCATTTTTATAAATACTTATTTTTATCAATGAAGTTTAATTAAAAATTTAGAGAGAATACCACAATTTAACCAGAAAAACTCATCTAAACCTTATGTGTAATTTATTAAATGACAAAAATAATATACACAATAGTTGCTTAATTTTTAATTTAATAAATTATGGTATGAGAATTTTAAAAGACTCTGAAAAAACTAGTTTCCCATTGTGACCCTTGAAAGATTTTCTGCTCACTGTTTTATCCACCTGCCTTGTTAAAGTGAAAATGAACAAGGAATGATTGGTATTCTATGACCACAGGCTTGCTTTTCTGACCAATGTGGCACAATTTAACTTATAAAAACTTTTACACTCCATACTTCCTCAAAAAAGATTATCTTGCATATTTTCTGAAATTGATACATTTTTTTAATCCATTCTATTCTTTTCTTTCTTTCTTTCTTTCTTTCTTTCTTTCTTTCTTTCTTTCTTTTTAGTACTGGGGATCAAACTCACAACCTCACAACTTTACACTTGCCAGGCAGGAGCTTATACCTCTGAGCTAAATGTCCAGCCCTCAAATTGGTACATTTAATAATATTCTTAACTAATATCTCTACTTTTTTCTTTCAAATTCCACTTAAATGTTTTAATTGCTTTTATAGAACACACATAATAATATTAAAGACTTTTAAAAAGTCATTATAGAGAATTTATGATTGCACATATGAAAAGTATATACAAAATGAAATATAAAATGTATGACCCCATTTTATTTTAAAACGAGCTTGTATCTAAACTTAACTATATAAAAACATATGTTCACACATGTATATATAGGTACGAGATGGATATATACAAGACTAATTATGGAACAGGTGATTTTTTTTTCATTTTGCATTTGTGGAATTTCTAAGATTGCTCCTGTATTTTGATTTATGCATTTTGAAAGAATGCAAGAACATTTGCAATGCTTTCTATTCACATAAAGACATAATTCCAAATTCATAAAGTAAAATATTTTCATTTTAAACATTTATTTATTCTATCCTAATAGGGTTTTAAATTCATATATATTGCTGATTATGCTCAGGTAGATGTCTCAAATGTAATTTAGAAATAAGTGAGTAACTTAAAGTACTACAAATTACATGAAAAGTATTAAATAATCAGAAATGTTACAAGGGGAAAAAGATGGCAGATCGATAGGTTGCATGGTAGAGAGCCTCTCTGAGAAAAACAACTCAGATGCTAGAATCTAACACCATGGAGAAGATCAGACGAAAGGAGAGGGATTCTCACGACCCAGGAAAAAACTGAGAAAAAAGAAAAACAAGCACAAATGGAGGGCTGGAGCTGGTCCCATGCTGCACTGGGTGGAACTGGAGCTGGATACCTCCCATTGACCTGGTCCTGCACTATACTGGGCACATCTTGCAATCGGGCAATTCTTGATCAAGCTGAGGTCACGATCCTGCTGAGATCGGGTGTTGGTGAGCCCAAGACGCTTAATGGGAGGAGGAACTGCAACAGCAAGCTAAACCAGTGAGACAGCTCTGATTCATGAGTGCTGAGAACTGGGTCTTGTAAAAGGGTGGCTTGCCTCACAGTATATTGGAGTTGGGCAGGACAGGCAACCGCAGTGTCTTCAGTCAGCTCTTCCTGGCCCAAAGAAGACTGGTGGGATTTGCTTGGGCTGGGCCATGCCCCTGATCAGGACCCAAAAGCCAGGGATCAAACTGTCCAAAACCTGTGATATCCGCAGGGCACAAACTAATTTGCTGAAGGAACTCACTGGTTGAGGCTTAGAGAAAAGGGGCCAGACCACATCGCCCTTGCGTGTATCTCACAGATCCACAGCAAACTGAAGAGAGTAGCACTCCCCTAGCCAGCATGCTTCAGAGAAACCGTAAGCAATATGGAAAGGACCTGAGACCTCCACCATACACCTGTCTGAAAGAAACCAGAAACATGACAAGACAAAGAAACAAGAAAAAGCCTCCAGCTGCTTACCCAGGGAAAATAAGTCCAGGAGAGTTAAATACAGAAGAGATCAAGGGCAACAAACATGCAATAGCAGACACGGCTTCAACGGAAATAAAGAAATACTTCTGTGACCTCATTGATGAATTTAAATCTGAAATTCTAACTCAAGTGAAACAAGATATAAGAAGATTAACAAAAGAAATACTAAGCACCTCTCAAGAAGACACAGATGGGAGAATGGAAGAACCCAGAAAAAGGAGAGAAACCTTTGATGAAGAATATAAACAAAATCTAGAATACATGAAACAGTTCCAAAGAGAATACCAGGAAATTAAAAACTCCATTGAAAGCTGGCAAAATTCCTTGACTGAAACTAAAGACAGACTTGCAAAACTGGAAGATAGATTTGCAATGTATGGTAGCGAAAGGAAAGATCTGTTAAAAATAACAAGGAACCAGGAAGTAATAATATAAAAGCTAGAAGATGACAAGAGGATCTATAACTTAAGAATAATAAATGTGAGTGAAGAAGCAGGGGAAAATACAAAAGATATAAAAAGGCTATTCACAGAAATAATTGAGGAGAACTTCCCAAGCACAGGTATAGGAAATGATATTCAGATATATGAGGCATACAGAACTCCAGCCAGCTACAAACAAAACAGATCTATACCCAGACATATACTCAAGATCCCAGATATTCATCACAAGAACATAATATTAAAAGCAGTCAGAGAAAAGACACAGATCACATATAAAGGAAAACCCATCAAAATCACAACAGACTTCTCGACACAAACTATCAAATCAAGAAGAGCTTGGAGTGAAATATTCCAAGCCCTTAAAGAACATGACCTACAACCCAGATTGATGTACCCTACAAAATTATCACTCAAAATTAATAGAGAAACACAATGTTTCCATGACAAAGAGGAACTGGGGGAGTCTGTGACCACCAATCCAATCCTACAAAAAATACAGAAGGACATTCTAGAGAGAGAGAAGAAAATCACCAGGATTCCAGCAACAATGACAGAAAGGCTTCAATGAATGGGGCGGACAGTGGAATGAAGGAGAAAAATAAACAACAATGACAGAAAAATAGCATAGCAGAGATGAGGCAGAGAAAATTGGTTGCAGTTTGATTTTATTCTGTTCCAGTCTGTCTAATCGTACTAGATTTGAAAGCACAGACAGCTACCCACAAAATAGCAGGATATACTACAGCAAATATCCTTAATTCCCTATTAACTTAAACTGAAGCCCTGTATTACATACACTGTTTTATTATGACTGATCTTATTTAAATCTGGTTTGTTAGATCGTTGTTTTGTCTTGATTGATTTTATTTGAATCTGATATGCTTGATAGCATCAAGTCTGAGAATAGAGGCAACTATTCTGAAGACAACAAGATTCAACAGGATCCCTACTCTGTTTGGACTATTAACTGCTTTTGAAGTCATATAATGTCCCCAACATTTTGTTTTTATTAATATTGCTATGTACTGCTCTGTCCAATTATACTATGCCTGATGATATAGACAATTCTGTTGAAAATAACAACAGACATCATAGTAACTACTGTGAATCACTCAGTATTGTGGTTCTTGACTTTTTCATTTTGTGTTTTTTCTAGGAATTTGCTTTGTTGTCTTGTTTTGATTTGTTCTTTCCTCTAATACAGAAGGGATGGGTATACATGTAGAACATACATGCATAGAACTTCTAAACAGTTTATAAGAATTGAATATAATTATTGTAAAAAAAAAGAAGAAAAGAAAGTATTCTAAAGGATATAACTGCATGTATGCTTTAGTATGTAAGATTGATAACCAAATTACTAAGTTTCTATTAGATAGGTGAACAGAAATTGGTTGCAGTCTCACTGTTTATATGTCCACTTTGTATGCTTTACTTATGTAACTTGAGCAACTACTGCTAAGAGGAAAATACATAATGGTCAGCTAGTGATTTCTTACTGTTTTTGTTTGAAATTATATATTATTTTTATCTTCTTTTTGTTTTGTTTCTTTCTTTAAAAAAAGAAAAAAATGTTTTAAATATTGTGTCATACTAATTGTAATACTTAATTCCCCAAAGCTTTAGAATTAAGCCCAAATATCTGGTACATAATTATGATTTCTAATTGCTATCTGACTTAAAACAGAATATTAGAAGTCTATCCTGTTTTACTCAAGTGACAGAATACTGTCATTGTATTTCTCAAGAACCATTTTCACCATTGTATATAGTTTTCAAAATCAGTAAGGAGAGTTCCTAAAAGCTTAAAATCAAAGTTTTATTTGACCCAGTTATTCCTCTTCTAATTATCTTCCCAAAAGAATTAAAGACATCATGCCACAGTATGTATATGTACCTATGTGTGCAGCAATTCAATTTATAACAGCTAGATCAAGGAAAGAGTCTATATGTTCATTAACAAGTAAATGGCTAAAAAAGTGGCTTATAGAAAATAAAGTACTACTGTAGCATAAACAAGGATAAATTGAATCATTTTTAGGAAAATGGATGCACCATGAGATCATAATGTTAAGTGAAATAACTCAGACACACAAAAAGTTAAATACAGTATTGTGTACTTTCTTATACATGAAACACCTTTTATATTACAAAATAAAAGACAGAAGATGAGAAAGAAAAAGGCAGAGAGGAAAAATTATTTTAATTCATCAAGGACAATGAACCTAAAAGTTACTTTAGTACAACTGTCTTTCATGTTTTATGTATTCTTTGGCCTATTCACCTGGCTTTTAAGCTGTGTATATGATAATTAGCTTTATAAGGTCTTATGAGATGAATAGTTGCATCTGATGATGGAAAAGTAAAAGAAGGTTGGAGGGAAGGGAGTAAAGAGTTGAAATGTGTTATGTGTGTGTTCCAGTTTCCTACAGTGAACGCAATCATTACGTACTGCAAACATGCTAATAAAAGCTTTTTTAAAATGACAAAACCGGCTGGGGATTTAGCCCAGTGCAATAAGTGCCTACCTGGCAAGTGCAAGGTCATGAGTTTGATCCCTGGTACCAAAAAAAAAAAAAAAAAAGACAAAACCTAAATAGTAGACTGAGCCACATGAAAACACTGATAGTCTTCAAATGAATACATTCTTATATAATCCATTACAGACTGACTCCTCATATCAGATGCAAAAATAATGCATTATTAAAATGTCTAAAAGCACAAGTCAGTAATTGACAATATCATACAAAGCCATACTTCTCCAAAATTTTACACCTGAAATAAATGTACACGTAAAAGAAAAATCTTTAATTTCAGCATGAAAACACAATAGAAGACACAAAGTGTATTATTAGGATAAAACATTTTTAACTATCTGTAAGCACTCACAAATTTACTAGTGACGGAATAATAGAGTAGTAATTTGAAGTAACTCTCAGAGGGACACGAATATAACATGAGCCCGTCACCCTGAATCAATAACATATCTGGCAAAGCACATATTGCAAGGTAAGGAAGAAGAAACAAAGAATGAATTCCTGGGGAACATAGTAATGAATCTATTTGACAACTGTCAAAGAGAATTTTTAGATTGATGAACATGTTCTATATCTGTCCTGTCAAATACAGAGGCCACTATCACATACAGCTGCTGAAAGCTTGAATTATGACTTGTACAATGGAGGAGCAGAATGCTTAAATATTTAAAATTGTTTTAAAATTTAGATTGTAATATATGTTTATGATAGTAATCTCCAGAGAGATTAGCTCTATAGCTACATTAATCAATCAGAATCTATATTTCCATGTACATCTAGTTCTTTAATGTACAGGAAATTGGATGTAGAAATAAATTGATCAGTGTAATTCATTTCTTTTACTATAGTTCTATTTTGAAGTCATGATAGTTATTTGAAAAGATTTTTGCCTTTTTTAAAAATAATTTGGAGTGCCGGAGATATAGCTCAGCAGCAATCGCCTGCCTGGAAAGCTCAAGGTCTTGGGTTCGATTTTCAGTTCAAGAAAAAAAAAAAAACTTTAAGCTTCAAATTGGAGAAGTGAAGTGCAACTAGGATCTCAGACAACTGGATATATACTATTGATATGATTAAAAATTTCAGTATCCAAAATGTACAATAGATATTGCGAACGTGAAAGGGGAAAAATTGCTCAAAAGGAACAAACAACTGGACGAGAGAAAGGAAATAAAGAAAGACGGGAATATACAAGGGAGATAATTACACTACTACTCTCTTTTAATTCATCAAAAAGAACGGTTTGTGCTTTCATTGTTTGATCATTTTTTCATCCTTATATCGTGTAATCTGAGCAACTACTTTGACGATAACAATACACAATTATTAACCATTGTTCATCTCATATTACGTTGTTTTGAAATTCTGTATTATTGTTTTGTCCTTTTTTGTTTAAAAGATTGTCAGTGCCCATAAGTGAAACCATGGTGTGTTTATTCCTTTTACAGTTACATTGCTGGTAAACTTTGAGACTCTTTAATATGTTTATTCCACTAGCAGTATTTAAACATTATATTGCAAACTACTTGAGTTGAAAAGACTTAAATTGCTACTGTTTTTTACTCTTTTTATAATCAGTCAGCACACTTGGCACAGTGCAGGCTTCAGAGCTCTGCCCAAGTAAGCAATGCTTATTTATGGTCTGTACACAGTGACGCTCATGACTTAAGTGATATGAAACTCGAAACAGAGTGGACTTACTGCTGTTGTGTTTGCATTTATAAATTGAAATGTATTTAAAATGTTTTCCTAACAAGTAGTCACCTTATGCTGGATTGATTTATTCCACCTTAAGGAAATGATAAAAAAAAAACAGGAAATTTGGGACAGGTTATTCTCTAACCTAAGCCAAAAACTAATTTTTAAAATTTTGGTAAAATATTCAGGACTGGTATACGTGGGTTATAGGGCAAGTCCAATTTTAGTTGTTCCCTCTGTATAACTTTCTTCAATGGCTGAACCAATTTATCCTCCCACCAAAAGTGTGTGTACTGCCTTTTCTCTACATCCTTCCTCACCAACACTACTTTCCTTTCTCTCTTTATACTGTCCCATGTTTAATCCAAGTCATTAACTGTCCTCTGGCTAACAAGGCTCCTGCACCAAAATAATCAGATAACTTTCTTTCATTACATTAAGTCAATTGAGAAATCTGTATTCCATTTTCAATGATTATCAAAATATTAATGTATTATGTACAGCAATCAGATCAAAACCTTACCAGTTCAAAACAATCTCATCTCCACATTTAATTGCTCCTAAATTGGGAGATGTTTTCTCCTCTCAACAGAGAGGAAAGCTAGAATTATTTGACCCAGTCACTATGAAGTGAAATACAAAGTGCTTGGCATATGGCAGGTGCTGAATAAAATACCAGCTCCATTTTCCAAACAATCTTTCCAAAACTTATTCATATTAATTTTATCTTCAGTTTAGTTTTTACCAGCCATAACTGTAATCACCAACCTAAAGAAAATGTCAGTAATGAAGTTTAGAATTAGGCAATGAAGCAAATTCTGTTCATTCTCCACCACAAACCTTTCAAAACTATTTTGAAATTTTACAATGATACTTTATATATTCGTTTTAATGAATCAGTCTTGTTTCTAGGTTGCAAGGTTCAGGAATCCAATCACTTAGCATAAACATTAGCTTCTAAATTTGTGTTGACATTTGGTGGCTATAATTTTCTGTCTCTGCTATTCAAGATAACAAAATTGCATATTACTGTATATTCCAGTAAAAATGGGCATGGCACCTCAGAAGAATGCATATGTAACTTCCTTATGCCAACCATGTTAGGGTGTTCCTAGCTGAATGCTTCTTAGGTAAAAAGGGCCTTGAACTTCCCTGGGAACCACAGGTTGTTGCTAGTTCAGAGTTTGATTTTTTACCAGAACTGATCTGGGATTCCAGAAATGAATTTTCCAAGAAACATTTAACAAGGGAAAGAGCTCAAACTGATTGAACTTATACAAAATGACTATGTAAAAGAAATCCAATTTTATAATGCACATAAGAAAACATAACTACAAAGAAAGCTGAAGTTTTATTAACTTGAGTTAACAAATAAAAAGAAACATTTTCCTGAGAAATATAAGATGAAAATATAGTTGACTCATGTTCTGGGATATTTTAAACAATCAAAGGCAAGTCTGGTGGGATCTTTCTAATTTTACAATCATTCTTAGTGGTCATTTAGTTTTTTACACTGACTTAAAAAAGCACAGAGGTAGGCACGTATCTGTTGCATTGCTGTTTTTAAAAATTGTCTTTCTCACTTACACAATATATGCCAGGAGGGTAACTTTGATAATAAAGGAGATGAAGTTCAATATGTTACAGTAGAATTATATTGTAATCTAGATAGTAAGAAGGGGGGAAAGATGAATTTTATTCTGTACTTGGTGTTTACTTCACAGGAAAAAATGATCCATTGTGCACCTACTTAAAATACAGTTTTTCAAAGGAGGTTCCATGTGCATGGAATCTATTAGAATTGTAAAACACCCCCAGAAGTAAGTATGTCACCCTAGCTGCCACAGACTCATTTCAAACCTTTCATTTCACATTCTGAGACAGCTAAACAGCACATTAAAAATCATTATAAATTGTTTAGAGTATGACCTAGATAGAGGATATAACCTCTTCTCAGTTATGTACGAAATTTATGCATTAATAATAAAGTTGGTAGAGTATTTTATTAAATGAATTACAGAATTCCTTGGAAAAATGTATTAAGTGTGTTTATAAATCCGATAAAATGCTTAGCCTGTTAATACAGTTATATGATAAACACAATATTAATAGGAAATGGAAACGAGTAGCCGGATAAATTAATCATAGCTTATTGGAGGAGCTGATAATCATACCGAGACTAATAAGATTTGCCTAAGAATTACTTTGCTTAGATTGCTAGAGTAAACAATGATGAAATGACTTTCATGATCTCAGCACTGATCTGTGTATTCCTATTATTCTCACTCTTGTGCAATAAATAGTCCCTATGCGGATGACAAGTTTAGTGCATATGAGGACTGAAATAATGTATGTGTCTGGAATGTCACTGTAGTACTGCCACATAGCTCAAAGAGGTTTACTCTGAGAATTAACAACCCACAAACAGAAGTTCTTAAATACTGTATGAGGGCCACTTCAAACATCTCATTTTTAGAGTGCTGTGAATAAAATGTGGAGGAACAAATATTTAACATTTCCCTACTGCATAGTAATTCAGAATGGATCCCTCACACTTCTCATAATTCAATCAAAACCACAGCTACTTTAAATCAAAACACTGTTCCGTTTTTAGATGTTCATATGTGGATATTTCTAATATAGACATGTCTGCCTATGCCAAAATAAATTAATACTGGAAAGAAACTTTCTATTCACACAATACAGATGGAATACTAAGTAACCTAAATAGTTCTGGACAAGGGCTGCTAGACATAAACTGTAAAACATAATATAATTTTAGAAAAGGACCCTAAAAGTAGTGAATATATAATTTAATTTATCAATTAAGGTGTAACAGCCGGAGACAGTTTCTCTTATATTTGTCACAGCATTTGTATTCCCATTGCCACACTAGGAGTTATCTCTACTAATTAGCCAGTCATTAAGGCACTCAGAGAATTAATCTAATAACCAGCAATCTCCAACTTTCCCATCACAAAGCCTCCTCCGCCTCTATGCCTACCTAATTAGTAAATCTGCCTCAACCCTGTTTCTCCATTTAGAATTTGGAAATAGCTTAAAAATTTCCCTGTCTCATCATCAAAAGCATATTTGTGTTATAAGATTTCACAGGGCATTTTTACAACTCCTGAGTCTTTCAGTTTTCTGTCAAACATTATTTCATTTGGTTCTGTTTGTTAGACAGAGTGATCATGCCTTCTGCTTTGCTTTTGGCAGACTTGTGATAGTGCTCACCTCATAACTATTACTATCTGAACTTTAAGTACCCTGCTTTGTATAAGAACTTCATGATCATTTCATGTTTGGAATGAGAGCATAGACTATTCTCCCATTTTACACTGATAAAGTTTAAGATGCAAACTTATTTAGTTAATTAGTTATAGTAGCACTCAATCTACCAGAAAACTTTCTGCATAGGTTAGCTTTTTATTAGGAAACATAAAGGAACAACATAACAATCATCATCACCATCATCATCATCCACCACAGTGCTTAAAATATATATGAAACTAATGTGTCTCCATTCCAGATTTAATAATTTGTATATACACAATAAAAGCTACAAAATTTCTGATAGCACCAAGGGCCTAATTAACATCTGATTTTGTGAACAACGTGTTGGTGAAAGGTATGTACTGACAGAAAGGAGGGTTGTGCTTGTCTTTATTGTATTTATTTTATTTGAATTAAAACACTGTAATCTACATGATTTCCCTTGTAAAATTGAATTCTCCAGAGAAAAATGAACAATGCTGATGCAAGATATAAAGCTATGTAATCATAGAATATTTGTGTAAAAATCTTACATATAATCTCATTAAAGTGTTCATTTTAAAAATGAGGTAACTATGTCAGAGAATTCACCTCCTAATATCTGAGAGTAGACAATGTTATACACACATACTTTAAAATAGAAAAACAGTGTGCCTGCAGCTCTATGGTAAGACACCTGCTCATGAGGTATAAGGCCTGTGTGCCATCCCTAACAAGTTTCAGTATTAAATGAACCTTTTATTTCAAAGTAAGTGGCTATATATTTATTGAGAAGGTCTATTTATACTTGCTGATATATAGGTATACTTTATAATCTTTTAAATATTAAACCATTCATTTTACTCAATAATCTTAGGTAAGTTTAGCATAGTTTGAGCAAGGAGTAATAATGAGGATGTTAATAAGACTTCAGTAACAGCAAGTAATACTGTTTGCAAAATAGTGATGCCTATTTACATAAGATCTTTAGGTGAACTATAAACACGGCTCGACATGATAGCTGCGGTTGAGATGACCAGTGACGGATATTCTTATTTGTTTAGATGAAGGTTGTTTAAGAAAACAAACAGAACAATCTTCAAACTAAAGCTATGTGGTCAGAGAATTAGATGGGGTTAATAAATGATTAGGGAATCGAAGATATAATCCTAAGGAGAGAAGGAAAGGGCAATAAAACAGGAATTGTGCTTCTGACTTAGTTGAATCACCTGGCCCTCAACAGCACCGAAGAGAAACAAAATTAATTCTCCTTTATATTTCAACTTAAATATTTTTTCTATAAAAATTCTACATGTCTCCATTGCATAATTTTTTAATGTTCAAGAACTAAGGCTGAGAAAATTCAGAACTGCTCTTGTGCATGTTACACATTTAGATTTCTTCCTAAAGCTTCTGTACTTTAAGGTTGTGTTTCCTCCTACTGTGTGGGATGTTGTATCTAAGAATGAGATACTTGCTTCAAGGATAATTTAATAATTTTCTTCAAGTATCTGGAAAAATGAAAACTCTAGTTTTTTGTTTATGAAAAATGTAACTGAGAATGCGGTTCCTTGTCTTTTTTCTCTAAAGGTCAGACTAGTTGCTAACTTACTACGTCTACTTTTTCAAATTTTATTCTCTTTAGTTGAAATGTGGTTTTCTCCATAATTCCTCCCAAGAGTTGCAAACACGTATTCCCTTTATTATAAACAAAAAGTTTGCTACATGTAATAGTGTTTCTGTGATTTCCCAAAACTAACTCAGTATCCAACCACAACTGTTTTATGTCTAAATTTTAACACAGATGTTCAATTAGGTTTTAATGGAGCACAAAGTACAGTTTAGTTTTTCACAATGAAAGCAAAATTATATAAAGGTATTGAAATTCTTATAAAATATAAATAATAAATTTGGTAAGAATTGACTGTCTTCCTCACTCCACTTTCTTTTCCTTCATCAGCAAAGGAGACTAGGGCTGCACTCAGGTCCACCTGCCTCTAAGGCCATGAAGGCTTAATCAAGAATAACAGTTTGGGTTGAAGATATTAACAGCATGTTGAGTTTCAGGCTGAAGTTTTGCTTGAAAAGATTAGCTTTAATGTAATTCAAGTGAAACTTTTAAAAGAGGAAAGATGAGCACTAACGCAGACAAGAAACAATAGATTTTAGAATACTAAGGAAATGTCTAATTTAGATTAAATGAGCATTTATCACATGCACAGACTGCTTGTTCTAAGGACTTAAAATATATTACTTCATTTGTTCATGGAAAAAGCCTTGTGCCATCATCTCCATTCTAGCAGTATAGAAATTGAAACACAATCACTTTAAGGCATTTATTTAAGATTAAACAGTTCCTATTTGAGAAGCCACAATTTGATGTAAGCAACCTATCCTAAACCCAGCCAAATCTTTGCAATCAAGATCAGGATGCTTAAAGTGTAATGGAGTCCATCAGTAGCATAGAACATATCATATACATAGCTACTTGAGTTCTCAACATTCAATATTATAGCCATGGAAGCCAAGCAAAGGCCCTGCTAGGTGAGACTCAAATTGGGCAAGCATACATTGAAACACACATTATTTCATTCCTGTCCAATTCTTGCTTGGTTGCTTCTTATCTGAAAGAAGGATTCATTGAGTTGGCTATGTGCAAAGATCCTTAGGAGTCAGTTTTAGTACCCAGGACATTGTTGTTCAAACTATAGTTATTTATTTGGTAGAATGAGAAAGAAACCTATATAATAGAATTTTCAGGTGTGGAGACAAGACTCAAGCCAACTAAAATCCACAAATTTTAGTTTGGAGGGAAAAGATCCTGTTATTTTGAAACTAAAATTTTAATCTTTATCAGACTAAATTGAGAAAGGAATTGTTTAGTTATGTATGCACAGTGTGATAGACACACTTTTATCAATAATATTACTGAGTATTCAGTTGAAATCTTTTAAATTTGTGTAATTATTTTAATTTTTAGAATGATGAAATTCAGAGATTGGATAATTTACTGGAGATCATACACCTAATTTAAATTGCAATATTGGCATTCAAAGGCAATAGTGTGAACCCAAAAGCTTTAATTTTTCTGTAGTATCAATATACTTCTGCAAATTCAATGTCTATACCCAAAGAAATAAAAAAATATATTTCTTTAAAAAATTACCCCTAAAAGTAAGGTGTTCCTTTTCTATTTTCAATGTCTTTTAAGCTAGATAGCTAAAAAACAAGCTGATACTAATTATAATGAGGGTTCTTTTTCTGACTTTGCCCCTAACCTATGTCTTAGATGCTATACCTCCAAATTCTTGAAGAAATTTTTATTCATCATTATTCTTTCCTCTTGTATTCCTTATTGGATTTAAATGGATTTTAAAAGAACAAAATTTTGAATGAGTTCAAATCTCTCACCTGAAAAACAAAACAAATCCAAAATAGCCCATCATTGCACATTCTTCATCCAGTTATCATTTTCTTTTCTTTTTTGCATCAATACTCTTTCAAACTCATGATCTTTAAAAGCAGCTCTATCATTTGTATCAATTTCTACATATGAGTTCACTCCACAGACATTCACATGACATCTACAACAACACCTTGTAACTGAAGTCATTTCCCTCACCAATGTTTTTTATAGTGCTGGTATCAAGCTTCAGCAACGCAGTCCTCCTCTCTCAGAAGCTGCCTACACTCCTGATGCTGCCCAGGCTGAAATCTTTCACTTGGTTTCCAGGGGCCCACACTCTTTTCAGTCCAGCCCTATCTCTCTTGCTGTTTGCTTGTTCCACATGGTTCTTCAAGACATAAAGGGAGTTATTTACATATTACTAGACATCCTTTTCTCAACTAAGTCCAAAATCTTTTTATGAGTTTATTTCTTATCCCAGAACATTCCTAGAAGCCTTAAACACACATGTCCAAAATTGTTTGGTATATTTTCTTGAACAATCATAAAAAATCATGCATATTCAGCCTTCCATATCTGAACTCATGTTCCCCCTCTCAGTATTGAAGTCAGTAATCCTTCTGATTTTTTTACCCATCAACATAGCAGCACCCCTTATCATATTGTTCAAGCAAAACAATTAAGAAATAATTCTTGCCAATTTTATATCTACAAAATCAAACTTATTTTGTTATGAAATTATGTTTTACCTTTTTTCATAAAATAAAAAAATAAAAATCTACTCAAAATCAAACTTATCACCACATAGTATTGACTGACTTTCTAAATAACTAAATACATGCACGACTGATCTCTGTGTTAAACCATCTGTGGATGCTGCTTTTGTTCATTATCTCCAGAAATCTACATGGAGAAACTAGCTTTAAATTCTCTCTGAAGTACTGTTGTCCACAGGTGAAAGTGTTGTTTTATTTTCAGTGCCACTGGATATTTCTGTAACACACCTTCTCTTGCATTTAAGGGTTTAATCACACACACACACACACACACACGTGCATGTGCTTTCTCATAAAAATTAACCTTATAAAAAACATTGTTCAGAACTAATAGCCTGTACTTACAGAATCTCAGCTTGGACTCAAGTGAGAGAGCTTCAAATTTGAGTATAATAACTTGATCCTTAATATATCACTTTAGGATGGAGTATTGAAAGAATTGATTAATGGAAAAACCCTTCCTCCTTGGTTCAAAAATCTGGAGAAAATTTCTAGGCTAGAGGGACATTGTATGACGGATGTGTATTTAATATGACCATATTGACATCACTGAAAACCCAGCAGACCCCACAGGAAAGTGCTTTTGACTCTGCCACTAATGTTGCTGAAGGTTTTTCATAACTCAGTTTCCTGCTCCCAGTACCTCATGACCTTGACATCTCAGGTTTGCAGAAATCAAGAGCAAAAAGAATAGACTCTATCTAGGTACCTTAAAATATCACTGCAGTACTCAGAATCCTGCTTCTCACAAGCCAAGGCTAAATACTTTTATAGTGTTCAAAATATTTTTCTTGAAAAAGTACGTTTCTGTGATGGGTAGAAGAGGAGAGAAAAGTAACTAACAGAAGCTTCTCTGTTCTCCTGCCCTTCTGTTTAGTCCTCTCTCCAGGTGATAGAAATCTCTCAACAAGTTAAAAAAAAAACTACCAACACATAGTTAGCCAATTCTTTGTTGTATCCTCTTTAAAAAAAAATTCAACCTTATTATTTAAGAGCAGCTGTAGACACACGGAATAGTTGAGTGGGAGGCACAGAAGATCCCTGTAGCCAGTTTCCTTGGAAAGGCGCATCATCTCCTTTCATTCCACGCTAGGATGGGATAATTACTTATTTTTGGTACCGTGATTGAACTCATGACCTCACCCTTGCCAGGCAGGCTTTACGCCACTGAGCTAAATCCCCAAACACAAATGGGTTATTTATGACAATCCAGTAGATAAATCAACAATGACATAGCTATATTATCCCAAAATCCATGTTTTACATTATGGTTCAGTCTTGTCGCATATTCTATGGGCTCTGACAAACTTGTAGCAGCATGGATACACCATTATAAAATGATACACAATATTTTGACTGCCCTACATTTTGTTCTTCCCTCATCTCTAACCCAGGAACCCATTGACCTTTTAACTATCTCAGCAGTTTTTCCTCTACAGAATATAATATGGTTGGAATCACATAGCAAGTTGCTTTTGTCACATTAGCTTTTTTAACTTGCTAATATATACATTGCTCCATATCTTTTCATGATATTGTTTTCTTTGTGTTTTACTTTCTCTTTATTGTGTTTTAGAGAGTTCTCCAATCATTGCATAAGTCATGTCCACTATGCTTGTCGTAATAATTGTCTTCTTTTTACCTTTACAGGGTTTCAGCTCGTTTTTACTTTCTTTCCCCATCATTCTTCACAAAGACTAGTACTTGTTACAGAATCATCATGTCCATGCATAGCACAGCACTTGTATATGTTCCCAAGGTTGTGCAGACAATTTGACAAATATGCTAAATTTCCTTGCATGTTTCTCTACATACATAATAAAAATACATCATTTAAATTAATAATGATTAAACCTGAGCACCTCATTCCTTTGATTCTATTTAATACTTGATCAAAACAAACACAAATCTTGTTGTCTCCACATGAAAATAAATTAAAAATGTTTCTAAAGGACATCTGAAAACATGCTTATACTGATATCAGCAAAATTGAAAGTATGAAGTGTTTACATGGTAGAGTTTGATCATTGGTAATTTAAATAATTAGAAGAAAGAAGAAGAAAACACAAGTGACAAGTTTTGTAAGTGGATGAATTTAAGGAACTAATCCAATGATTCCAAGGAATTGGGTATGTCCTGCTGATAACACTGTTTTCTTTGAGTATAAAAATTGAAAATTTGAGGGACTGGAGATTTAGCTCAGTGGCATAAGTGCCTGCCTGGCAAACATGAGGTCATGAGTTCAATCCCTGGTACAAAAAAAAAAAAAAAGCAAATTTGCCAGATACAGCACAACACACATGTGATTTTAACACTCCAGAGAATCAAGAATTTAAGTCCAGCCTGAGATATCCAGCAAGTTCAAGGCCAGTCTGGATTGTAGAGTAAGACCTTGTCACACACACACAAAAGTAAAAATAATTACAAATTGCTCACTTTTATTCATACTTTTATGTAATCTGTTAAGTTTGAAATGATTCAATATTAACCGAAGCTACTCTTGCCACAACCAAACCTGAATAAAATAACCTGGGTTTCCTTACATAATGTCAGACTAACACTCCTTGGTAGTATCAAGGATTTTCTAACTTTTCCATAGAAATAAACCTAATGTCAGAAAAGAGAACATATGTACCTTTGAGGTGTCTCAGAAACATAGGCATAGTAGTTTAAAATGTACTTTTCTTTGTCTTAAAAAGGAAAGCATTTAACTCAGTAATATATCAATATAAATGTCTTAAGTTGGATATTTTTATGGAATCATTGACAAACAGGTCACGGTATTCTGTGGTTTCTCTCACAAAGTCAAAATATTTGTACAAACCATTTTCTGTCATGGCCCTTGGTGGAATCTTGTTTGTATCACAATTTTAAAAGTTGGAGATACATTTAATATCTATTCTCAGCTCCCATTTCCCTTGATGGACAGGTCATTTCAGAGCTTTGTGATTGCTTTGGGCAAACAGACAAGAAATACATACAAATCACTGCTTTCTTCTAATTAAAGTTTTATTGTGAGACAAAGTACAAGTGAAGTAATTCTTTGTTCCTGACCTCATTCTCATAGTGAATAACTGGAAGTAATTTCATTAAAATTTGAACATTTAATCTTTACAATTAAAACAAACTATTGTCATACGTTATTTTTTTCTTCTGTTTACAAAGGAGAAATCTAGTAACTATCCAAAGGAAAAAAAAAATGTAGACAGCTGACCTAGATAATATGTGTGGTTTTTTTACACCTCCAAAAACTGCATCTCATGCTCAACCTGTAATTCATTTTGACAGCAAGGTCAGATTCTTGGCTGTATTACCTGACTCCTGTGCATAACAGGTACTTCATTCTTGCTAAATGACTACACTTATATAGCAGGTTCCAAAGCAGAGTTCACAATCACCTTCACTAAAGCAAAATATTTCACCATCACTGTTAAGAGTGCCATTCAGTATATCCATCAACTGCACTCCAATACATCCTGGCTGCAATTCAGACCATTCGATTTGCAAAGGCCTGAGAGCCCACTTGAGAGCCACCAAATCACCCTCTACTGTAATAATCACATCTAGCTTTGGCACTCAGTCCCATCCCATTCTCCCCAAATGAACAAATAAAACGATGGGGGGAAAATGTTTCTTGGCAACAGCTTCAACTTAAATGGTGACAACAGCTGGTTCAGCAGATGTTATTCATATGATCTAACACCTGTGCTCTTGATGATCGAATTTTTGCTAAATCCATATGGTTAGGTGTCCTAAAAACTACTTTATAGAATTGTGCGAGTTAAAAATAGGAAATACTAGTTAGAACAAGAACATCAATAACATTAAAGAAATGATACTGACTTTTACACTTCTAATAACCATGTACTGCCAAAGTTTAACACCTTTTATAAACTTGCAATCACATCCAGAAGGACAATCAGTTCTACCCCACTGTCTTGCTAATGTAGAAATGGTTTAAATAAAAAGAATGCTATTCAACAAAATGAATGCATAATTTTAAATCAGGGTAATTGTCAAGCTTTCTTCTGCTTCAAATAATTTTTTAAGTGTAATGTCCTTCTTTTCTAAAAGTAGTTTTCACCCTGGGATATCAAATTACTCAACAAGTACCAATTAAGCTTCAGAGTTGCTTATATAAATGTGTGAATAGGTTGGTAATAAATACACTGCTACTACAGACATGGATATATCTTATTATTTGAAAAAAATTACATTCTATAGCAAAATGTTTTCGTTCCTTTTTTATATATTTAGGATCACTAAGTGTTCTATAAAGGACTGAAATTTTACCATTATGTCATTTCTTTCTCTCTTCCTGGTTATTTTCTTTGCATTGAAGTTAAATTAATGCAATATTAATGAAACATTTTATTGGTATGTCTTTTTTTTCCATTTTTGGACTTTCAGTCTTTTAATCTACCAATGCTATTCTTTTATATTTGATATGAACTAGCTGGATTATATTCTGTTGTTGCTTTTGTTTGTTTCTTTTGGATAAATCACTCTCTAAGTATGATTTATTTTTATCCATTTATTTTTTACTGAAATAACAATATTCTCAACTTTTGCACAAACCCAATTCTTAGAAATAACTTTTATGCATGAATGCATTTTATTTTTAAAATTTTTCTTGTTGATCTTGCATAAAATTATTTTTTTTCCATTTTATTTTTTAGTTGTTATTTTTCTAGCACATATTTGAAGTAGTAAAATGATTACCCTCAGCATGGAGAGTTGATACATGGACATAGTACATCGCAGTTCTTCTTACTTCCCTTTTCTTTACCTTCCCTTATTCATTTCCCCTTCCTTCTTCCATCTTTTAGTCTCCCCACTTGCAAAAGATTGAACCCCCTGTTTTCTACTACCTATCATCTATTTTTTGTTTATTTATTTACACTTTGGATCTCTCATATAAGAGAAACCATGGAATATATATTTGTGTGCTTGATTTATTTCACTTACCATTTGCATCTCAAGATACATTCATTTTCCTAGCAATGACTCAAAATGATCATCCTTTATTATAGAGTAGAAATTTAATTATAGTGTAATTTATTATAGTGTAAATTTAAGATGTACAATGTGATATACTGCTATACATACACATAGTAAGTGATCAACCTGTTTAATGTACCTGTCATATGTTATTTTTTTTGGTTTTGTAAGTGGTGTAAACACTTATGATCTACTCAATAAAATCCAAGTAGCAATACACAAGAATTAACAACAGTCTTCATGCTACTCATTAAATACTGTTATGGTTGTGTCCCTGCAAAGCCTCATGTAGTCATAGGTGAGGGTGTCTGAGGTAGCTGGATCTAGTGTATGTGATGTTGAGATTTAGTGTGCGATGCTGTGATGGAGGGTGTGCTATTGCTAAATTAGTCCTCTGATTGGTTTGGCATAGTTCTGGGTATAGATAGGGGGAAGCTTCACCCTGGGTGTCGGTGCCACCACTCAAAGCCTGGAGGAGTATAATGGAAAAGAGAAGGCAGGCTGGCTGCTGCTTCTTGGTTACTTCACTGCTTTGCTTCTTGGTTACTTCACTGCTTTGCTGCCTGCCGTAAACCGTTTCTGCTCTGTGATGTCTGTCTGCCATGCCACCTTACCTTGGAACCAGACAACTATGAACTGAAATTTTCATAAACTATGTACTACAATAAATCTTTCTTCCTTTAACTTTGGATGTTGGATATTTTGTCTCAGTAATGAGAGGAAAGTAACTAAGACAGATATTTAAAACTTATGTTGTGCAACTAAAACTTTGTACTCTTTAACTGATAGCTCACACCCCAATTCCCCCAACTTGCTATCTTCCTGCTAAAAGCCACTCCACTGTTGGCATGCCTGACTTCGATACAGTTTCATTCTACACAGGTAGAGTATCCAGTATATTACTTTAGTCTGCTTTATTTTACTTAGTATTCTATTTCTCTAGGGTTGCGCATGGTGTTACAAATGCAAGAATTTCCTTCTTTTGAAGGATGTTAAGATTTTATATATATACATATATGGTAGTATTTATATATAAATATATATATTTATATATGTATATATAATTTTATATAAATATTTATATAGTAGTATTTTATATATAATAGTATATATATGTTAATATATACTATTATGTATACTATATCTTTTTCCATTTATTCATCAGTGGACCCATATATCATTTCTATACTGAACTATGATAAATAACTCTGTACTGCACTTGAGAGTAGAAATCTCTTTGAGATACAGACCTCATTATCCTGTCCTGCAATATGATATTGACTTGGAACATTTATCTGTGGCACATGAATGTAATCTAAAGAGTCTACTTCTGAGTAGTTAATCAAGAAAAATGAAAGTCTGCATATCTATATCTGAGCAATGATACTCATAGAAGTTTTACATACAGTAACAAAAACTGGAAGCATTCCAAGAGCTCAGCAACGTGTTAATGGCTTTAAAAAACATTTTTTATGATGGGCTATTACTCAGCAATGTAAAAAATATAGTATTGGTATATTTATGAATAAATATGCATCTCAGTAATTTTATTGGTAAAATAATCTATGTAAAAGAGTATTGCATGATTCTCATTGTGC
Source organism: Hydrochoerus hydrochaeris (assembly GCA_004027455.1). Lineage (NCBI taxonomy): Eukaryota > Metazoa > Chordata > Mammalia > Rodentia > Hydrochaeridae > Hydrochoerus > Hydrochoerus hydrochaeris. Next base: position 118,244 of record PVLA01000897.1, on the reverse strand, counting down.
AATCTACAATGCAAACTAAAACGCAGTAACAGAAAAAAAGATTAGTAGTTACTAAGGAATAGGGAGTAATGTGACAGTTTTGATAAGGGTTACTAATTGAAAAAGGAACCTTTTGGAGTTGGTAGATTATCTGCAGTGTGGAAAGGGCTTTATAAGTGTACATATGGCAAAGCATCAAATTTTATTGCTTAAATATGTGTGATTTAATATATATCAATTATACACTTACAAAATGTTAACAAAAAATAAATTGTAAGGTAAAATTTCAAGTGTGTATAGATCAAATTAAAGCAAATCAACTTGATGTGTAATAGATGACACAAGTTTTTTAATGCAGAGCTAAAAGTTACTATCATTAGGTCAACATCAATACGTGAAAATAGCAGCACTGTGAAATGCCATCAAAATTCAGGTAAGGCAGTTAGCTGCTTTAAGTCTCAGCAAGAACAGCTGAAGCCCTGAAGCTTTTAATGCTATGGCTCCAAGTTCTAATGCAAACTTAAGTTAGTTTCACATCAGTATTGTCATTATATGGCTGGAAAGAGCATGTACTCAAAATTCTCGCCATTCCATTTTTCACTCCTACCCAATTACCAAGCCTTTTGTGAGCAGGACTTATTTCTTTCTTAATCCTGAGTTCAAAGATTTTTAAAAAATATATACTCTCTCTTAGACTTACTATTCCTGAAAACCAACATTTTAACTTCATAGATGACTATTAACTCCAAATTCCACCAAATTTGAACTTTTATATCAGACTTTTTTTAAAGAAAAAGTAGACATCAGTCGTTTGCAGGTTTTTAAATGCTGAAAAAGAACTTCACAAATAAAAAATGACAGAAAGATATTTGTAAAAGTTGTAGACTGGCCAAACAGCTTCAAAAGATAAGGCCCTACCTAACCCTATTAAAGTTTGATTTTAAGGACAGATAATTGGAGAATATATAAGCACCTTTGAATGCTAGAACTGCAGTCTAGAACACATCCCTTCCATCTGTGTATAACAGAGACATATTGACTGCTCCTTGCCATCTATATTTTTGATGACCTCTCTGCAACCAACAGGAGGCACAGCATCACTTTCAAAGCTCTTCATGCCAAATCATTAAATAAGCTGGCAAAACAACAGCATGGCTGCAGGGAATGGGGATAACTTCACTGAAAAAGACAGGGGCAACTCAGAGACATGACTTCAATATGCTGAGATGTCTGTTAAAAAGCCATATCAACAAATATCCTAAAGAAATAAAACACTGAGCATTCTATTACACTGCATATAACAATAATAACTTGCTGGAAAACCTTATGTCCTTGTCTTTCCCTTTTCCTCCATGTGCTTTGATAAATTTCTCTTAAAATTATGAACAATGTCTAGTACAGCAGTGCCTGCCTATTATCCCAGCTACTCAGGAGACTGAAGCGGAAGATCACAAATTTGAGGCCAGCATAGGAAAAGCAGTGAGACTCCCTCCTCAAAATAAAATAAAAAATAAAATTAAACTAAGGATATATCTTAGAGCTCCCTGGATTTAATTTTTAGTCCCCAATAACACGCACATACACACAGAGGCACAACATTCTATTGTAAATTAGGACATAGAGCTGCTGAGAAACACAAAACAAGAAATCAAGAATGATAAGGACCAGCCTCTGTGGGAAGGAAATTAGAAAACAGAACTAACTCTCATGAACTCAGTGTGATACAACACACAGCACCCTGTACTTGACATCTAAGCCTCTAAATTCCATAACTACATTTTTATTCTATTTCTTCAGATTTATATATGAAATGAGAAATATTTTCTATGTTATAAATTATGCTTTCATGCAAATCAAAATAATACAGATAAAAATTATTGAGATAAAAGTTATATTTTTAAATATAAGTATTATCAAGTGTCAAATATAGAGAATATTGTTATATATTGATAATCTCGATACAGTGAAATATAATTATCTCCATAAATTTGTAGCTATTTATGTAGTAATGAAAATTATAAATAACTTTCAATTCCAAGAAATAAATATGAAATCTCACATTTTTAACCATACCGGACAGCAATATTCAATTCTACAAAAACAAACACTTTTAGGTTCTCTTAGCGGACATAAGACTTCTCCTACATAGGCCTAATATAGGTACGTATCTAGTAAACTTCGTTGATTTATGTTTTGTGGTAATAGTAAAGTCATCCCTGTCAAACTTTTATTCTTACTCATTTTCTCTCTCTACAAGGAACTTTTTCTGAAAATGAAGAACAACGATAGTTCCATTTTTATTTTTTTAATGAAATGATTACAAGTATTTATAAAACACTTATGACAGGACGATATAATTGAGATACAAAAACATATGAGACCTAGATACTACATTCAAATAGTTAACCACTTTGTTTTTGTTTTTGTTTTTTGTACTGTGGATCGAATTCATGACTGCGTGCTGCAAGGCAGGAGTGTATGCCACTGAGCTAAATCCCCAGCCAATAGTTAAACACTATTAACCTAATAATGAAAGCATAACCAAACCAGGAAACTACCAAAAAAAAATCTCATATGAAAAATATACTTTGTTATGTACAAACAATACATGCATCTCACTTCCTGTTGCAGCTTTTAGCTAAAAATTAAAAGTATTTAAATCAGTTAACCTTAATCAATTCTTAATGTGTTTATTTCTAATTTATGGTAATTGAAGAGTTTTAATGATTGGAGGCTAAGCTCTGGAATACTAGTCAAGTTCAGCCAGTTAGTAGTCACCTGTTAAATCTCAGAGCATGTCTTGATACCCAGGCAAAACTGACATTTAATGTTTAATACAAACCCAGTGTTTTGACAGGATTTGGATAGACTCCAAGAATTCCCTAAAACTCAGTGGGGTTACATATCAACAATGACTCTCTCTCTGTCTCTGTCTCTGTCTCTGTCTTTGTCTCTCTCTTTCTTTCTCTCTCTCTCTCTCTCTCTCTCTCTCTCTCTCTGTGTGTGTGTGTGTGTGTGTGTGTTTTGTAAATACAGATAACAAGACTCAGTCTAACACCCTGCCTAGCCAGCTTTGCCAAAATGGGGTCATAAGACCATCCATTTCTTGCTTATTCCAGTCTTGCCCATGGTCGCTGATAATGTGATTCACTTCATTTATCAACTCACAGCCTACACAACATTGCTATGATGCAGCAGGCACATGAACAAAACTCTTAGTAAAACATATCACACAAGATCTAATCAACAGTGCAGAAGAGCCCACCAGCTGTCTAACACGAACTAGTCTGCCGCTTTTCCCTCCTATCAACACAGAGTTCCATCAAACAGGATAGCACAGGAGAATCCTAATCAAGGATGTCTATGCAGGAGCTGCATAGTTAAAGGAAATCTATTGGGAATATGGTAAGGAGGCAAGACTTGATTTGCCTTGATCCTGAATTTGCATTGCATGTACTTGAATCTTAATTAGACTGCATATTTAAGTAGATATGGATATTCGAAGTGGCTTTAGATTGTTAGGCAAGGAGATACTAATGGAGAGCTTGACCAGGTTTAAGCTGCTCACTGCAGATTCCCCCCATACGCATCCCCCACACAAGTGCTCATTAGTGAAAGCACAAACCAAGAACACAGAGGCCAAGACCACAAACGTGGAGTTTCATAATATTACTTTTTGTTCTTTAACTGCAGAAAAATTGCAAAAACATCGAGCTTTTATTTTTCTATTCTCCATTCTTCCAACAATATAATTTTATTTTGCCTTTAGCAAAGAAGGAAAGATCAAATTAATGATAAGCACTGCTCTAGATACTGAACATCATGAGGCATTCCTCCTGTCAGTCAAATACAATTAGAATTATTATCCACAGTTAGTTTTTCTAAAGACCACAATTATTCCATAAATTATCCCCTAAGAATGTCCATCATTTTACTGGTTGGGTCTCAAGTAGTTCAGTTCAATAGAACAAATCATTAATGATGATTATGATAACCCACAATTTACAACACAAATTTGAGGAACAAGTTTCTGAATGTCCCCAGAAAATACAACGTGAAGCAATACAATTGCAAGGCATTTTCATATGTTATTTTATTTGTCAGATAACTATAAAAATTGGAGGGGGAAAACCAGTGTACACCTTTGAAAATAAAGTTTTAGAAATGTCTGTCTTTAATTTTAAGTAAATTATGCAATTTTTTAAAGATAACAAGTACACCATTATCTTTAGGCTTTAATATAGTGAAGATAAACATGTTTTTTTTATTTCCTGAATCTGTGCTAACCTTTTGTTGGACACAATCATGTAAACTGCATTTCTTTAGGAATCAGAATAACCTGTTAAGTCTCACTAGAGATTTGAAAATTGTTTCTTACAAGTCATACGGTGATGAGGAATAACCGTATCATTGGTTCCCTTTTCTGTTGGGGCCGGAGTCTACAGATTAGGTGATCTCTGAATGCTACTGAGATTTAGAAATGTGTGATAAATAATTGATCCTTCAAAGATGCAAATCAGTGCTCAAAACCAATTTTTTTCTTGAGTAAACTCGTAACATTTTAGGATGGAAAGTTGTCCTCCAACAACACGGAGAGAGCTCAGCAGCTGTTCAAATGTAGATCCTCCCCTGTGCTGGTGGTGCCGGCCCTAACCACTGCCAGTGACCTGTATCTGTGGACTTCACTGCATATGCAGAAGCTGGAAATCCTGGAAAAGCATGGATGAAGACTGCACTCTGTTTCCTGTTTTTCAGGGATGGATTTATGCTCATTCTACCCCATATACAACTTCTCTTCAAACACTAAAGTTGTACATCTCAAAGGAAAAGCGGAGATGGAGTTGCTCAAGCGACAAGAGTCAGAGGCTGAGAAAGATGAAAGACCTACAAATATTTGTGTTCCTCACCTAGAAAGAAGCCCACTGCAGCAGGGAAGGAATGTTCCAGTGCAACATCCTAAAGAAAGAACTGCGACACTGAAAAAACTTCAAAAATACGGTAATAATTATCCTTTCTATCACCAAGAACAGTTTTCAAAAATTCAGTGAAAAGTGCTTAGATAAGAATTTATTATATTTCTGTCCTTTAATGAGCAATATGATAGGTGATCAAAGAGTATTGCAACCAAAACAAATTAAAACATTATAAATGGGCCAGATAGTTGCTATACTTATTATGATATGTTGTTATTTACGTCCCTCAGCATTTTAAAAATATAGTTTTTTTGCAATGTATTTTTTCCTTTTTTATTTTAAAGAGAATAAAACACAACAAAATAGAACAAAGCAAATTAGAACAGAACAATGCAAGGAACACCAGACTTCAAAAAAGGCAACAGGAAATCAACAATGGCTTCCATATTATCTCTTGTTTTCTTCAAAATAGTTCTCTGTACCACCTCGCGCAATAAAATTAAACAAAACAAAATAGAATAAATCCAATCAAAACAAAAGAATGAAAGCATTATAGAACTTCAAAACAAGATGATAGGAAATCAACAGTGGCTACCATAATGTCTCATTTTCTTCCAAATGACTGCCCATACCATCACACATAATAAAATCAAGCAAAACAAAACAGAATAAAATGAATTAAACGGAAGAATGAAAACATTATAGGACTTCAACACAGGATAATAGGAAATCACCAGTGGTTACAATAATATATTCTGTTATTTTCAAAATAACTGTATGTACCACCAGACACAGTAAAATCTAATAAAACAAGACAAAACAAAACCAAACTCAACAAAATTATAAAAAACAATATAAGAATTAAAAACAGGATATTAGAAAATTAACAATGGTTACCATTTTCTCTTTTTAGACATTTCCTCCCCTATCACTTTCATGTGATCTCTTGTGATCTTTGGATCCCATTAACTCCTTCAGTTTTTTATGCTAGGGAGATAACCTGGTGTTCACTAATATAAACTCAACTCATATCACCCATGAACATGATCTCTAGTTGCATCCATTTACCTACAAGAGCCTCAAGAGTATCCTACTTTATAGCTGGGTAGCTTTCCATTGTATGAAAATACCATATCATTCTTATCCATTCTGCATTTGAAGGGCAAGTTACTCTTGCTTTTTTCTGGTTTCTGGTCACATGGAACAATTGCTTTCTCTTCTTTGATTTTCAGTCTATAAAGTTCCTTTTGAATTAAATGTGTTTCTTGGATACAGTATATTGATGGATCTTGTTTCTTGATCCATTCTCCCTGTGTTTTGTTTTGCTTTGTTTTGTTTTGCTTGATTTTTTTGTCTTTGTTTGCTGAATTGAGGCCATCGACATTAATCATTACAATCGGCATACACTGGTTCTTCTCTGTCATGCTGTCCTCCTGCTGTTGGCCCTCCATTTTTCCCCTTGGTTCAGTTGCCTGCCCTGTTTGGAGATCCTCCTCCGCTGCTGTTCCTGGAACCACAGTCATCTTTATCTCTCTCTAGAATATCCTACAGCACTCTCTGTAGGGTTGCTTTGGTGGTCATGAATTCCTTCAGTTGTTCTTTATCATAGAACTATCTTATTTTTCCATCAATTTTGAAAGATAGTTTTGCAGGGTAGATCAATCTGGGATGGAAGCTGTTTTCTCTCAAGATTTGAAACACTAATCCAAACTCTTCTGTACTTGATGGTTTGTGTTGACAAGTCTGCTGTAACTCTGATTGGTTTTCCTTTATAAGGGATCTGTTTTTTTTTTTTTTTCTTTAACAGCTTTTAATACTCTATTCTTGGGCTGAACTTCTGGAATCTTGATTATTATGTTTGCATATAGGTTTACTTTGGTTATGGGTAGTTGGAGTTTTATATACCTCACTTATTCATATGCCAGATCTTTTTCTCATGTTTGGGGAGTTTTCTGCTATTACTTCTATAAATTGGCTTTTTATTTGATTTGTGTTGACTCTTGTTTCTTTGCTGAAACCTATCCCTCGGAAAGTACTTTTCTTTGCCTCTTCTTGCAGCCATTGACTTGTTATTTCCTGGCTCCTTGTTATTTTTAATAAATTCCTTTCAGGATTGTTAGCTGCAATCCTGTCTTAAAGATCCGAAAGTCTATCTTCAGTCTCTTTCAAGTGATTTTGCCAGCTTTCAATTAATTTCCTAGATATGTCTTTGCATCTGTTACATGCATTATAATTCCTTTCTATATTGTCAAGGTTTCCATGCTTTTCCTATGCTTCTCTTTTTATCTATGACTTCTTCAGATATGCTCAGCATTTCTTTCATTATGCTTGTGATTTCTTCTTTCACCTGAGATATTTCTGATCTGATTACTTTTACAGTCTCGTGAAGCTGTTTCTTTACTTGAGTTGCTATCCTTTCAGAGATTTCAGGTGTGTGACTTCTATTTTCTTTCATGACTATATCTTCCAGACTTGTTCTGTGTGGGCTAGAGTTCTGTGATTGCTTTTTTCTCTTTCATCTTGACATTCTCCTAGGTTCTTCCCAGCAAGCTGTTTATGGAGACCTAGTTTCTTCCCGTGTTGGCAGCCCCTCTACAGTGTAGGGGAATGCGAGAGGTACCTGGGTTCTGACCCCAGGTTCCCAGAGAGGTAGAAAGTCATGGAGTGGGCTTCTCTAGACCTGCACAGCTACACTTCCCACAGGAAGCAAGCCTTCTGTGGTGGCAGCTGGCAGGCAGAGGCAGATCTGGCAGGTTGTATTTTTTCATTCTAATGAAACAACTGAACACACTTTTCTGTATCTATATGTTGCCTTTATTTCTTTATTTCTGAATCAGATACAAGCCAACAAACTCTGAGTTAGCTTCAATGTTAATGCATATTACCTAACCGGGCATGGTTGCTATAGTGTCTTGGGACATCTCATTTACTATTTTCTGGTGTACAAATCACGAAGCTGATAAATTTCTTTTGTATTTCTCAAGTGTCATTTATTATGGGACTAGACAGGTGTCATCACTGTCTCATGAGTGTTTTTTTTCCTCAGGCTCCTTAGATTTTACTCTTCTGAGACACTTGGCCATACATGCTTTCTTTGTGATTCTCACACAACTTATTTTTTTAATTATTCCTTTATTCCTTCATTTATTTATCTTTGTGCTATTGACAACTGAGCCCAGGATCTTTTCATTAAGCCAGTGATCTACATTCTCAAGCTATTTATTTTATTTATTTATTTATTTATTTTTACCTCTTATTTTTAAGCAGGATTTCATTCAGTCACCAAGTTGCCCAGTTTGGACTCAAACTTGTGATCCTCTTGCCTCAACCTCCTAGAGTGCTGGAAAAACAGACAGGTTTGTGTCTCACTCATTTCATTGCTCACTTAAACATCCCTTCTCCTACTTTCTCCTCCCCAAGTTCAACTATCCTGTTTTTGTTCTCTTTTCACATGCTAGTAGTGAAAGTTCTATTTTCATGTACGAAGGAATAAGTTTTGAATAAGAAATTTTAAGAAATATTAGTATCTTAATTTTAGCTTTAGATATTAGCATAAAGTATCTTAGAAGAATTTTCAGTGAAAATACAAGTTCCTGATAATTAAGTATGAAATTTTGTATTAAAAATACATTTTATCATTATTTAGGTTTTGGGGATGTTTTATACTTTCAAGTAAATTTTGTTTGTTGTTGTTGTTGCTGTTGTTGTTGTTGTTGTTGTTGTTGTTTCTATATGTCTCACTGGAAAAATTCTGTTCCCAGAAGCAAACATAGAGTCTACTGAGCCCACAGTTTTAGCAAAGCCTTGGGTTTTCTTTTGTGCTTTTTTTTTGTTTTGTTTGGTTTGGTTTTTTTTACTTTAGTAACTGTTTGCAGTAAACTTGAAATTTTGTTGTGATATCATTTTCAACCTTAATGTACCTGGGTAGTACCTAACTTCTTATATGGTACATGGGTCCATGACAGATAGACTGCATGTAAATGATACACAATTAGAACTTAGTGGAAAAAAACTTTTAATGTTTCACTCGTGTCAAACTAGGCTTTTAAATGTACATGTCAAACTACTCTTTTTGAATGCAAATGCATGAAGTCTGTGTGTGTGCATGCATGTGTATGTGTGTGTATGTGTGCATGCATGTGTGTGTAGTAGCCATACACTTGGTAAGAAAATATTGCTGGTTGATGTAGATGTTACTTCTTTTTCACTGTCCCAAGGTAATTCTTGGTAGAAAGTAGTTCAAGGAAAACATTTAGTTTTTTAGTGTTCTCCTGGCAACTGAACTTATCTTTGTTCTGGTGGAATTAGAGATAAACATTAGCTTTATCTTACACAAACTGCAACAAGAAGAAGAAAGGAAGGATTTTCTCCTTGGGTTTCCCATCATCTGTGTTATAACTTACTTCTATTTTAAAGCTATTTTAGTTAACTGGAGGCTAATTTTTTATTTAACTAAAATTGAAAACTTTATAGTTTCTTTTTTAAATGTTTATATATGTCCAATTTATTGAATTGGAAAATAAAGATTCATTTTCTTTAGTTAAATAATATTTCACTTTATTTTAATTGCTTATGTTGTTATACTCTGATATCAGTAATCAAAGCAAGTGTGCACAGATTTATCAGTTACCAACTTTTTAGTGAAAATGCAAAAAACATTCCTTTAATATTCATCCTCCTAATTTGCAAGAAATCATAATAAAGAAAAGAAGCTTCGTAGTGATACTGAATGAATAGATATCCCTTTATGTTCCCTAGAAAGAAATATGCTAACGTGATCAAGGGTGATGTGGCATGCTCCTCTGGTCCATTCCTCTGGACTTCATTATGCAGCAGAGTATGTCCCACAGCTTTCCCAGAAGACTGGTGCAGCATAATCAACTGCCAGTTTACAATACCACCCAAAGACCAGATGCATTTTCAAAGATTTATCTGAAGCTCATGAAAATCATGAGGAATGTTTATGAACAATCATTTATTACTTCCACTGGGCCCATATAATTAAAATTGTCTACGTCCCTGATTTGCTACTGAGTTAAATGTAGAAGAGGAGTAATATTACTATAAAATAACACAGCCACAGATTTTATTACTGTCATCTAGGGGAATCATTTGTCTTTCCACTGTATTCTCTTATGGTCTCTCATCTGTGGCTGATCCGATGATGAATTTCAGAAAGGAGGCCTAATCCCACTAGATCCTAATCATATTAATCATAATTAACACTTGTTGTATTCCATTTATGAGTATATACCACCCAGGGTTATGAAGGATTATAAATGTGTAGAACACTGTCTGCAAAGATGCTGTGTGAATTTTACTGTACATAAAACTGAGTTGAAAGAAATTAAATGAATCAAATAGATAGTAAGTGATTGCAAATATTTAAACTTAAGACTATCCATAGAATCATAAGTTCTAATTTTTCTTATGTTTGTTGTGCCAAGTCTAGGTATTTGGGATTTTCTTGGAGAGTTAAGTCAATTAATATTCTTTTCAATTTCTAAAGCTAATACTTTTCTCTAACTAGAGAAGATGCTCACTGTAGTTGACTGTAAAAATTATACTGGTTGAGCATACATGTATAATTTATAATAAAAGAATTGGAGGTATTTTAGAAATAAATTTGTTCCTTATGGAGAAGAAAGTAAAATACACTCTGATACATACCAGTGCTAAATTATATAACTAATGACTGCAACGATTAGACTAAGTGCATATGCATAAACTCCATCAGCCAAAGTATGAATTTGCATACAAAAATAGCTATAATCTATGATGTCATTCTTGAGTCTAAAAGCTAAGAACAGATTTTTCATTATAGTTTTGATTAGGCACTGTGATAACTATATTACTTAGAGTTCTCCTAATGATAGATTGATGGAATAGTTACAAAATGAAAAATCATATGCCTATAATAAATATATTTTAGAAAATTCTGAATAATTTGAGTATAGGCTAATATATATTAAATTAAGAGTCTTCAAAACTAATGTGTCATATACTTGCAGTTGTATAATGCAAACATAACTATATTCACATATTTAAGCAAAATATGTTTAAAGTAAACAGAAAAGATATTCGTTGATCATCTCAGGTTCAGAAAGATAAAGATAATTTTTTGTTTTCCTTTTATGCAATTTCTTATTAGTATTTCATATTTTATTGTTGTAAAATTCATTCCAAAAAAGTAAAAACAGCACATAAATATTTTTAAGATCCTAAAATTTGGCAATTTCTACAGCTAAATGATAATGCTAATACAACATATCATAATTTATGTGATGTAATGAAAGCAATCATATGAGAGAAATTTATAATTTTTATTTAAAGAAAAAAACAAAATATAAAAAAGGTAGAGTAATACAGAATTCAAAAAAATTAACACTAAGAAATTGCTTGTTGATACATTACATGTTATCATTTTAGAAATGGTTGCTCAAGTTACAAAATCAAAGCATAAAAAGTGGATAGACACACAAACATTGACAGTGCAAACTGTTCTTCAATGATCCAACAGGAATTTAGTAATATGGTCATCTATCTTACACACTTATACATAGTTATAACCTTTAGAGCATTTTCCTTTCCCTTTCATTTTTACAACATCTATTATACATTTTGGATCTTATTACTCTTTCAGTTTTTATTATTTTTTACACTAGAGAGACAATGTGATATTTACAAATGTGAGTCTTGTTTATTTCACTTATGAGGATAGTCTCAAGTTGCCTCCATTTACCTATAAGGCCTCAAGATCATCTTTTTTATAGCTGAGTTGTATTCCATTGCATAAAAATACCACAACTTTTTCATCCACTCTATGGTTGATGGGCATTTTGTTATTTCCAAGATTTAGCTATTACAAATTGTGCTGCTATGAACATGGGTGCACATATATCACTGTGACGTGACCTTTTTTAATTTTGAGGGGAGGGAAATTCCCAGGAATGGAATCCCTAGATTGAATGGAACTTCCAATCCTAGTTTGTTGAGGAATCTCCATAGTGATTCCCACAGTGGCTTCACCAGTCTACATTCCCACCAACAGTGGAGAAGTGTCCTTTTTCCCCCCGCAGCCTGGCTAACATTTGTTATCAGTTGATTTCTTGATGGCAGCTATTCTTTCTGGAGTGAGATGAAGTCTCAATGCTGTTTTAATTTGCATTTCTCAAATGACCATTGTTGGTGAACATTTCTTCATGTATTTATTTGCCATTTATATATCTTCATTTGAGAACTGTGTATTCATCTCAAATGCCCATTTTTGGAGAGGGTCTTTGAATTTGGGGGGCTTGTTGTTTTCAATTCTTTATGTGTTCTGGATATAAGTCCTTTGTCTGAAGGATTGTCAGCTAAAATTATTTCCCATTCTGAGGGTTTTCTTTACACTTTGTTGGTGATTTCTTTTGAAGTGCAGAAACTTTTCAATAATATGAGATCCCTGTTGTTGATTCTTTGAAGTATTTCCTGTGCAGCTTGTGTTTTGTTCATGAATTCTCTGCCTACCCCTGTGTCTCAAGATTTCTACCTGCCTTATGTTCCAGTAGATTTAGTGTTTCTGTTTTAATATTTAGGTCCTTGATCCATTTTTACTTTAGTTTAGTGCATGGTGATAGGCATGGGTCTAGTTTTAGTCTTTAGCATGTGGAAAGCCAATTTTTCCAACACCATTTATTAAAAAGGCTATCTTTTTACCAGCAGATATTTTTAACCCCTTTGTCAAATATAAGGTGACTGAGTGTCTTTGTAGTTGTGTTTGCATCTTCTAATCTGTTCCATTGATCATTAGGTATATTGCTTTTCCAGCCATGCTGTGGCTCTGTAGTATAATTTCAGTCAGAAATTGAGATGCCTTTTATCTTGCTTTTGTTGCCCAGAATTGCCTTTGCTATTCTAGGTTTCTTCTGTTTCAAAATGAATTTTAGGAATATTTTCTCTAGATCTGTGAAGTATGTTAATGGTATTTTGATTGGGATTGCATTAAATCTGTATAACAGTTTTGGGAGCATGGCCATTTTCACAATGTAAATTCTTCCTAAACAACAGCAAGGAATATCCTTCCATTTTCTAATATATGAGGGAAATTTATAACATTGAATTCCCATACCAGAAAAACAGAACAAGCTCCAATAAATAACCTAATATTGAACCTCCAATTTCTAGAAAAAGAATCACAAGCCAAGCCAAAATCTCATACAAAGGAGAAAATTATAAAGATCAGAGCAGAAATGAATGTGATTAACAGTAATAAAACAAAGGATCAAAAATTTAATCCTACTATGAATCAAAAAAATGATTTTTTAAATATTAAATAAAATTGGCAAACTCTTACCCAACCTTGGGAAAAAAAGGAAGACTCAGATCCATGTCATTAGAAACAAAAAGAGTGCAGTCACAGCAAATCCTGCAGAAATCCAGAAAATCCTCAAGATCTACTTTAAGAACCTATATTCTAATAAGATGGAAAACACAGAAGAAATGGATAGATTCTTAGATATATATGAATTGCCAAAGGTGAATCTAGAAGAAATAAAAATTCTAAATAAGCCAATATTAGCCAATAACATTGAAGAAGTAATTTAACATCTACCAACAAAGAAAAGCCAAAACCCTGCTGGATTCACTACTGAGTTCTACAAGACATTCAGAGAAGATATTATGCCTGTACTTCTCAGACTCTTTAATGAAGTTGAAAGGGAAATCCTATTCCTAAATTCATTCCTCAAAGCAAGCATTAACGTGATATCAAACCTAGAGAAGGATCCAACCAAAAAATAGAGGTATAGGCCAATCTCGTTAATGAAACTAGATGCAAAAATCCTTAAAAAGGTACAGGCAAACAGATGCACCAAACAATTAAGATTATGCATCATGACCAAGAAGGATTAATCCCAGGGATGCAGGGTTGATTCAATATACACAAATGAATAAATGTAATAAAACATATTAATGGAGCCAAGGATGAATCCATATGATCACCTCAATAGATGCAGAAAAAGCAGCTGATCAAGTCCAACACCTATTGATGACAAAAATGAGAAATTTGGAATAGATTGTCTTCTCAATCTTATAAAAGCCATCCATGACAAACCAAGCATCAACATCCTAATAAATGGACAAAGACTAAGAACTTTTGTTCTAAAATCAGGAACAAACAAGGATGTCCACTATCACTACTATTAATCAATATATTTATGGAAACATTAGCCAGAGCAATTATATAAGAGAAACAAATAAAAGGAATAAGGGTAGGAAAGGAAAAGTTAAATTATAATTATTTATGGGTGGCATGATATTCTACAAAGAACACCATTACCAATGGCATAGAATTATACTGAAACTTTTGGAGTGTAGTAGAGAAATACACAGCTGGAAATATGCATTCCAAATCCTGTAAAAACTGTATCATAGCATAGAGGAAAAAAAGATTGTTCTAATCAAGTGATAAAAGGTAGAATTGTTAAGTTTACTATTCTTTACATAAGGTCAAAATTATACATGATGTCTAGAGTACAGTTTCCATAGTAGTACCACTGAATTATGAAAAATTTCTGTAATAACATTAAAAATAGCATTGCATGTCACCATAGAAATTGTTCATTTATCATTTTGAAGAAAATGTCAAGATTTTAGATTATTTCACTGCAGTTACTGCTAAACATCCCAGGCTCACCATATCGTCCAGCCCTTTTTAACATACTTCTATGCACTTCTTAACAAATCTCCCAATATCTCTCCTCTACCTCTTTCTCTCCACTGCAATCTTTCCAAGGTGCCTCAAGAGTCCTTTCCCCTTTTTTCATCAGCCCACAACGACTACCTTTTGGTTTGGTCTCATTTACTTGAGTAGACACAATTATTGAGTGCCCACAATTATTAATTCTTGTCCATGTGTTCTGGAATTTTTTTTGAATTTCTTCAGAGATGATTTTTTTTTCCTACTTTCTTTGTTCAGATGCCAAATTTCATGACATAGTCTCCAAATGGCTTAATTTGCTTCTATCTTCTTTTATTTGAATTTTTCTTTTATTTCTTGGAAGATTTTTGGAAAATGTATTCTACTTTTGTTCATTACTCTTCCTGAATTTTTCATTTCTATATTCATTTGCAAAAACTAGTATGTTTCTCTGAATCTCTGTGTTTCTTAGATAGAACTTTTTTATTTCTCTAAAATAATTAATGATAGCATTCCAGTTTTAAAATTTTTTCGCATGCAAGATCTTTGCTCTGTTCAGTTTGGTTTCTTATCCACATATTGGTCAGGGTTTGTATTGACTTTTATGAATACACAAGTTTTTTGGTTTTTGTTTGTTTATTTGCTTTTTTTTTCTTTTTTTGTAGTGGGAATCAAACTCAGGACCTTGCGCTTGCCAGGCAGATGCCTTGCCTCTGAGTTATACTCCCAGCCCACGCAAGTGTTTATTTGCTGTATTTTGGAAGATGTATATGTTGCAAAGGTCCACCTCAGGGTGGTGATGGGCAAACATATCAGGCGGTACCTTGTAGAAAGGCTTTTAGTCACTGAGGTTGTGCTGTGGAAGCGGACTGTGGGACTTGGATTCCCCATGTTCTCTTGCTTGCTTCCTGGACATTTAGCCAACAGCTTTGCTCTTCAGTGCTCTCCATCATACTGTGCTACCTCACTGTGACCCAAACGCTGTGGGACCATTCGATCATGGACAGAGCTCCTAAAACTGCAAATCAAAATAAACTCTTTTTGATTATAAGTTAACTATTTCTTGTACTTTATTATAGTAACAGAAACTTAACATATTTTTAAGAGTATATTAATAAACATATAAAGTGAAGTTTTAAACATGCGATGTGATTTGTATGAAAGAACCTCTAAGTTAATAATAATAATAAAGTTCCCTTATCCTATGTGTGATCTTCTTCAAAATCTAAATTGTATATAATTTATTGCAAATTGTTCTTATCTGTTGAGGTAGTTACTGTATAAAATGTATATGTATACACATTCACAAACAGTATAAAACATTCTTCAAATATCTCTGCAACTCATTGCTTATATCTCCCTAATATACCCCATTAGTTTTGTCAGTGCTAAAATAAGTTTTCTGTGTGCCTAATCATTGTTACTATTTACACATTTAAATGACAGATAGTAAAATGATATATGGTCACCTGTAACTGTACAGTTTCAAGTGAAACTGTACATTCTTCAAAACATTGATTTGTCTTCATTATCAAATGGCTATTTTGGCACAGTATTGAAAACAATGAATGGCAGAATCATAATTCTCAGAATTTCTAATTTTTAGTTAACCGCAAAGGATATATTAGAAAAAGATATAGTACTTTTTATTTTTGTTTGACTTTTAATAATTGTGCATATGTATGGATCAAAATGTAATGTTTCAAAGTATATAGTATGTTTCTTTAAAATATCTAAAGATCCCAACTATATAAATCCACTTTACTCATTCTAATATTCTTTTGTAAATACATGATTTAACCTCTAAGTTTCAATTTCATCCTCCATAGAATTTGTATTGATTTACAAATAAACTCATTGTGCATCTTCCAAAAAAAGGAAAAGTATACTGACTTGCACTCTGGTTATAAAAGAAGGCTAATAATTACACAAACATTACCTAGTTTAATACAAGACACATAACAGTAAATATATAAACTCAAGAAAGTGTTCAATTGTTTACAGTGTGGCTAAAAATTGTCAATCAAGATCTTTCCTACCAGAGCTCTACACATGGATGATTTTTGCCATGTCTTTTTGTCTGTCCATCTATTCTGTTTTATAAATTGGAAGTGGTCATATTACCCACTCTGTAATATTTTGTAGAAGTTTAAATGTATTCATGTAAAGTTCTTATAACAATGCTCAGCTCAGTAAATATTACATATCAATATTATGAAAACTCAAACATAATGATCATGTTCATTGAGGAAGGTTTAGCATAAAACACTTTCATATTTAGGCAACATGAAATGAAGTTTCTCAACTGGAAGACCTAGGTTAAAGCATCCAGTTACATAACTTAGTAGCTATATAACTACAAGGAAATTACCAAAACTCTGTGACCAAAATACCTTATTGGCCCAATTTATTAATACATTCTTTTTAAAATTCTAAACAGGAAAAATAAGAAACCACAATAAAACAGAGTTTCAAAACATGCTAGTAGGAAAGTAATAATAATCAACACATTGCATATTGTAATATTCACAGTTGTTGTTCAGAGTGCAAGCTACAGGCATGAAACATTTTCCAGAAAATTACTAGCAAAAATCTTTCCCCTCAGTGAACTGAGAGAAACCAGTTGTATAACTATCTTAACTGTCTTATGTTTATTTTTTTTCTTTTCCCTTCCTTCCTTTCACCTTTTCCCATCACAGTATTCGTTTCTTTTGAAGAGTTTTTTCCTAATAGCACAATTTGTAACAGCAAAATCTTAAAAACAACCCAAAAGCCCATCAAATTAGGAACTGATTTAAAAAAAAAAGATGTGGTTTTTTAATATAATGGGATACTACTTAGTAATAAAAAGATAAACCTTAGACTTTTATAGCTAAACAAATGCAACTCAAAACCAAAATCATAAGTAAAAAAATAAACTAGACTCATCCATTCTTTCTTTCACCAATCACTTATATGATAAGCATGATATGCAAGGAATATACCAAATAAGTTACAAAATTAATGGCAAACAGCATATTAATCGGCTATGTCAGGTTCTGAGATTTAAATTTTTAATTTATAAAAAAATAAGTCTAAGGATCTTTGTTTTCCATTCTTTTTTTTCACATTTTGATTACATCAACATCATAGATGTATAGTTTAAACCTTGTCATATTATAATAAAATCATATCAGCAGAAAAGCTGTAAAATAAGTAACAAATTCCTTTCCTTGAATTTCAAAAAGACAAATGAGAAATAATTTATGTAATAAGATTTTTAAATGCAGAAGCTGTATCAGAATACCTACAGCAGATAAGACGCAGTAGATAAGTAGCCACATGTTTTCTGAAAGCACATCAGGGTCATTATCATTCTAGAGAAAATTTGCAAATACAGAATATCACCTGTCTGCTGGAACAGGTGTCAGCAACTATTTTTAGGGCCAGGAGGTAAATATTTTTAGTATTTATGGACTACTTAATGCATAGTCACTTAGTCTTCATCTTTAACTCTTTTAAAAAGGTTAAACCATTCCAGGCCAGTTAAAACCATGTCTCAGGTTTGGCCTATATTTCTTATCCCAGAGCACTAGCAAAATATCAGAAACCTGTTTGGTTTGCAGGTAAAGCCTCTTCTAAATAGCCCTTCATTTATGAAAATGATACCACGCAGTCAGTCATCCTTTCGATGCCTGCATGTTCAGCACAGCCTGAATGCCAGGTACCACTGAAATGCAAGAGAGTGTGTGGACTGAGGAGTGGCCATGCTTTGCTTCTGTTGTTGCTGCACTTCAGCAAATATGGATAAAAACAAGTGAATTGAGTGTGAATGTGACCAGATATGGGTAACAAACAAAGAGTTAAAAAAGACACAGAGGGAGATGGTATTTTCTTAGTCTCAGTGTTGGAGGAAGAAGGATGAATGTTTCCAGGGGAAGTGATGTGAAATGAAGATAGAAAGATTAGTAAAGAAGAAAGAAAAACCAGGGGCGACATTTAATGGGTGAGAGAGATCTTCCTAGGTCTATGAAAAGAAAAGAAATCCTTTCCGGCTAAAACATTCACAGTAGAAAAGGGAGAAAGTCAGGACTGAGTAATAGAAGAAGCCAGAGAGATAAGCAGGTGAATCATAAAGGTCTCAAGAGTTATAACAGATTATTGAAATTGCCTAGCAGAGAGCAAGGGAAAACACTGACAGATGTTAGACACAGGAAAGTTACGATCAGATACGCACTTTAGAAAAAAACACTTCACAAGAGAGTAGGGATTTGAGCACTACTTGAAAGTAGAATTGATGGGTGTCTGCGATTTTGTGAATGATTTAATGTTGCACCTAAGGGAGAAAAAGGCATCAAGATCAAAGTCCAGTTATGTAACCTTTCCTTCACTTGCACCAACTTAACCTTTCACACACAAACTCTTTTCTTGTCATTCGCTCAGGTTCTTCCCCCTTGCAGAATACTTTAGCTTCCTACAGAAACTTCTTTAAATTGTACCTCTTTTTTGATGCCCACTTCAATCAACGTCTCTCAACAAATTTTCTTGTACAAGCTGATTAAATTTTTTTTCCGGCTCTTTTGTTATAGAAATCAACAAAACATAGTAATTGGTTCTATTTTCTGAATGTTGTTATCCTCCCGTCAAGCAGAATACTGCTGATTGCACAAGTGTGGATGGTATATCATTGATTGGTGCACAGATTTGTGTAGATATGTACAGATCTGTGCATGGCTAGTTGCTATCTTTGCACTTGATTGTAATAATTATGTAGCTTTCCACACTCAGAAATTCTCAAACATTACTGCAGATAAATCTGTCTGGCAAAATTTTCACTCATAAAATTCTTCCTTAATCAGTTCAAAATCTTTCATGTATTTTAAATATATATGATTCCATGTATCTATATAAAGAAGTAGGCATTCTAACTTTATCTCTAGAGAAGATATAATGCCATCATAATGCCTCTTCACAATGATTTTTCCAAATCCAATTTAATCTTCAAATCATATTATTATAATAGATGTTAGATCATGTTGTTCTTTTGCTTAAAATTCACTAGTAAATTCAATCTGAAATCTGAGTCATGGTGTAAACACTCATGCACAAACCCTTGCAAATGCTTCAGCTTTACCTTGAATTCCTTCTTATTATTATGGATGATCAGGACAAGTTTTCTGTCTTCCAGTGGGAATTAGCTTTCAGCTTTTTTTTTTTTTATCTCAGAGTGATTAAATGAATCATCTCTACCAGGTACATGTCTTCTTCAGTGATTTTACTTCTCCTACCTACATTATACTTATGTCTTCCAATCAAATATTAATTTAGTGAAACCTTCTCTGATATCTTCAGTTTTGAAATACATTCACACATTTGCAAAATCTAGACTCACCTTCCAGTTGGTATGCACATTCAATGTAGTATAATATTTTTCTATTTTTTTAATTTTTAAAAAAGTGATTAAATCAATAATATATCTGAAAATGTTTGGCATCTAAAAACTGTTGTAATAGGATGTGTTCTGAAACAGCAGTACAGTTGTTCCTTTACTCTAGTTAAAGCCATGGTCTTTTATTTCTACTCACCAGAAACATATAATGAAGGGTTGGCCAGTGGCTGCTCAGCCACCACTTGACCTGCACTATTTGTGCAACGCTAGAATCTAAAACCAGTAATAGTCACTATTTTTAAAATAACCTCATTTCATTTAATTCTCTAGAGACAAGCATATGGTGTTGAAGGCTGTAAAAAACCATGTTGAGGGTTCCTAGAATTTTGAGGTTTTAGGTCAACTTGTCTCAAATTACAAATTTAAAACTTGGGAAAATCTATAAATTTATTATACCTTCATTGACAATGTCTGCTTTTCCCTTTTGCCTTGTGTTTTTAACTTACTGTAGTCCTATCGAGGTCTGCCTGCAACTTGCTATCCACTTCAACTGTCAGACAGTTCCAGTACAAAGTAATTCTCACCAAATATGTCATATTTTTTTCTTTATTTGATTTCAGGTTTATGGCATCCTGATTGAGAAAGTTCACATTTTTCTCCACATTCAATTTCACTATCATTATGGGGCTTCTATACCATCAACCTTGTTCCACTTTATAAAAACTACAACGCAAGTAGCCAAGGCACAGTCACCGGTTCTGTCTTGACTCTGGCTATTTTTGAATGAAATTCTCTACCTCTTTACTTGAATTTTATTCTGGTTCTTGACTGTTTCTCTATAAAAGGTGAAAATAAATGCTTTTGAAATTGCCAGGCTTTTAGATACTTTAAACACTGGATAAAATCAACCTTGTTGGGGAAACAAGAAACACAGGGGAGTACAGAGCAAAAGCAGAATATGAGATTTTTAGGAATATACAGCTGATCTCTGCTTCTAGATCTAACATTTACTCACTGTGTAACCCCAGTGTCATCAAACATCAGTCTCTTCAAATGTCAAATGATATGGAAACACTTATCACTTAGGTTTGTTGTAAAGATTAATGAGATGTCATATGGAGCCTGCCAAGTGTGGTGGCAGCTGCATGGTTACTGTTCAGTGAAGTTATAATGGTTAGTGTACATCGCCAGAAATGGCACATTGATCTGTATAAAATGAAAAAAAAAAGTAGGATTGTAAATATGAGTTGGGTAAATTTTCATTCAGTTGACAGAATTTTCCATACCCACACACATCCCAACTCTGACTCCAACCCCACGCCACTTTGTCTTTGAAGAGTTGTGCTTACCTAGCACAGTTGTGGATAACTATAGAAATGGATCAAAATGTACAACCATGTTTCAAGTATAAAAGTTTAGAATTAATACTGTAAGTCTTAATTATTATGTTCAACTAATAACTATTAGGTCTGTATTATGATTTAATAATAGCATTAGCTATTAATCCTCTTATTTAAAAAATGAGTTTCTTTAGCAAATTAGCAAATGCAGGAAAATAAAACAAGTTCTATATTGTAATTTTATTTCACAGCATGCTATTATGTTACAAATATTCTTATTCCATCATGAACACTCTAGTTTAAGAACTCTGCTCATAAGTTCACCTCAATAGAATCAAGATCTCAAAGCCTGAAAGATTAATTTTTTTCTGATAGATTAAGATGCAATTTTAAAAATGATGAATATTAAAACAAGTTAATTATAGAGGTTTTGCTTAATTATTTCAAGTGTTTATTAAGATTACAAAACCCCACAGAATTTTAAAGAGTTAGAGTTGGTGTAGAATTTAAAATGTATTAAATTAATAAAATTCATTTTAGTTGTATTTCAGGTATAGTCAGTCATACAATGCCTATCGAGTTCGTCTTATGTCCCTGCATCAGTGATAGGAGGCTCTAAAACAATGTTTTACAAATTAGACACCATCCCTGACACTGCAGCCAGTGGGATGATCCTCTGGAAGTTAGAGATACAAAGATATAGAATATAAAATTAGATGCCATAAAAATAAACATCAATATAATTTACTATGTAAAATTTTTAAATTGCATGTGGCAAAAGTGCCATAAAATACGAAAGATAAAATGACTAGAAAAATATATTCTTTACATATAACAAAGAGAGTTGTCAAAAGCACTTAAAATGTCAGCCAATAAATTTTGTATATTGTCAACACCTATATTTACTAGTGAATACAGAAAAAGCTGGAAGAAGTATATTAAACATAAGAGGATTATCCCTTAGTCACCAAACTAGATTAATAGGAAACGTGAAGGTAAATTATTTGGTTACTTTTCATTTAGTTACCAGAAATATTTATTTAAGTTTATATTATGATTAAATATTTTGTGCAATTTACATTTCAGCAATAAAAGCAATACCAACAACTCCAAAGTATAGGCAAAGTCACCTAAATTTATACCACATTACTTCAAAGTAAAGACTAAATGTGAACTCATTATGCAATAGAATAACTTTTTATATCCTAGTAGGATTCCTTATAAAAATAGTATGTATGCTAAGAAAATATTCATATGATTAATCCATGGTAAATTTATGCAGGGGATGAATGAAGAAATCACACTTAGGAAAGTAAACCTTTTTAAAAAAATTTGTCAACTGATGTCTAGAAGGAATTGCAGACAACCAGTTAGGTTCCAAATATACTAATTCCTGGTAAATCACTGACAATATCAAAATCTTTAAGAAAGGAATAGTTTCTCAAGTCAAAAATGAAAACACAAGGAGTGAAACTCCAATCACATTGCTAGAGCTACCAATAGAAAGTTTTATAGGAACAAAAGTACAAAACAACTAACTGTAAGCAGAATCTATGGTGAGTTACTAGAGGCTAAAGCATGAAAACATGCTTTGCAAGGAGAATAAAGCTCATTAATGGAAAAATGGTAACATGGTATTGCAGCCAGAAAGAATGCTATCAGTATGTTCAGGAGTTCTGTATTAGGGTGGAGAATTTAGTTTGAGGCTTATCCCAGGATAAAATTAACAGTGCACAGGCTCAGTGGTAGAGCTACCATTAAGGCACTGGGTAAGATACCAACACAAGGGTAGATTAATGTGCCTTATTTTTAAATAAACTGTACTTTGCAACAGATATTAATGAGTATGCACATCAATGGGAAATGAAATGAAATGGGAATGCAGATTCTGATTCAGTAAGTCTCAGGTAAGGCCTATGAAACTGATTATCTCACAATCACTACGATGAACTTTATTCCACAGCTCTACTCAAGAATGCTCTTGAGAAACAAGGATATGATCTAGTTCACAAATTGTGTTATGTCATGTGTCTCATTATGGATCTCCCTATTCCCTTACACCAACCTCAAAGATACAAGTTAAATTCATTTCTGCAGAACAACTAATAATTTTACATGATTTTTGCTTGCCAGTTGAGGTTTGGTTTTTTAATTACGGATGAATTTATAGTTTTAGTGATGGTTATTTTTTGTTTCATTCTATGTCCCTCATTTCAATAATTCATACTCACAGTACCAAGTTTGTTAAGACTTCTACCATTTTTGGCAATCATCTTCATAACAGCCTACAGTGGCATAAAAGAAACAAAGAAAATGGGTTACCTATTCTATTCTTAGCAAAGATGACTAGTACTAGGCATTGTGTGTGTGAAACACATAGTCTGGACTAGATCGTTGCCTCTTTCCTTTCATCAATGGCTCAGATTGCTGATCTCACTCATTACCAAGGACAGTTCTCTAAAGTTGTATTCATAGTCATTAAGCATTTAAAATCAAGATTTTAAAAATCAGACCTGCATTTCACTTAAATATTTAGTGATTTGAAACAGGAATGTCAGTTTCTTTGTCTGTAAATTGGTGACTATTGGAACTATTCCATGAGAATAAAATGCATAATGCATATCAATATTTATCACAGTACATAGTAAATCGCAAGTAGGTACTACATAACTGTTTTGCTAATATTATTGGAGTGGAGTATAAATATAGCAACTACACTAGCTATAAATTTCAAATGTAATAAAATGTACCTGTTTCTCTATAATTAACTTAGCATGTAAGTTCCAAATTCCTCTGATGTTATAAAAAGCTCTTCAGATTTTGAAATTCTTTTGTAGACAGAAATGTCTCACTCTTTTTCTCCCCTCTTTCAGTTACCTAACTTCCTGTGGTGGGAGAAATGAGGAGGCATGTGATGTGCACCAATGAGGTGTCATCCTTTCCTGGTCACTATGGAGTTACACACACCATGTTATCTTTGAAAAGCAGTCTCTGTCTGCACCTGTTTTTGATCTCCCTTGAGTTGAAGTCACCAGGTCTACAAAGGTTACTGTGTACATGTTCTTATGGATGATAACAGAACTAGTGGTGCACTCATTTTAGTTTACCTGAATGATGAAAATTTTGAGGAGTTCTCTACATACACATTGTAAGTTCTATGAATGCTGACTTCATTCTGGGGCCTTTCTCTCACTTTGCATTTCTAGCTCGGTTCTATATCAGGGTTTCTCTAAATGCTATACCATCTTCTAGGGAGATTTCCTTAAAGGTACAAAATATAGGTTCTTTGTTTTGTTTTTCAGACTAACATGCTGTTTCAAACATCACTTCGGTATCTAATTTTTTTTCTTCTCTATTTCTCATTAATTTTTTTCTAGGAGAAAAATGAGCCTTAAGTTCCTCTTTGTGCAGCATAAAAATTACATTGCATAGTGTTCTTTATTCTTAACTTGTCTCTTGATGAATCAACTTTGTACTGAGTTTTCAGACCTGACATCTCATCTTAACTCAAAAACTTGAGCTTTTGCTAATAAAACTGCTTTATATTTCAAGTCTATTGTCTCTTCCATGGGTTTTAAAAATCAGAAATTCCTCTGGATTTTTTTGTCCTTAGCAGATTTATATTCTACTTGAAAGAAGTGTGGATGGAAAGCTATTGGAACTGTCAAAATCATGAGGGAAAATTACAGCATATGATGGCATCCAGAAGGAAGGAATTTTCTGTTAATGCTTCAGAGAGAATTGCTATATTTTCATTAATTTTGTATTAAAATTTCTCATTTATAAAACTAATAGCTTTTGAGTATAAAAAATAGATAGAGAAGTTTTTCTATTAAAATAATTTACTTTTAAATGTTTAGTGTGAAAAACTGTGCAAATGGAGTTTCTATTCTTCCTGAGTTTATATTTTCCTTTTGTCTTCATTCACTCATTCACTCAAATTACATTTATAAATTATTAACTTCTTCAGTGATTCCCTTTGAAACTGGTAAACTGGCATTCATTTTAGAACATTCAACTAGAAGAAAATCACATCTTCCACAGAGTTTTTTTTTTTTAACATCCCATGAAGAATCACTAGTCTCCTTCTTTGTGCTCTATCTCTCCTTTACCTTTCTGTCACCAGGACCTTCACAATGGATTTGAATTGTGCCCCTTCTGTAGAGTCAGGTTTCCTTAAATATTAATATGAGGACTAATTTAGTGTGTGCATTTTGCATAATCAAAGTTAAGAATCCAAAATCTAAACCATAGTTATCTTTTACTAGGGGAATTGAATCTAGTAGAGATTAACTTTCTCAGATTTGCCTTAATGGTTTGGACAATGAAGTCAGTTCAGAAAAGACACAGGGAATGGAGAGCTACATAGATACTTCCTCTCCACCAATAGTTTCCAAATACCACAGAAATTTGTGATTGTACAGGATTCGGGTACCATAGAAAATATTTCACCTCAGGAGTTTCTGTGTGTGATCACCAAGTATCACAACACAATAATGTGCTTTGAGAGTGATTAGGGCTCAAATAATATTTCAATAGATCAATTTTATCTTATTTAGACCTCAAACTCTTCTGAATATTTTATTTGTATTCCACAATTACGTACCTGCTTTATTTTCTAATTGTCTCTTTGTATATCTGAAACCTCCTCTGGGCTAGATTTCAGGACTCATCTTTCTTCAATCTGTCATAAGGCACACAGAAATTTCTTAACAAATACTAGATAAACTGAACTAACAAGTACTTGACTCTGGACTGAAGAACCATTACTGCAATAGGGTGAGGAATAAAGAGACAGAAGATGAGGTGAAAATCAGAGGGGTCACACAACATTTTGTCCAAAATATTATAGCTATGAAAAGAAGTTAATTTCTCCTTTCAGGATGTGAGTGCAAATTTTTATGTTTCTTACTTTAAAGGGACATTAATAGCCTGGAGGATATGGTTGATAAAATAGTATCTCTTAAAATATATTTTCTTACCTCAATTTTGCATGAATTTACAAGAGGAAAATATTGGCATTCCTGATCACATTTCACTGTGAATAATCAAGCAAAGTAAGATGGGAATCCCTTCTGATTCAAAGGACATAACTGCATGAAAATTTGAACATTGTATGTAGGCATGTGCTATTAACTTTATGGTTAGCATCTTTTTTGGGAAAGATACCCAAAAATACAATATGTACTCTATCTGCATTTCCATCATGATCCCAATGTATTTCTCTTATTTCTTACATACCAAGCAAAGGAAGATATATAATAGTAGCTGTACCATAACTATATATAAGAACTAGGTAACTTACAAGCTTTTCAAAACATGGACAAGAAATACAAGTAAATAAATAAATAAATAAATAAGGAAAGAGTAGGAAAATAACAGACAAAAAAAGAATCAATATGATATAGGGAACAAGAAATTAAAAAGTAAAAATAAATGGGAAAAATTTGAGAGAAAATAAAAGAAAATCCCTCAGGGCTGAGACAATGTATGCCATTGCTAAGCATAATCATTATTTGAATATATTCCCCTTTTTATCATTAAGCAATGTAGAATCACTGAATATAATGCTAAAATTCCTAAGAAACAAAATACTGGTCACTGGGAAGTCTTTAATATAATCACTGAATATACACTGATTTGCCTATTTAGTAATGTAAAACTGAAAGCACATCAATAAAAGACCAGACCACATTACTGAGTGGTTAAGGTTATAGTAATTTTTTAATGTGTGAAAAAACTGAGCAGCGAATTATACTAATTTGCTGCATTAATTAGGGTAGGCTAAAAAACCATAAAAATAGACTCTGAAAGCATAATCTTTAAAAACACTAATATTTTATTTCTTGCCCACATACTAGTTCAGGGCAAGCAATCTCTTTGTGCCTCTCTTGCTTGTAGTGACTCCTGACACAGTGACCCACATTTCTTCCATCTGAGGAGTTTATAATCTAATAGAACTGTGTCGTGTTTTACAAAACCTTGAAGAAAAATAAAGTGTTTGAAACAGAGATGTGTCTTAAAATCTCTGACCCAGAAACAGCTCACATTGCCTCTGCTCACATTCCGTGGGAAAGATGTAGCCACATGCACCAACACACTAAATGGAAAATGTCATTCTAGGCTTTACACACTATTATCTAGCTGGAGCATTACCTGGCATCAGTGTCCTATCCCTCTACCTAACCACACTTTCTTCAATTGGTTTCTAGCATGCAGCATTCTCTGAAATTGCTTCCTATTTACTTAGCTGCTCCTTCCCAGTGGCCTTTATTATTCTTTGCCTTTTTTGTTTTTTTACCTATTTGAAATTCTCTAGAATTGGCCTTAGCCTTGTAATCTGCTATCTTCTCTATCAACAATTTTCTGTCCTTTTGTAGTTTTACTCAGGATTATGGCTTTAAAAATGATATATGTGACAAAACAAAAAGGAAACAGGGAATAAAACAAAATAAATAAATAAATAAAACAAAATAAATAAATAAATAAATAAATAAATAAATAAAAGTATTCTCTTCCCTAAAGGATCCAATTTAAACTTTTCTCAAGTATTCTGATCACTTTTCATAGCGCAGCACATTTCAACTTGTAATGAAGGACTCAAATACCAATCACAAGTTAAATGAAATTTAATATATGATTTTCTATTTTAAACCTGTTCCTTTTAGTGCCTTCAACAATTTAGCTCACAAAGACTCCATCATTCCAATTGTTAAAGTCAAAACCAGTGTTCCTGGATTATTTCATTTTCATAGCCCACATACAATTCAAAAGAATGCCCTTTAACGTATACTTACAAAATACACCAAATCCCATATTTTATTCCAGTTTATGCTCCTAATAACCCCATCGGACATAGTGCAGATAACTTCAGTAACTTCTTAAATAATCTTACTGTGTCTATGGTGGCCCCCAGTAATCTTAATGTAGCAACTAGGGGTAATCCGCTAAGAAGTTTGAAATGTAAATGAGATCATGTGGCTCAGATGCATTTAAATGTCCCTCTTTCACACAGCATACTAAGAAAGTTGTTTCCAGTGGAACAGAAGGCCCTGTTAGAACCTGACCCCTGTTAATTCCGTTTTTGTTTGCTAATCCTCTGCTCTCCCTCTTGGACTCCCAAGTCAGCCCTCTCAGAGGTTCTTCCTGGAATTTTGTACCTGGTGACCATAAGTGAGAGATGGGAACATGTTCTTCTAGGAGGAAGCACTGCTGCCACAATCCCTCTGGCTGGTAGAAGATTGGAGACAGGGACATAGATTTAAGGTTTGAACAGCCCAGGGTATTTAAGGTAAAGATCATTTCTTTGGCAATAAATTTCTCTCAAAATCTTGGTAATTCAAATGTTTTACTTCTAATACGTTCCTTGTGATAATGGCAGAACAAATTTACTTAAATATACATATTAGTTTCATTTGCTTTTATTTCTGTTATTATTGTTTCAGTTGTTTGTTTTTTATTTTCTTTTGATTCTGTTCTGTTAAATTCTTTTTTTTCCTAAACTTAATGGTGGTTACAAAAGAAACCATGTAAAATAAAGAGCTTCAGACTTTCCAACTGTAAGGTTCCCCGTTTTTGTTTGTTTGTTTGTTTTTTGGACTTTTTTTTCTTTGCATTTATATTGATCTCAATTCTGTCTCCTATAATATCTTGCCAAAAGCTGGAAGCAGCATTTAAAAGACACTGACCTGGAGGTGTTTTTTTTGTTTGTTTGTTTAACATTTCCTATAGATCTGAAAGTTCAAAATATGCTTTGCTGTCCTAATTTTCTCATATAATAGTTTTATCAAACTTTATCACTGCTTGACATATCTCTCTTGTTTCCCATCATCACCATTAACAATTAGAATCTTGATTTTTACAAAGAGTACATGGAAAACATTTTATATTTCTGTATTAATTGTGGTCAAAATAGGCATAATATAAAACTATTAAGACTGTAGATGAAAAATACATTAAATAGCAATGAATAAAAATGACAAGAATAGCATATTCTGTTTAGATTTTCCATTACTCGTCTTTCCAGGACAAATATAAATTAACACAAATTGAATTACCTCTTAAACTACACACTAAAATTATGATTGTAACTGGAAACTAGGGACAAAGTATTAATTATAATAACAAATTGAGAACAAAAGTAATGAAAAATATTTTAATGCATGGATCTTCCTTTTTTGGAATACATTATGGCATTCCTAATGAAGTTCATAGAACATTTCATGTTTCATCAGACTCTCAAAAATTGATTATATCACATCTATTTCTAAATGTGAAAATTTGAGATAGATTTAAATAATATTGTCTGTGTATTTTAAAATCTTTTCTTAGATATAAAGTGAGTTAGTGTGAGACATAAAAAGATTTCAAGGTTAGAATTTTTTCCTTCTGTGCACAGAGAAAACATACTTCAAATGAAAATGGAAAACAGGTAAGTGTCATTAATTTTGTCATTACTACAGACTTTTAGGTAGGATTCTCACCTATAAAGAATCCTCAGGGAAAATATTCATATCTTCAAAAATCGGGTCTTGTAATGGAGGAAATGATAAAGCCATAATGACATCAGGAGATCCATTCTGTATTGAAGTTTACAGATTCATCTAACTTCATTAAGGTTTTACCCCTTATTATTGCTGAAACAGAAGAATGGCAGGTATTTAGAAATTAATCCATTAGGGTGAACATGTTTCCATTTCAAAGTATGTTAATTTTGTTTCTACTTTGTCAGCTTTAATTTGTCACTGAAGCTAAAATGGGATAATTGTGCCAGCATTTAAGTTCTTATACATAGTCAAGGTTTTGCCTAGTTCTATAAAATTATATTCAGATTCCATTGACACTTTAATGTATTACAAGTTAACATGTGTTGAGACTTGGCTCTCAACATGTCAAATTAAATCAAAATATAAATTAATTCAGCATCAACTTCATGTTGATATTTGTTCATTATGCTCTAAATAGATTGTCTGTGGAATCCATGCAATTTGGCCTATACTTGTATAAGGTACTTCTTACTATGGGAATGTTATTACTTTTTAGACCTTGTATGACATTTCAAACCACCAGGTACAATGATGCTTTCTTTGGTATGGAAGGATGCACAGCAATGGAGAAATAAAGACATTAACTAATAGCAGAGTGAACTTCAAAAATTCTATACTCTGTAAGTTAATTTGCAGCAGCCAAGATGAATGTGTAAGATATTTGAAAAATTGAAACTAAAAATTTTAATACTTAAAATCTCTATTTTTCCTACTTAACAAATATTCTGTTGTATTAATTTAAGAATTATTCTAAGGAATAATTCTTTTTAACAATCATACCTTAGTGTAAATGAAAATATTACACAGATAAAGATTTTTAAAATATGATCAAGAAAAGAAAGAATGGAGGAGGAAGATCTATGATAAAAAAAAATTTAGAAGTCAGTTTAGAGAGTCAAAAACTAAGTAGAGTGAGAATAAAACCAAATAAATTTTAGCATTTCTTAATCCTAAACTTGCACCCTGTTCTTCCTATGATGTCGGCCATCGTATTCAACCATATACAGAGGATAATGCAACATGACATCTTTAACGGTACACAGTGCCAACACACTGCCCAAATTTAAGAGGAAAATAATCTGCTTAATATTTAACAGAAAAACATTTTATGAAACATTTTCAAAATGTCATATAGTACATAAATATTTTAGAAAATGTTAAAAATTAATAATTTTGTTAAAATTGTGCAACACATCTTGTTTATATTATATATAACTAAATGCTAAATAGCTATTATGCTTTTGAGTAGATTTTAACTTTCTCCCCCAAATACCCAAATTGTACAAACTAATTAACTTTTCCTTTTTACAATTGTTAAAATGTATTACTACATTTTACTCACAGTGATATTATTGTCAAAAATACAAGAATAATATAAAATGTGTGCCTAAAATTTCATAAATTGAAAGGACTGAAAATTCTTATGAATTATACTTTATGGAAATTAATGACATTTAGAATGAATTTTCCTAAGCTTTTCTTAAGCTAATTTATTTGATAGTCTATAAAAATCTCCATTTTATTTTGGAATACACTTAATTTTATTATTGAAATCATCTTATTTATTCTTGACTGTTTTTGCAATGAATTATATGATTTGAGAAAAGAAATGTGGAAATTAATTTACTTCTACTTTTAACTATAAAAGTCATCAGATTTTTGAAATCCTGGCAAGTGCTGCTATTTCTTATAAACATTCCAGTGACTATCACATCTTGATAAGCAAAAGTATTTGTTTCAAAAGAGAGAAAAGAGTCAACATATAGTCATGTCAATAATACTTTCAAAAAATTTGTCTTTCCAATCATACTGACATACATGCATATTGTAACCATATTTAATTTCAAATTTTTATTTACTTATCTTTAAGATGGTATTTTTTCATAGAACATAAAACATTCTTGAGATAAAAATTTAAAAGTAAAACAGAAATAAAACATAAAAATAGAAATGACAAAAAGTATTTTGGTATATTTTAGTATTTTAGTATATATCCACATATATTAGCATTTTGGTATATTTCTTTGCAGTCATGCTATATTTTTATGTGACAATTTTACTTTATTTTATTTTATTTTATTTTATTTTATTTTACTGGTACTGGGCATTGAACTCATGACTTTGTGCTTGCCAGGCAGGTGCTTGAACCGCTGAACTAAATCCCCAGTTATATGACAATTTTAAACATAAATAATATGACAGTATTTACAACTCTTAAAAGGAAGACAACTAGTTCCTAATTTTTAAGTGCTTTTTTAAAAAAATACATAGGATATGTTTCAGTTTTTATTGAATAAAGCTTAACAAGTGGTGAATAATCAAACAAATTTCATACTATCCATACAATTATATTGTATCAGTTTCTGTTTTGTAAACTGGTTAAAAAGTCTTGTAAGACAATAATTTAGGGCATAAATGTAGAAATAGAACTAAATAAAAAACATTTTATGGCAGTATTTATTAATAGATCAAATAATTCTATTTTTACTATTAGTTGTTTGGAGTATCTTTGTTTTTATTTAAAGAGAAAAAACAAAAAAGGGTAGAAATATTACAGAATTTCAAAAAAATATAAATAGTGAGAAATCATTAGTTGATAAATTACATATTGTTCTTTTAGAAATAGTTGTTCAAGTTATAAAATTAAAGCACACAAAGTAGACACTCAAGCAGTGAGACTGCAACCACATCTGTTCAACAATCAGACAAGAACTTATATGGTTATCAATCCTACACACTTAAATATACATGCAGTTATATCTTTTATAGCACTTCCTATTTCCTCTCTTTTACAATAGCAATTACACATTTTAAAAACTTTATTTAAAGAGAAGAAAAAAAAAGCAAAACAGAAAAAAGGGTAACAACCATACAGAATTCTAAAAGAAAAAAAGGAAAAAGAGAAAAAACCCACTAAGAAATCACTAGTTGATAAATTACATATAGTCATCTTGGATGTAGTTGTTCAAGTTACAAAGTTAAAAGATACATAGTAGACATTCAAACGGTGAGAATGCAAACAGTTCTGCTCAAAGATCCAACAAAAATTCAGCAATATGGTCATCTATTTTACACTTTCAAACATACATGCAGTTATATCCCTTAGAGCACTTTCTTCTCCTCTCTTTTTTAAAATACCAATTACACATCTTGGTTTTATCACACTTACAGTTCTTATTTACTTTTTAAACTAGACACACAATGTGATATTTATAAATATGATTCTTATTTCACTAATGAGGATTGTCTCAAGTTGCTTCCATCTACCTATGAAGGCCTCAAGGTCATCTTTTTTATAGCTCAGTAATATTCCATTGTGTAAAATTACCACATCTTCTTCATCCACTCTGCAGTAGATGGGCATTTTGGTTGTTTCCAAGATTTAGCTATCACAAATTGTGCTGCTATGAACATGGGTGCACGTATATCACTGTGATATGAACTTTTCAGTTCTTCTGGGAAAATACCCAGGAGGGGAATAGCTGGGACTGAATGGGGCTTCCAATCCTAGTCTTCTGAGAATTCTCCATATGGATTTCCATAGTGGTTGCACCAGTGCACTGTTGCCACCAACAGTGGAGCAGCATTCCTTTTTCCCCACTGCCTCACCAACATTTGTTATCAGTTGATTTCTTGATGGCCACTATTCTTTCCGGAGTAAGGTGAAATCTCAATGTTCTTTTGATTTGCATTTCTCCAATGACCAGTGAAGGTGAACATTTCTTTGTGTATTTATTTGCCATTGATACATCTTCCTCTAAGAACTGTGTGTTCATCTCAGATGCCCATTTTTGGAGGGGGTTTTTGAATTTGGAGGGCTTGATGTTTTTCAATTCTTTATATGTTCTGGAAATAAGTCCTTTGTCTGAGGGACTGTTGGCTAAAATTCTTTCCCACTATATGGGTTTTCTTTTCACTCTTTTGGTGATTTCCTTTGAAGTGCAGAAACTTTTCAATAATATGAGATCCCAATTGTTGATTCTTTGAAGTGTTTCCCATGCAGTTTGTGTTTTGTTCATGAATTCTCTGCCTACCCTTATGTCTCCAAGACTTCTACCTACCTTGTCTTCCAGTAGATTTAGTGTTTCTGTTTTAATATTGAGGTCTTTGATCCATTTAGACTTTAGTTTTGTGCATGGTGATAGGCATGGATCTAGTTTCAGTCTTCGGCATGTGGAGAGCCAATTTTTCCAACACCATTTATTAAAGAGACTATCCTTCTTCCAGTGGACATATTGAGCCCCTTTGTCAAATGTCAGGTGGCTGAGTGTCTTTGTAGTTGTGCTTGCATCTTCTAATCTGTTCCATTGATCCTCAGGTCTATTTCTTTGCCAGTACCTAGCTAATTTTATCACTGAGCCCTCATAGTACTGTTTCAAGTCAGGAATTGAGATGCCTCCTGCCTTGCTTTTGTTGCCCAGAATTGCCTTTGCTGTTCTAGGTTTCTTCTGTTTCCAAATGAATTATAGAAGTGTTTTCTCTAGATCTGTGAAGTATGTTAATGGTATTTTGATTGGGATTGAGTTAAATCTATATAACAGTTTTGGGAGTATGGCCATTTTCACAATGTTCGTTCTTTCTAGCCAAAAGCAAGGAATATCCTTCCATTTTCTAATATCCTCTTCAATTGCCTTTTTCAGCATAGTATAATTTTCAGCATATAGGTCTTTTACATTTTTAGTTAGGTTGACTCTTAAGTATTTTATTTTTTTAGATGTTATTGTAAAGGGTGATATTTCCATAATTTTGCTCTCAGTGAGTTTTTTGTTTGTGTACAGGAATGCTATTGATTTTTGAGCATTGACTTTGTATCTAGCTACACTGCTGAACTTGTTTATTACCTCTAGTAGTCTTTTAATGGAGTTTTTTGGGTCTTCTATATAGAGTATCATGTCATCTGCAAATAGTGATAATTTAACTTCTTCCTTTCCTATCTTTATTCCTTTTATTTCTCTGTATTGTCTGATTGCCCTGGCTAGTGTTTCCAGAACTATGTTGAAAAGGAGTGGTGAGAGTGGACATCCTTGTCTTGTTCCTGATTTTAAAGTGAAAGCTTACAGTTTTTGTCCATTTAGTATAATGTTGGCTGTTGGTTTTTCATAAATGGCCTTTATAAGGTTGGAGGTAGACACCATGTATTCCGAGTTTCTGAAGGGTTTTTCTCATGAACATTTGTTGGACTTTGTCAAAAGCTTTTTCTGCTTCTATTGAGATGATGAATTGGTTTTTGTTTTTAGCTCTGTTGATGTGGTGTATTAGATTTATTGATTTGTGTATGTTAAACCATCCCTGCATTCCTGGAATGAACCCCATTTGATCATGATTATAATCTTCTTGATGATTTGCTGCATTCTATTTGCCAATATTTTATTGAGAATCTTTGCATCAATGTTCATTAGTGAGATTGGTCTATAGTTCTCCTTTTTGGTTGGATCTTTCTCTGGTTTTGGTATCAGAGTAATACTCGTCTCCAGGAATGCTTTAGAGAGAATTGCTTTCTTCTCAATTTCATTCAAGAGTTTAAGGAGTATTGGCATCAAATCTTCTCTAAATTTCTTGTAGAATTCAGCTGTGAATCCATCAGGACCTGGGATTTTCTTTGTTGGTAAGGTTTTAGTTATGTTTTCAATTTCAGTAGCTAATATTGGGTTGTTCAAAATTGCTATATCTTCTTGGTTGAGCTTTGGAAGTTCATGTTTCTAGAAATCTGTCCATTTCCACTGTGTTTTCCACTGTATGTGAGCAGAGATTTTCGAAGTAGGTATTCATGATCTTTTGAATTTCCGTGGGATCTGTAGTAATTTCCCCCTTTTCAGTTTTTATTTTATGAATTTGGGTTTTTTTCTTTTTCTTGATAAGGTTAGCTAGGGGTTTGTCAATTTTGTTTATTCTCTCAAAAAACCAGCTTTTCAATTCATTAATTCTTTGTATTGTTTTTTTAGTTTCAATTGCATTGATTTCTGCTCTAATCTTTCCATTTTCTCTCTTCTATGAGCTTTGGGTTTGCTTGCTCTTCTTTTTATAGATGCTTGAGATGGAGCATTAGGTTGTTTAATTGTGCTCATTCTTTTTTCTTGATATAACAATTTATTGCTATATATTTCCCTAAGACCCTTTTCATTGCATCCCACAGACTATGGTATGTTGTTCCTGTATTTTCATTGAATTGTAGGTATTGCTTTATTTCTTCTTTAATTTCATCTATAGCCCACTGGTTGTTCAAAATGTTATTTCATTTCCATGTATTTATGCAGGTTTTGCAATGTCTTTTGCCATTAATTTCCAATTTCAGTGCACTATGGTCAGATATTATGAATGGGATGATTTCAATACCTTTGCATTTACTTAAGAATGTTTTATGTGATAATATATGATCTATTTTGGAGATTGTCCCATGCATAGCTGAGATGAATGTGTATTCTGATGTGGTTGGGTGGAACACTCTATAAACATCTACTAAGTCCAGTTGCTCACAAGTTATTTCTTTGCTTACTTTTTGTCTAGTTGATCTATCTCTTTGTGACAATGGGCTGTTAATATCCCCTGTTATAATTGTGTTCTTGTGCATTTGGTTTTTCATGTCCATTAGTATCTGTCTTATATAGTTGGGTGCTCCTGTATTTGGTCCATATATATTTATAATTATTAGTTCTTCCTCTTGAATTTTTCCACTAATGAGTATGTAGTGACCTTTTCTATCTCTTTTAATCATTTTAGGTTTCAAGTTCATGTTATCTGAAAATAGAATTGCTACCCCTGCTTTTTTTCTGGGTTCCTGTTGCATGGAATACTGTTTTCCATCCTTTGACTTTTAATCTATGAGTTTCCTTTTGGGTCAGATGTGTTTCTTGTATACAGCATATTGTAGGATCCTGTTTCTTGATCCATTCTGTCAATCTTTTTCTTTTTATAGGTGAATTGATGCCATTTACATTTGTGGATATCACTGATATGTACTGGCTCGACTTTGCCATGTTATGTTCCAGTTTTTTCTTTCTGCTTTTCCAGTTATTTAATTGCTTATCCTACCTGGTGGTTTCTTTCTGTTTTTGTTTTGGGGATTGTGGTCATTTTTATCTCTGTCTAGTATGTCTTTCAGTAGTCTTTCTAGGGTTGGTTTGGTAGACATGAATTTCTTCAGTTGCTCTTTGTTATGGAAGTATCTTGTTTCTCCATTAAATTTGAATGAAAGTTTTGCTGGGTGTATATGTCTGGATTGAAAGTTGTTTTCTTTCAGAGCTTGAAATATCTCACTCCAAGCTCTTCTTGACTTGATGGTTTGTGCTGAAAAGTCTGTTGTGATTCTAATGGGCTTTCCTTGATGGGTGAGTTGTGTCTTTTCTCTAACAGCTTTTAATATTCTGTTTTCATGCTGCATGTCTGAGATCTTAATTATTATGTGTCTGGATGTGGGTTTATATTGATTATGATTGTTTGGTATTCTATATGCCTCACTAATCTGCATATTAGATTCTTTCCCCATGTTTGGGAAATTTTCTGCTATTACTTCTGTGAATACTTTACGTATGTCATTTGCATGGACTCCTGTATCTTAGCTAATGCCCATTAGTCTTATATTGTTGCTCTTGGTATCATCATGAAGCTTCTG
This sequence comes from Hydrochoerus hydrochaeris, assembly GCA_004027455.1. Lineage (NCBI taxonomy): Eukaryota > Metazoa > Chordata > Mammalia > Rodentia > Hydrochaeridae > Hydrochoerus > Hydrochoerus hydrochaeris. Next base: position 80,810 of record PVLA01000897.1, on the reverse strand, counting down.
GATTGTCATTTCATGCTGCTTTGTCATTTTTAAAAGTTCTGTCCTTTCCTGATCACTAATTGCAATCCTGTCCTCAAGGTCTGAAATTCTATCCTCAGCTTCCTTTAGGCGGTTTTGCATGCTTTCAATAGAATTTTTTGTTTCTTGGATGTCTCTTTCGGTTTGTTTCATGAATTCTGCTTGTTTTTTATATTGTTCGTTCAAGGTTTCAATCAGTTTCCCATGCTCCTGTACTTTTTTCTCTATTTCTTCTTTAGGTGCATTCAACAACTCTTTTACTGTTTCTATCTTTACAAGGGAGACTACTTCTAATTTGATTTCCTCTATAGCCTGATGGAGTTGTTTTTGTATTTCACTCGCTATCTTTTTAGAGACTCCCGGTATGTTACCTTTGGGGTCCTCTATTTCAATGTCTCCTGTACTTGCTTCTGGTGAACTAGATGTTTGAGACTTCATTTTGCTTTTTCACTTTGCCAATTTCACTCTGCCTGATGTTTTCTATGTGTAGGAAGGAGGGGGTCACCCACACTCTTTTCAGACTCACCAAGGTCTTACAGTTAGTTGGAGGGGGTTTTATTAGTGGCCTTATTTACTCACTGTACACCTCTATTTTAGGGGCATACTCACCACAATGACACAGTTAATCTGCTGCAGTCCAAGATTAACTGCCTGGGAGCAAAGTTCCAAATTTTTTCATACTGACTGGAGCCTGCTGAGGTCTTCTGATATTCCAGTGGAAGGGTGGGCCTGGAGAAGCAGTCCAGGGCAGTTTTTGGCCTAGAGTGGGCTTCTGCAATGTTCCTGGTGGCAAGGCGGGCCCCTGGAGTGTATTTCTGACTTCTCTAATTTTATGTTTATTTTCTCTGAGAATAATATTTATTAATTGTGCCATTTTGTTATAAAAAACATTTTCTTTTATGATATTATCCTGTTAGTGTAGTTGTTCTGTTGCTGTCTCCAGCTAAATGAAGTGTATTGACAACTATTTGTAATCTAATCACAGTTACCATTGATTGATCAGTTCCAACCAGAAAGTTTGTGAACTGAAACTCCTAATTTATTTTGAAATATATGACTAATATTTATGAGATATAAAGATCAATTGAAGAAATTCTTCATTTTAATGACATTTTACCTTCTATTCAAAAAATAATTATATTTATTAAGTTTTATTGTTTTATTTTATATTGTTATATTTATTTAAGCTACTTATCTGAAGCAGATGTTTAAAATCTATTAACTTCAACACTTTTTATTTATTAATCTCATCAAAGTCTATTCCTCATTATAATAATTTGGCTTTAGTTTGGGATGGGAGAGGCTCTCATGTCATATCACCAGCAAATAATAAAAGAGTTTTTTCCATATGTTGTATTTATTGTAACTGATTTTCTATTGTCTAACAGTAGCAGCTAAAATTTCTAGAACAATGTCTAATAACTTGTATTAGCACACACATATCAGCTTCATTTAAAGAAAGTATGTTCACATACAACTATGAAGTATGCAGGGTTTTTTAAATGTCTTACTTCATGTTTCATAAATAACCTCTCTTTAAGTTTCTTTGTTGTAAGAGGATACTAAATTTTTTTTATATGTATTTTAGGTTTCTGTTAATATGTTAACATGTCTTCTTGCTTCCTTTAATGGGATATATCACATTAAATGATTTCTGTTACACAAGCCATAAATTCCTACTTAAGTACATACTGGTACATATTTTGGTTTTGTTTATATTTACTTTTAATAAATTGCTGAGATTTTTTTCAAGACCCTTGCACTTTTATTTAGTTCATTTGCAGTTTCACTTTCTACCCTGACATTTGTTTTGTATGTATATTTAAATGACTAATTCAAAAGAGACAGATACTCTCTCTTCCCTGGGAGACTTCGTAACAGTGGGGAATAACTATAATATGATTCAAAAAATAATTCCCCCACCTAGATAGCTAAATTTTATATTAAGGGATTATTTTGAATTATTAATTTAAATTATATATAATTTAAAATATTCCATTTTCTTTAGATGGTTTTAGGACTTTTACTTTGTCAAGGAAATAATTTCTAATATCTAAACTTGCATGTTTATCTGATTTTTCATTTTTTCAATGTTTTATTTAAAATGTATATGTATTTATGGGGTCTTTTGTGACATTTTGATACATGTACACATGCTTATTGTTCAAATCTGAGTAACTATACTGAAATCCTCATTCATCAGTTCACTATGATAAATGTATTCAAAATCTTTCATTGTGCCTTTTCAAAATATACAAGACATTAACATTACTTATACTATTATAACAGAATTTATTTCTTCATCTGCCTCCCTTCCCTTTACAACCTCCAGGATAAAGTAACCATCATTCTGCTCCAATTTTATGTGAGATTAACATTTTCATAATCTACATAAGAATGAGATTTGCAGTGTTTTTCATTCTGTGCCTGGACTATTTCACTTAACTGATGACCACTAGTTTCATTTACACTGTAGCAAATGACAGGATTTCATGCTTTCTGTGGCTAAATAGTATTGCAATGTATATGCATATAACATTTCTTCAGGTCAACAATTGATGGTCACTTAGATTTTTTTCTATTTCTTAGTTATTGTGACTAACGCCTCAATGAATACTGGAAAGGTGAAATCTTTTCAGCCTGGTAATCTCAGCTTCTTTGGATATGCATTCCTAAGAGTGGAACTGAAGTATCATGATCATTCTATTTTTACTATTGTGAGGGACATATTTAGTTTTTTGACACAATATCTATAGTGATCTACGCCGCTAGCGACAGTGCAAGTGTTGCTTTTTTTTCACATCCTCGACAAGCACTTATGTTTGTTTGTATTATAAAAACTTTCACTGCAGCAAGGTGATGTCTCACTGTGATTGACTGATTTTTATTCTGTGTATTGGTGTAATTTAAATTAAAACAGTGATCTATTCATCATATGGAATTTTTACCTGTATATCATACATCTTGATTCCTCATTTTCCCCAATCTTCTCCACTCCCTTCAATCACTCCTTATTATTTACAAAGCTTTGTTTCCATTTCATCCTTCTGTTACTATTTTTCCCCTCCTTCCTTTTCCCTCCTCCCTCCATAGTTCCTCTTTCCCTTTGAATAATTTCTTCCTATTTCAAAATATCTATTACATGTTTTTATCCTTATGTACTCTCTCAGTTTCTCACACTAGGGAGACAATGTGATATTTACCAATGTATATCCCACTCATTTATCATGCTCTTATTTAAGAGCATGATTTAAAAGTGCATTCATCTATCTAGAAATGTCTTGAATTTATCTTTATGGCTGACTAGTACTTCATTGCATGAAAAAAAAATCCTTTTTTTATCCATTCTTCAGCTGATGGGCATTTGGGTTATTTCGAATATTTAGCAAATACAAACTGTGCCACAGTAACATGGGTGTGCAAGTATTGCTGTGGTATGATGCTTTTGATTCTTCCAGGAAGAAACCAGAAAGGGGAATAGCTAGGCCAAATGGGACTTCTGTCCTAGTTTTTTGAGGAATTGCCACACTGATTTCCACAGTGGCTGCACCACTCTACATCCTCCCAACAGTGAAGAGGTTTTAGAGGAAAAGGAATTCATTGTGATTTAGCTTTGCATTTTCCTGACAGTGATGCTGAACATGCCTGTTTGCATTTGTAATTTTCCTTTGGAATTTACTCATATTCTTAGTCTGTATTTAGTTCTTCGTATTTGTATAGTTTTTCCCTTTTAATCTTTATACAAATTTTAATGTTATTCTTTTGTTTATTATTGTCTTCAATTAATTTAAGCCACTTGTATATCTTTTATTAGTTTTTTTAAAGGAAACTTGGCTCTGTGTGTTCATTTTATAATATGTCTTTTTCCAGTTTCATTACAACTTTCACTTATGCTTATTTCATTAATTTTATTCTCTATTATTTTGTCTTAAGTTTTTTCTTACCTATTAAATGCATAGCTCATTAAATCTCAGTCTTTCTTTTATTATTTGAATATTCAAAATTATAGTTTTTTCCAGTACTGTTTAGGAGCATTGTGTATATTTGATGTGATCTTTAAACCATTTTTACCTTTTAATATTTTGGTATGAATTATAATATAATTTTAGTGTAAATTACATTTCTTAAAGTATGAGTTATTTTAAAATGCTTCTTTTATTGTATTCAGACACTCCATTATTGTTTTTTAGGAAATATATTTTCATTCAAGGAATCGAGAATGTTTTGAATTCTTTCAAAACATGGCTTTTAAAAATGTGGTGAATTTTAATGTAAATTTCCATATGTGATTAAAACAAATGAGAATTCCATAGATTTTATCTAACTTTTCATTATATGGTTATTTTAAGTAGAAAATCTATGGATAAAGAACAATAAACTAATTTCTTTCTTGTTTAATTCATTACATTTGCATGCAACTGTTAATTGTTAAGAAAAATAATTCTAATAAATGTAATCTTGAAGTGGTTAACAATGCAAAAATACATAAAATCCTATATATTTCTCTATAGTTTGAACCTTAATGACTCAATAATTATATATGATATATTTAAATGAACCCCTAAGATACAATCTGTTAAATTTTCCTAATTATTTTCATTTACTGCATTTGAAAAATATTTTATTCAATTTGATCCAAAATAGCAACTTTCTATCAAAAGATTATACCTTGTACCTCTAAAACAGACTAGATGATTTTTGAAATATTTTACCACTGCTGATCAAATGTCTTTAAAGTAAATGTTTGTCACTGGGATTTATTTTTGAAATGACTACACTATTCTACTTGAAACAAAACAAGCAAAGACAAGTCTGGTATTTGCAAGCTATATCAAATTTTTTGTAAATTTATTTGCTTTCTAAGCACTTTTTCAATTTTTATTTTGTATTCGTACATATTTTTAGTACATGTTATTGCATTCCTCATGGAGATTAGTATATGTGCATAACATATTTTAATTCTTTTTTAATTCCCTTTTCTACATCTCTTTGCCTGTTCTCTCCATCTCATCATCCTCTTATTACATGAGTCACTGTGTGTGAAGTATATATAAAAACCAAGTTATGCTAGTTTAATCTCAAGCAAATGCTATTATTAAAGACAGGAGAAATTATGAATAGCCAGAATTATTATAAAAATGATTCTTATTGTTTCAGCTATTGCTGGATACTGTAGTGTATTATGATATTTGAACTTTTGATATCAGTTATTCTGATCACACTAACTTTCAGCTTATTGGTAAGTAGGACAGGAAACTGTTATCAGTGTTCAAAACCATCCTGTATTACAGCATGTGAGTGTATCAAATTTCAAGAAAAATACACTTCAAAATTTAATTTCTATATAAGCTTATTCTTGACATTGTGATCAAATTTATTAATAAAACAACATAAAGAAACTCTGGGTTTCCTTGAACAAAAAGAATATCTCAGTTGGAAAATAAAAGTAAATTTACATACATATATATATATATATATTATATTGTAAACTCTAAGCATCAGCATGTTAGCATTATTTATTCTAGTCCATGATGACAGAATATATGATGAAATAATATTTAATAAAAACATTGCACAGTATTGTAATGTTCTTTATATGTATGTAGATAATTTCTCAATGAAAAATTGAGGAAAGTATTCTTCAAAGATCTTTTATTAGTCACATCTATATATATATTGTGACATATATATATCATATATATATTATGTGTACCTCACATGTGTAGGATACACTGTTACATGTAGGGATTTCAAAGAGGCATAAAAACACATCAATTGCAAAGGCAAAGAGTGAAATATACTGATCTCTGAAAGGGTTCATTTTTGTAAAGGAGATGACATCAATAGGTTATGCTAATTGGACTACAAGGTTGAGAGCAGTTATTCTGAAATTATTATAGAGGAAAAATTCAGTTTATTGACCAACAGAAAGGTCAAAGGAGAGAATGTATTTAGTAATCATCCCAGGGCTATTTGTGAATAGTAGCAAATTAAGTAGGTATTAGAAGTATTTTAGCAAGAGCAGTATCTTAAAGAAACAAGAAATGTGAATAAAGTACTGTCATGAGTTCATGATTTTGCAAATTGAGAGGTTAGTGAATTATTTAAATATAATATATAGTACAATTTTATATACAGAATGAGAACTTTGGATAAGAAATCAGTTTTTTTAGATTTAGGAATCACTATGCCATGTTTATAAAATAGAAGTATATAAAATGTGTGACCTGATGCCTAGGAGCCTAATATACAAACAAAGATGAAAATCCTGCAAAGAGATTAAAATGAAATTGTATAAATGTATAAAAGAAATGAGGAGAAAACATTGCAAACATAATGGAACATTCAGTTTTTAAAAGTAAATCATGAAGAATCAATATGTTCTATCTCATATAAGAGAGAATTATAAACCAAAATATGAAGCATGAGGATATTGACCATGAGATGGATACACAGAAATAAGGGACTTTTGGAGCCATATGCCCAAAATTCTCTGGAATGCATGATTAGAATGTAAAAGATACCATACAGGACCACAAGTATAAGTGGAATCAAACACACTGCCTTAATGAATGAATGCTCTTTCCCTCTTTTCCTCATACTGTGATTTATCACTTAGATTGGCCCCCAGATCAACCATGTAACAGACTACTCTCACCTTCCCTCATCTTTCTCCTGTTTCCATATAAATTCTTGCACAAGTATTTTTCCTTCAATCCTTGCTTCCTGGCTCTATCAATAAAGAACACAGAAGCTTCAGTGTGGGTCTGTCTTAATGAGAATCGCTCATGCTCAGGGGTCTTGGCTAAGTGAAGACCGTTGGGCCCTTTTTCCAGTTTGAATTGGACATAGACTCCCAGGAATCTTTATCATTTGTGCCATGAACTGCAGCTTGTTGGGAACTGCAACAATGAAGAAAGTTGTGTTATGAGATATGCAGAAAATCAGTAACAGCTAAAAATATAATGTATAAAATACAGTCTGGATAAGTAAGTGACAGTTAAAAATATGAGTAACTCACAGTCTGGATAACGAATGGATAAAACAAATGTGTTATGAATCTCATTTGATTGTAAGGATTGAAGAACGGTTAGACTGTCAATTTTTCCCTGTGGTAGTTGCCATGTTTACCCTCAAAAAGTAATTCCTGGTTAGTAGATCTTGACTTCATTAATACATTTCACATGCATATTCTTAAATATATTTATATAGATATTGCTTCTATTAAATTAATTTTTGGACTTGATTTTTAAAATCAAACATCTCTAGGCACATTGATTTAACTGTTTTTCCCAGTGATGTAAATCATATTTTATATAACACATTTATGTAGATATTTCTGCCCTTGTCCTTGTGTACACTATTTTTGATAAGTTCAGATTTGTTATGATTTATTCAATTAAAAATACATCATCTTTTGCACATAACATAATTGCAATGCCAAGTGTACACATTCTACTGCTTCATTTTGTATAAATTCAAATAAAATTGCCTTATATTTTTAGTCTAGAATATAAGGCAATATTCTCCTCTGTTGTAGCTAAGCTGGAGATTGATTACACAGGTGGAGTTTAAGCAAAGCTAACCCTGAAGCAAACTAGACAAACAAGTTGTTAGGCAAGTCCTTTCTCTCATTTGGGAGGGATTTCATCTTTTATCAACCTCTTGCTGATTGAATAAATAAATGCACTGCAGTTGTTAGGCATTTCCTTTTCTCTCACCAAGATGAGGGGTTCCACCTAAACTCAGGTTTCTGCATTCTGAGTCTTGCCCTCATTTCTTCCTCCTCCACCATCCCTCCCCACCCCATGGGCCAGAATTTCAAGAGCTGAGCTGGAAATGGCAACCTGTAAATACTATCTGTTATTGATTGTACCTAGATGTCCTACACAAAGCCTCATGCAATCATAAGTGAGGCTCTTTCAGAGGTGGCTGGATCTAGTGATGCTGGGATGAAGGATGTGACACTAGGACTGATTCACAGTGCTATGCTAGGATTAAGAATGTAAGTACTAACTCACTAAGTATATGAGAGACAGAAAGAGGGCTGTTGTGTTCATTGGTTGCCTCCCACATGTCACCTCACTTACCGCTTGGATGCTTTTGTTATCTTCTGCCTGCCATGAACTGTTTCTCCTGTCTAATGTCTTTCTACCATCCCACTCTGCCTTGGAGTCAACTCATTGTGGACTGAAACCTCTACAAACTGTGAGCCAAAATAAAACTTTCCTTCTTCAACTTTGAATGTTTTATATTTTATCTCAGCAACAAGAAAAGTAACTAAGACCTGATCATTGCAAGATACAGTCATAATTAACTTTCTGTTTTTATTTTCTTCTTGTGTCTCCTTTTGTTAGTCGATTGTGGCACATGTATTTTTAAATTTTCATGGTTAATACTCCATTCAATCAAGAAAATTAGTTTTAATTTTATTTTGAAATCTAAAATGAATATATTGGCTAGACTATTATGAGTATCAATATTAGTGATTGCAACCTTGAAAACTACAATCATTTAATTGTTCAAATGTTTTATTTTTATTTCAGTTACAAATTGCCTTTAATAAAACATAGTCACTTTCCCATATACACTTTATGTTCAGATTGTACTATTACACTATATAAATCTACAGAGCTCATCTTCCAGTGCAATTGCTCTTCATGCCCCATTCCTGATATTTAAATCTGATCCCCAATTTCATTTTATATTTCCTTTCATTAATGTAGCAGTGCTCCTAAACAAGATTTAAAGCCAATCTTGTTTTTTTTGTTTTTTGGGTTTTTTTTTTTGGATAATTCATTTTACTTCTAAATATTTTTATCTGTTTGATTTTAAAGTTTTAGGAATTCCCCTTTAGATGTAATGTTTCCACTTTTTACACCTTTGTGAATAAAAATGCATTCTACATAGGTCTATTAGTACAAGTACTGTATCCTTCAGTTTGAGAAATTCTCTACATTATTTCCTCATCATCTCTTCCTCAAATTGCAAGTAGGTGAATATTTGAGCTCCTGCTTTTAACATTTCCAATTTTATCTCCTTTCTGAATATTTTTTTCTTTGTTTTGCAGCCATTTTGTGAAATTTTCAATTCTATGTTCACATCAAATATTTTAAGTCATTATTTCTATGCTTTAATTATTTTGTCTTATAACATGATTTGTTTTGCTGTTTGTGAATTCCTCTACTATTAAAACTTCTTTTAGACTTTAACTTTTTTTGTGATTTCTAAATCATCACAGCTATATCATAGCCATCTTGCCTACCTGAACATATTGGGTTATATTATGTTACAAATTTTGTAAAACTCTGGTCTTCTTTAGTCCGATGAAGGAGACAGTAAGGAACTAACTATAACATCTATATACTGTGCAAGGCTTATCTGTTATTTGCTCTCAGGAGGAAGGAAATCATATACTTCAGAACCTTAAAATTCAAATGTTCTGAAGTTTCCCTCTCCATAGTAATTAACTTACATCTTATCAGACAGTGCTTTCAGCTGCTTTAGAGAAGAGCAAGGGCTATTAAATGTCTGGAATGAAGAAAGGTGACTAGTCAACCATTTAACCTATTGATTTGCAATTAATCCTCTTCCTTTAATCCCACTATTTAGTTGACAAGTGAAACACCCAACCTGACCCTGAGCAAGATACACAAAACCTGCTACTCACTGGCTGCAACCTCTTATTTACCCTAACCTGCTATTCTGACCTCACTTATAACAATTTTTCAATTTACTTTTAGTATGTCCAAAGAGTGATAATATTTTTTCTGTGATCTTCAAATAATTTTCTTCAGCATTATGAATTTAAATTTTTTAACCCATAAGTTTCACTCAGTGTTATCTTTGGAGGAAAGAAATTTTGAAATGTGTTTAGCCTCTTATTTGATCCAGAAGTGAAGATTTAAACTGAGGATTTAACTGACCTTAGCGTATAACTGAATGGATACTTTGGCTAAAATATATGATTCATCCTTTCATACCAAAATTGATCCAGAGTACCTGGAAAATTGCATGCCTCAAAAAATATGTTTTATTTGCTAGAGCAGTTAATACTCCTGGCCTTCTTCTGGAATTAGATGATCAAATTAGCAGGAAAGGAATTTTTATTATTTGCATATATGTTAGAAATTATATCTTCCAAAAACACTGTTTTCATATGTAACTTGTATTGGTTGGCTTTACATCACCAGGACAATATGTCTGATATATATATATATATATATATATATATATATATATATATATATATATATATTAAAGGAGGAAAAGTTCATTTTTTAATTTAATTTTATTTTATTTTGTATTGAGAATGAAGCTTATGGCCTCGCACTTGAAAAACTTGCATAGGCAAGTGCTATGCCACTGAGTTATAACTGTGGCCCAAAACATGTATTTTATGACATAGTTTCCAAAGTTTAAGCCCATGTTCAACTGGCTCTAAGAAGAAACATGGTCATGGAGGGACATAATAGAGGAAAACTACTCAACTCATGACATTTGGGAAGAAGAGAATGCTTCCCAAATGCCATGGAAGAGCCAGAGAGGGGACTGAGACAAGATATAGTTTCTAAGGTCTCAAAGACCTTCTTTCTCCAACAGGTCCCACCACTTAACAGTAGATTCAGCTTTGGGTTAAGGTATTGATGAAGTTAGTAACATCACAGTCTAATCACTGTACCAAAAGTCTCTTAATCCAGTCATGTTGCCAATCAAGATTAACCAGCACATGAGACTCCACCCCCCAAAAAAGATGATATGTAGCTGTTCACAGCTTCTCCTTGACCTGGAATTGAAAAAGCTATAACATAGCTACTCAACGAGGAGAAAAAGAAGAGTTCCAGAAATCAACAGAGAGTTGACAATAAAGCTAAAAATCATGGAGAAACAGAAAGGCTATATAAAGAAAAGCACAAAATTGTCCACCATACCAACTTAATTCCTAAGAGCTTGGGAAAACTGACTCCACAAGTGTATAGTAAGTCTAGAGAGACTAGAACCCAATTGATAAGCAATTGACCCATCATTGCTAGCCCTAGGAAAAGCCCATAGTTATTATAAGTTGTAAATACAACATGGGGAGTTACTCTAAAAATGACTCCTCTCACATGATCTAACATTGGAGAAGATATCAGTTACAGACTCACCATATTGCGGAATGGTATAACCAGAAGCCATTTCGAAAGGGGACTTGTTGTATGTGAATGAGCTACTCTGGAAATCCCATGTTACAGAGCAATTACATATCTGGGCCCTTGGGGACAGCCTGCTGCACTTACCAGGTAGGAAATTGCCACATAGAGATCCAAAAAACAGAGGAAAGGTTCATTTCTGACTCCTAAAACATCTAAGCAGAAAGGAATTTAGACCCTTTGCAGCACCACCCTCTGTAATAAGCCAGGTCTATCATATGTGATTTTCTGAGGAAGCTGAGACTAACAGTACCAGGATAAAATCCAGTGAATTACTTGGCTACTCACTGCCCCATATACCACAGAACTCAATGATTTGTTTTCTATATCCACCAATTAACATGAGATTACACCTCCACTTTGCCCCAGATGCATGAATGAGAAGGGTGTGGAGCAAGTCAGGTAGCTGAGCAACCCACCAGCTACAAAGATATTTGGGGACAGGGATGAAGTAGTGTGAACAGACAGCCAAAACCAAAAACTAACTACCTCTGCAGTGAACACAAAGAAGAATTGTGCAAAAAGTAGAAGTGACAACTATCCCAACAGATGCACGTATCTTAATATAAGGACATGGAAGTACGGAAAAATAAGATGACATGATACAACAAATGCCTATAACTTGTTAATGACTGAATGCAAAGATATTAAAGTGGATGAAATGCCAAACAAAGAATTTAAGAGACTGATATATAAACTGATTTATGACTACAAGAAGGATACAAAAAACACCTTAGTGAATTATGGAAGACAACACATGATATGAAGAGAAAATCATCAAAGAGATATGTACACTCTGTAGAAGAACCAAACAGAAATTCTGGAAATAAAAAGTTTAATAATTCAAAGAAAAACTTTAACAAAAAGTCTCACCAATAGACAAGATCAAGCAGAAGAGAGAATTTTAGGACTGAAAGATAAGGTTGGGAAATTATTGTATTCAGACACTAATAAGAAAAAGTATAAACAAAAAAATCATGAACACTGGGATACTGTTTAAAAAGCCAAATTTGTGTATAGTTAATGTAGAAGAGGGAACTGATGTACAGACAAGTGGCAAAGAAAATCAGTTTAATGAAATAATAACAGAAGACATCCCACATTTTGAGATTTGAAATCACAAACAAGTGTTACTGGAAAAGAACCTTCTCACAGCACATTGTAGTCAAAACATCAAGAGTAATGCAAAAAGAAAGAATAAGGAAAAACACCAAAAAAAAATTAGAAGCCTTTTATACAGGCAAATCCATCAGAATAACTGCAGACATTTCTGCAGAAACCTTAAAGGACAATAAGGCATTGAGTGATGTATTTTAAGTCCTGAAACAAACAAACAAAAAATATTGAAGTAATCACTCCATCCAGAAAAGCTATGCTTTAATATTGATGGTGAAATAATGACTTTCCAAAATAAGCATAAAATAAAGAAATTCATGATCACTAAGCCAGGACTGGAAAAGATACTTAAAAGAATCCTATACACTGAGGGAGAGTGGATAAGTTATTAAGAATTAAAGAATCAAATGTTCAAGAACAAAATGAAAGAAATTTGTAAATAACATTTGATACTAACTCAACATAAATTGTCTGTAATTCCCCTATTAAAAGACCCAGGCTGTTGAATATAGTAGTGGAAGCCTCTAATCTCAGGAGGTTAGGGCCGGATTATTGCTGTGAATTCAAGGCCAGACTGGCCTATTTAGTGAGTTCAAGTCCAGCCTGAACCAAACTAGAGAGCAAGACCCTGCTTCAAAAAATAAAATAAAAAATACAAGCTGGTAGACTGAATTACAAACAAGACCTAACTCTGTTCTCAGCAGGAAATATGCTTCACTAGCAAAGCTGTATACAAACAGAAAATGGCAGCATGGAAAGCAATATTCTATGCAAAAGGAATTAAAAAGCAAGCAGAAGTAGCTCTACTGATAATCAACAAAGTAGATTCCAAGGCAAAAGAGATTTTTAAAAAGTCACTACACATTAGTAAAGTGAAATAGTAAACAAAGTAGATTCCAAGGCAAAAGAGATTTTTAAAAAGTCACTACACATTAGTAAAGTGAATAATCTACCAAGAAGATATAACAAGTATAAATATATATGCTCCAAATATGCATACTCAACTTCATAAACTGAGAACTATTTAATATAATGATACATACAAATCCCTATTCAGTAATAGTGGGTGTCTAGAATACTCAGCTTGCATGCATAAATAAACCACCTAGACAAAAATCAACATATAAGAGTTAAGCTACATCAAAGACCAAATGGTCAAAAACAAGACATCTATGAAACAGTAACTAGAGAATAAAAGATCATTCTTCAACATAAAAAATCATCAGTATAAAAAGCCAACAGACTCATAACCAACATTATTTTGATAGGAGAAGAGCTGAAAGCACTTCTTCTACAATTAGAAAGAAAGCAATGATGTTCACTCTTATAACTCCTAAACAATATTGTTCTTAAAATTGGGATAGAGCAATTACACAACAAAAAGAAATAAAAGGGTACAAACACAAAAAGAAAGATTCACATTACTCTTATTTGAAGATTAGATGATCCTGCATGTAAAATATACTAATGATTCCATCAAAGGACTTTTAGTACTGATAGAAAAACTCACCAAAGTAACAAGGTACAAAATGAACATTAAAATCCATTTATGTTTCTATATTCCAGTAGTGATCTAAATGGAAAAAAACAGAAAAACAATAGTATTCATCATGGCTTCAAAAAATGTATAACTAAAAGTGAACCCAACAAAGGAGGCAAGATAGCTATACAATAAAAAACACAAACACTAAAGAAAGAAATTGTAGAAGATACTATGTTGAATGACATCCCATGTCCATGTACTGGTAAAATTAATATGACTAAAAAGACTATGTTACCAAAAACAATCCACAATTAAGTGCAATCCTCATCAAAATAGCATTTTTCTAGAACTAAGAAAAACAACCTAAAATTCATATAAACATCAAAAAGACCCAGAATAGTAAAGCAATCCTAAACAAAAATGGCAATCCTGGAAGTATCATAATACACAATTTCAAATTTTACATCAAAGTCTTATGTATCATCCCTGAGAAAAACTGGGATATATGATACCATGTTCATGAAAAACTTTTTTTCTTTTCCTTAGTCCTTACCAAGTCAAGGGGGCTTCCTAAGCAGATAGCAACCATAATGTCCAGAAAAGTATTACCTGAAGGTTGCTGGGAATTATTCAAGGTAATAGGATCTATAGGCCACACATTCCAGTGAACCACTTCTTGAAATTTTGGGCATAAAACAACAAAGAGATCTAAAGTATGTTATGTAGTTTCATCTACAACCACCACCCTCTCGGCAGAAACCTAGAGCTACAGAGGCTTGGTCTGGTCTGCTTGCCACTAGACTTCCTGGGTGATATCATTGATTGATATTTATGTATTGCAGATTTTCCAAGCTGGGCTATTAAGCTGCAATGTCCTGATATGAAATTTTTCTGGGAAATGCTGGTGGATACATACTGGATTCCTGTGGACTTTCTTTTCCTGTCTGTGTTTCCCTGTTACTTATTGTTAATTTGGTTTAATATGTCTTGTGTCTCACAAAATCTACCCCTGGGTGTTTTCTTTGGATTCTTACAACCCTCTTCCTCTGTACCAGCCTCTTGTGGGTGAGAGGGAGAGGGGGAGAGGGAGAGGGAGAGGGAGAAGGAGAGGAAGGGAGAGGGGGAAGAAGAGGGGGAGGGAGAAGGGGAGGGAGAGGGTGAGGGTGAGGGAGGAGATTCATAGACCCATGGAATGCAGTACAATAGAGGACATCTTTCCTTGACAACCAGCAGTATAGAATAGGATTATGTAACTGATGTCTCAGTGTGCAACTCTAGAACTTGAGTTTTTGCTCAGACTCATCTCTCATTCTCCTTTTATTCTATAGTTCACTATAAAATTTGGATTTGAGTATTATAAAACAGTATAAAATTCAATTATTCCCCATCATCTCTACTCCAGTTCTGTGTCTGCCTCTTTCAAAGAATGCATGTCACAGCTCCAAGTGCTAAACTACAAACAAATTCATTACAAATCAGACTGTTATAGGAGTCCTATTTTTACGCAGATTTTCTTCTCTGTATGCTCCACATACTTCCCACCTGTCTCTTCACTAAAGAGCTCCTCCTTCAAATCACAATGTAAACATATGTTACAATTTGCTTTGACTCTTCCCTTGTCTTCCAGGGTCTCTATGTAACTTTATGCAATAGTAAATGTCTTATAAAAAGCTAAAAAAAAAAAAAAAGTTGTAATCTAAGCTTCAATCCTAGAGGCTGTAGCCCCTCTCCCCATCCCGTAACTTTGTCTCTCTCTCGTTTTCTTTTCATCCATCTGCATCGCACCTCATTTTCAGGACCTGTCCCCTCATGGAAACCAACTTTCTACTGCCTGACCAGGGATTTAAGAATGAAAGTAGTCTGCGAGATGACAGGAAAAGATTTCAGTGCCAAGCAGACCAGAGGACAGTCTGACAGGTAAGCAAACTCGATCTCTGGGATTTTTGCATCGGGGTTACCATGGGAATTTTTCCTTCTCAATAAGAAAATGTTCAGATTCTAAAAACTTGGTTGAAGAGTTCAGGGATTAAAGTGAAATCACAGTCTTTCACTGAATTGTTTGTCTTAGTAAGAAAACTTTGCTTTGTGAGTTTGATCTCCTGTACCCAGAAAAAAAAATTAACGAATTTTTAAAAAAGAAAGAAAAGAAAAAGAAAACATGGCTAACGGTTTGACCCTAAGGGACATAATGTTTTAAATTTAAAGCAATGGAGATTGGTCATGAAAGCTTTGAAATGTGCTTACCAACAGGAAACTCTATTCCTTTACATGACTGGTCTTTGTATAATTTAATTACTTTGACTTTAGAACCTACGCAATTTGAATCAGGAGATTTTACCAGATGAGAGAAACGCTAAAGATAAAGAGAGTTCCAATTGTGAATGGGACAATAAGAGGAGACTTTACAACTTCAGGGTCAGGGACTGATTACAGAAAATGAAGACAGGTATGGATCTTTTGGAAATCTTTCTGCTACATTAAAATCTACTTTACTACAATCTATCAATAAACCAGTAGAATCCAACTTTCCTCCTTCTCCACCTTTAGTGTCCCAGGGCTGTCCTGTGGCACCATCAGCTCCAACATATGATAAATCTAATCCTTTTCTAGATCCACCTCAAATGACAATTAAAAAACCATTGCCAATGACCACAGTAATGAAGGCTTTTGTTCAAACAAAACAAGAGGGTGATTGAGATGTTTGTCAAGCTTTTGCTGTGTATTCATTCACTATCACGCAAGAGCCAACAAATCAGAAAAATCCCCAAAATTACATTAGACATGGACATAATCCATTATCTTCTAAAACTATTAAGGAATTAAAACAGGCTTGTATATCTTACAGTGTAACCTCTCCTTATACTTTTGGGTTGATTTCAGGATTGGCTCAGTCTGAACGTTTGATCCCCTGGGATTGGGAAACGATTGGGTGAGTGGTTCTCAGTTCTGCTTAATTTCTTTACTTTGAAACTTCTTGGACAGATGAGACAAAACTGACTGCCCAATACGACAAGCATGCTAACCCTCCAGTCCCTATTTCTGCTGATTATCTCACTGGTTCCAGAGACTGGTTCTGAATAAATCAACAGTTACAATATGATGATGTTGCTTTTGTTCAGACAAGGGTGTGTTGTTTAAAGGCATGGAAAAAGATTGTTCTCCCTGGTCAAGCGGTTCCATCAGTGCTCAAAGTAGTTCAAAGTGCTAACAAAGCTTATGTAGAATTTATGGATGGATTAAACAAAGCACTCAAAACAGTGTTCCAACCTCAAGGGACCTGCTATTGCAGATGTTATCCATTGACAATGCTAATTGAGAAGGCAAAAAGATCTTAAGGCCATTAAGATCTCGGGGCACCACTTTAGCGGAATATAAAAAAGCCTGTCAGGATATAGGATCAAAACTTTTCAGGCCTGATTACTTGCAGCCACATTAAAAGGCACCAGCTTGTTTGCTTCCAAGACTATTCTTGGGTAAAACAACGAATACATCAAGCTCAACTAACCTGTATAGATTTATCCATACCTGTTACACTCTTAATTTTTCCATCATCTCATTCTCCTATGGCTGTCCTGTGGCAAGAAGAAACTGTTTCAGAATGGATTTTTCTTCCACACAAGGAACAAAAGTGACTCACTACCTACAGAGATAAGTTTAACCGTGTATAAGGGAAGATCTCCTTTACGGCAATTATCAGGAAAAGACCTTAAGTATAGTTTTCTCTTTGACAAAACAGCAGATAAATCATGCATTACAAATGAGTGAACAGATGCAAATTGGGTTTTCTGACTATATTGAAAAGATAGACAATCATTTTCCTAATTCTAAGCTTTACAGTTTCTTAAATGGTATAATTGGATTTTACCTAAAATTGTATATTCTGAACCAATACCTGAAACAGACACATTCTATACAGGTGGTAGAAGCAATGGGAATGCTGGATATGTAGAAGGAGTTTCAAAGGTGTGGCAAATTCTCTTTAGTTATTCAGAGTGCAAGCTCAGGTAGTCACCTGCCTTTTATCAGATTTTTGAGAAGCCATTGATATTGTTATAGCAGAATGTAGCTCAGCAGTACTAAGCCTGCCTGGCAAGTTTGAGGCCTTTGGTTCAATTTCCAGTAGGAAAAAAAAAAAAAAAAAAAATATATATATATATATATATATATATATATATATATATATTTCCAGTGTGTATGTTTCACAGTTAATCATACAGAAACAACCACTTTGTCTAATGATAATAACTTTGATCAATTGTTCTGCCAACTACAAATTCATATTCATAATTGAGATTTTCCTATTTTTGTAACTCAGATTCATTCTCATTCACACATTCCTGGTGACATGGTTAATATAAAAATAAAGTTGATAAATTTATTGCTATTCCTTCACAAAATTCCTTAGCCACTCAATTTCATAGTTTAACTTGTGTAAAAACCAAAGGTTTAAGTAAAAAAATTTTCTCAACTTTCTATTCAACAAACTCATGAAATTACTCCATTTTGTCCTACTTGCAAAATGCTTAATAATCCTGCTTTTTCAGCCTGGTACTAATCCTAGAGAACTCCAAAGCAGTAAGATGTGACAAATGAATGTAACATGTATTCCTGCTTTTGGGAAACTTGATTTTGTGCATGTTATTACTGACACTTATTCTGGCTTTATATGGCCTCTGCACAATCTAGAAAAAAATCTGTGTTAAAAATCATTTATTAAAATATTTTCCCATTATAAGTACAACTAAATCAGTTAAAACTGATGATGGACCTGCTTATACATCTCATTCCTTCTGACAATTCTGTGTCTCATGGGATGTTAATCATTATACCAGCATTCCATACAATCCTCAAGAACAAGTTATGATTAAAGGGTACATGTAACTCTCAAGACAATGTTAGCAAAGCAAAAAGGGGAAGATAGGAGTATGAACTCACCACATCAATTACTACATAGAGCCCTATTTACTTTAGGGTTTTTTGTTTGCTTGTTTTGTTTTTTAATATTAGTAAAACTCACCTACCACAGCAGCAAAAAAGTTTTGGGAAAATATTATAAAAGGGCTGCCAAAACCAATAGGGCAGACTATGTTTTTGGAAAGACTTTCATACTGGACAACGGGAAAGGGATATTGTTCAAACTTGGGTTTGAGGGAAAAGGGTCTGTACGGATGGTAGCAAATTTAGAGAAAAAGTGTGGTCATCTGCCAGAAAAACTGAACCTTGAAATTAGCCACAAAAGAGTCAGATTCAATCTAGATTCCCCAGTGAAAAAAAGGAGAGCAATGTCACTGCAACATCACCTCTCAGTACCAACCAGGAACACTCAAAAAGCACAACCCTTGAGTTGGGGACAACTGAAGATTTTGACCCAAGATGCTGATTAGATTCCGCTGCGCAGGTGTGCTCAGCTAGTCGTATGTTTCTAGCCATGTTGTCTATAGTAACCACCATGGTAGGTTCAACCTCTTCAGGAAATTTAGCACACCATTATTGGGCTTATATCCCAAATCCTTCACTAAATAAAAATTTTGACTGGACTGATGTTCCTGCACCAATAAATGTTAATGAATCTAGATGGCTTCCTTGACCATATGACATATTGGAACCATTAATGCCAGGAGAGAAAGAAACAGAAATAGAAAATTATTCAGTGGAGACCAAAGACCCATCTATTTGTATGGGCCATGGAGATCATTGTTTAAAGGTCAAACCCCAATCTTGGTTATCAACAGTCAAAAATAGTTTTGCTAATCAGAGCTATATGTCTCTATTTTTATTTCAAGCTTGGGTTTTCAAAGGATCAACTTTTGTTAATTGTACTACTCCAAAATTACCATCATGCCATCAATAGGTAACAATAGAAATATCTGATTGTGTTTATTGAGAGACATGAAGGTCCAATATTGACCATGTTTTACTTAACACCTCCTATGGAAACATCACTGAGTGAGCCCTTATGGTTCTATTCAAGCTAAACATTCCATCAAGGATCTTAAATGGAATAGAGAGAACAATACTATTAGTGCACAGGCATTGAATGATGGAGGCATGTCAGAACCTCAACCTAAAATAGAATATGGGCCTCCTCATTCATATTTATGAAAGTTAATATCAGCATTATGTTTGTCACATGCTTGGAAGGGATCTTACACCTAAATATGGGAATGTCACTCAGGTCTCTTTTACTATTAATTCAGTTCTTTACAAATAAACATATGTTCATCTTTCTTATGTTATCACGATCAGTGAAGCAAATTGGAATGCTCACAAATTCCTGCTTCAATGTACTAATTGTAGATTTTATACCTGTTTAAACACTTCCATATCATTTAATCATTCTAAGGATTATATATATATATATATATATATATATATATATATATATGTTCATAAACAAAGAATAGGGATACGGATTCCTGTTAATTTAAAAAGACAGTGGCAGCAAACCCCAGCTGCTTATATTGCAAAACTTTCTAGATAAATTAATAAAACAGAGCAAGATATTTGTAGGAATACTGAATGTAGTTATCTTAGGAATTATCAGCATCATGGCCACTGCAGCAGTAGTGGGAGTGGCTCCTCATCAGTCAGTACAAACTACTCAATTTGTGCAAAGGTGGCAGAACTTTTGATAGATTATGGCAAACTCAACATTCTATAGATGAAAAATTGGCAAAAAGACTTACAACAAGCAGTGGTATTATTAGGAGATCAAATAATTAGTTTACAAAAACAGCTATGGCTTAAATGTGATTGGAATAACACTTCCTTTTGTATTACTCCTCATCATTATAATAATATCCTTTTCCCTAGGAAGAATGTCAAAAACATTTTTAACGAATCAAAGAAACTTATCCTACATTTAACAACAAACTAGAATTACTACGGGAAGTGATTTGTTACAAACTATGGACAAAGCCATAAAACATTTAATCCTTTAACACAATTACATTTTTAACAACTTCTACCATTGTGGTATGTGGTAATATAATTGTTCTCTGCTCCTTTTCGTAGTCTGACAACACATCCAAAAGGTGCCATAAAATCAGATGAAAATTCGCAACCCTCATGAAACACTACAGAAACTTGTTAATAAACAAGATGGGGGAAATGTAGATCACAGATTAACTTAAACTAGTGTAACCTGAGGTTATTCCAGGGACTCTGTGCTCTACTAAGCTATGATTCTTCTTTCTGGGGAAAGTCTATCAAATGCATTGTGTTAAAGGAAACAATTGCATGACCTTAGTCTCAGTGTAATCCTGCTGGGACAGTGTGAGATTCTTTGCTAATATGTATCTGAAACAACAGTAAATACGGAAGGCCTGGTATAGCCTGAGATGGTCCCAGAGTAGTTAAACAATTAAATTCTCATTTATCTATACTTTATCCATCCCACTTTCCGCTTCTGGGATTTTGTTGTGTTGTTGTTGTTGTTGTTGTTGTTGTCGTTATTGTTGTAAAAAAAAATAAAAAGTTTTTAAAAGACTGGTAAAAAGCCCCCAAAAAAATTGTAATCAAGACTTCGGTCCTAGAGGCTGTAGCCCCCCATCTCATAACTTTGTCTATCTCTTGTTTTCTGCTGCATTTCGTTTTGGGGACCTGTTTCCTCATAGAAACCAACAACCTTGAGTTTAGTTCAGCCTCCTTTAGACTACAGGCTGGTGAGTCTAATTATGTATACACATGAAAATCAGCTGGAGAGTTTTAAAAATTAAGTCAATCGCCATCTTCTAGGGTGGGGCTTAGTGTAATATTATAGCCTCTCTGGTGATTCCAACTTACAGAGTAAAGGACTGCGGCTATGATGCCTCGAAAGAAGCAATATATTTTATTTAACTTTGAAACTTTGGTCCCTGACACAGGGCCTAATGCAGAGAGATTAATATAGTTTAAAACATTTATAATATCAGCCCATCACATTTCATTAATCAAAATTAAAATACTTCATGCTCTCAATACTTTATCAAGCAACTCAGGTTCATACTTGAAAAATGAAATGATTGTTCAATAATGGTCCATGTAGGTCAATCCATGGAGAAAACATTATGTGAAAGTAAATATATATCTTTCATAAATTAAGTGGGACACAAGAATTGTAATTTAAAAGTGACTGATAGAAATAAAGTAATACTAGAGTAAGCTGTCGTAACAGCACTGGCTATATTTTTGCATCACATTGTTAAAATATAAATAGGAGAGAAGAGACATGGAAGGAAACAAATACCATATAAAGTAGATCTCATCCTGAATTGAAAGCTAGAGATTAGCACTGCAGGTAGACAAAGGTTCTGTGAAGAAACCATTAGTAGAAAGCTTTGGATTTCTATTGCCCAACTCCAGCTGAAAGGAAAAATACATATGGATAAACTGATGGATTGATAACTTTATTTCACACAGAAAACAGGTCGCCAGGAATAGATTGTAATTCAAAAGAATAATAAATGGGTTTTGCTTTGTTTTGTTGTTGCTGTCAGCAGCTATCCTAAAACCATCTGGGGAACAGAAATTGACCTTAAACATTTTAGCTTATAAAGAAAGGATTTGGCAACCTTTTCTGAAAGAATCCAAATTATAGAATATCTTGTCAAAGTTATTTCATCACATATTAAATCACTTATTCCATTTCAGAAAATAATTAAAATGGTATAGATACTTGGTAAGTACACTATGAATTAGCTGAGAACTCAATACAAATAATTTGAAACTGTTTAGCCATCTGTGAAATAATGTAACCATTTTGCATGTGCATCGTTTTAAAAAAGGTAATGTTTTATTCTCATCCCTGTCTTATAAATGACAACTTGTTATGTGGTAGAAAGACAAATATTTTGTTATAAAAAATACATAAACCTTGATAAGGTACCTTTTCCTCAATAGAATTGAGAGAATGGCTTTGGTTCATAAATAGTAAATATGGCTCTCTTTCTTTTGACAATCACACTTTAAAGTGTTAACTTCTAGGAATTTGAGAAAGACATTCCTTGGTTGTGAAATTGGCAAGGGGTTGGTAGAAAGTTTTTGTCTCAGAAGAGCAGAGAAGACAATGAAATGGGAAGTTTTATTTTATAAATGTTCTAATAAAATAGAGGTAGAAAACTGGTAGCGAGGGAGAACTCTGCTAAAAGTTTAGTCCAGCTGACAGTAGTTTTGTGAGTCTTCATCCTATCTAAAGCAAAAAAGATTAGCTCCCAGAGTGCTAAAGGACCTGTCACTAATAATGCTAATATCAATGGTGAACACTTCAACAGTGTATCCAATAAGTGTAAGAAACTGCATGAGTTCAAAATCTGATACTGTCACATACTTTCTAAAGTATTTTGATCATCATAAAATGATGGGGGACAGAGCTAAAGGCACATGACAGCATTTCTAATTAACAAATTTATTGTATGAAATAAGTCTTCTAGATTATGGATAAACAAACTGAAGTCCTCAGTATATCAGATCTTGAAAATGGCAGTTAAGAACAAAACTCTTTAGCATAATAATTTGAGGTATTTGACATGTTTTTCTCAAGAGAGAAGACAAAATTACAATCTTGAAAAAGAAGCAGTGGTAGAGGAAAATAGAGAGAGGTACCAGATGCCAGAAAGAGCAAGGAATGTGGAGGAAGACAGTGGTTAGTGAGAAACTACTGAAATGAGGATGGATAGAGTTTTGAGGAACAACTATTTCTATCCATCAGACATAATTACAGTTCTGGAAAAAGTCTCACCTTAGCTGTACCCCGGCACCATCAGTGAAAACAGCTGTAACCAAACAGACTTGTGAGTCAGACACTTCAGTGAAATTGATGAGGTATTTGTAAAAAACTAGCCATATTATGTGATAGAAAAAGAGAGAGAATTCAGTAGAAGCAGGAACTTGGAAGCACAGTTGCCTGCCTTCCACCATCACCCACTCTGCCCTCTTCAGAATTATCAAGAATGAAAAGTACACGAAGGCAAGTCAAGGCAGTAAAACTGAATATTAACTGAAAATGGCATTGAAGAGATGCTCAGGCAGTTGACACTGGGTTATATGGGGACAAAAGGAACAATCTACCAGGTAGGATAAATGTATAGTATTACAAATGTACAGTACTGTAAATGCCCAGTATCCAGTGATAGCAATTTATTATTGTTATCTGTTTTGTTTTTAAATAGGATGAACATTGAAACCCATTAACATTGTAATGGGTAAAGATCGTGAATGTAATTCTTCAAGTAAAATTGAGGTGGATTTTCTGTACGTTTGAATAAATACACTTTCAATAAGATTAGAATTCCAATCACACATAATGAATAATGTCTACCTTGGTAAATATGTGTCAAAAGTAGATTCTGCACTCTCAGTTTTTGAGTGGCTATCATATGCATAATATGCTTTAGCTGGTCACCAAAACGAAAGATACATATTTCCCAGATCCATCCCCCACTCTCTGTCACTGAAAATTTCAACTATTAATTTTGAAGCTATTTGTAACATTTCCTAATATATGTAAAGTGTACAGTTCACTGATCTATTTGTAATAAGCAATATGGATCTCAACTAATTGAGAAGCAGCTGTATTAAGCAGAGACAATACCTACTCACATTTATTTGCAATCTAGTGAGTAGTTTATCACACCTATGAGAGAAAGTAACACGTGCTGTCTTATGGGAAATATATATTTGTTTGGTTATTTGTTTAGAAAAAAAGTATAAATTGTTAGAGATTTTTCTCCCAATTTTATGTACTGTTGTTTCTAACCCTGTCTTCTTGAGAAGCACAGTTTGAGAATATTTAAGAAAAGCTTTTTTTTAACACAGAGTGGACACTTATGAATAATGTGAATTCTTCATGGTCGATACAAATAGGGACAAAAATCACAATTTCACTACACATAATTTACTGTTGAGCTCATTAATAAAGTCGACCATTTTCAAACAGATGTCATGTTCACAAAAGTTTTTATTATTCGATAAAAAACAATTCAATTATTGGTTTTATGACAGTTTGTTCTATGCATTTTCTACCTACATACTGTTAAATTCTGTGTTGCTGAACTATAGTAATTCTAATTTAATGATATTCATGTAACAAAATGAACACAAAGGGACTCATATTTCAACTAAATTGTCACTAAAGACAGAGCACATACAGTATTATGTGCTGTATATCTTTATTTATCTCAAGCTTCTTTAAATTGAATTTAATTCCTGTAATTGAAAATGCAGAAGACAAATTAGATTGGAAAATAAATATCTTCCATATAACAATGATAGAGACCCTCTGTGTGTGTGTGTGTGTGTGTGTCTCACTCTCACTCTCACTCACACTCTCTCCTTCCCTCTCCCCTAATCTAACAAACTTGGTGGTTTTGTTAAAGATGTCATTAAATAATTTCCCTCTTAATCAGCACCTCAATCCTTTGCCAAAAAAAATGTTCTTTAAGCTTAACATGCATTAGGGTTAAAAGCAGATTATGCTAAATAAAGCAATAAAAGAACACATGAAAGCCAGAAAGTATAGAAGCTAAGATCAAGGATCTCTTTCTGGAAAGAAGGCAAAAATAATTACAGAACACAAGTAGGAAAAAGGAAGTGTAAGTGGAAATTTTAAAATGCAATGCATCATGTATGTTAATATATGGCTCAGAAAACAGGATAGCAAGACTTCTGAATTCATGATGCTCAGAAACAACAAAAAGAAGATAATATTTATGAGAAAAGAAGTGAGTGTTTGCTTTAGATTATACACTCACCTAAAGAACCTTATGCCTATATATTTCCTAGGCTTTCTAGGGACATAGTCTGTTAGAGTTTTGTAAGTCTAATGCTGTCCTCATTTATTGCTCCATTGTTCCTCGAACATAAAAACACAAGGTAATAGCCTGTGTCATGTGGGGTGGAAAAGAGAACCTTTGGTTCTCACCTGGAGATTCTAAATGACACTGCTCTTTTGACTGCACCTCCCCTCAGACAGTTGATTAAGGCACTAGGCAAAGCTTCCAGGGAAATAGCAGCTGGAATCCTCCATTACTTCCAAGGTGCTCTTGAATTCTTTCTTTTGAAAAAATAGTCATTTTTATTCAACACCAAAAATAATTATTAAACATCTTCTGTGTCCTAGGTTCTTCGAGATTATAAAGAGGAAAAAGACATGCACTTGGGAGCGGTTGCTGCATTCAGAGAGCTTATTATTTTCTCTTTGCTTTCTCTTTTTGGATTTCTTTTTGCTGCACAACAAGGTGAAATCTTTGGACTGCTTCCATCTATTCAATAAATACTCAGAATTTTCTGTTTGTCATGCACTCTGTTAGAGCCTGGGAATACAATATTAAGTTGAAACACAGGAAATTGCTTATGATATATACTACTTACAGATTGAGCTTCAAGGAAGGAGCTGGCACTCTGAAAATGTTACAGAAAAATTAATGTTGCCAAGAGTGTGTTAAGTACAGTGAGAACACTGTCCTTACTGGAAGGAACAGTAACTGCAAGTGTCTGAAAGTAAGTAGAGTGTGAGTCAATGAGAGAACCTAGAAGTAGTAGGAAGTTTTACTGAAAAGTCAAGCAGGAACAACATGAGTTAGAGTATCACCTTTTAGTTAAATTGTGATAAGATTTGTGGACTTCTTCCAAAGAACAACAGAAATATCCAAAGATATTATAAGCAAAAGTAATTTAAAGATTACAACTGATAAATTAATAAATTAAAATATTTAAAGGCAAAATAACACATTCAAAATTATTTATTTTGAATGTGTTATTTTGTGGGGACAGAGGAACCCTTCTCCACTGTTGGTGGGAGTGTAACCTGGTGCAATTACTGTGGAAATTCATTAAAAAAAAGTAGAAGTACAGGTTCCATTTGACCCAGATATTCTCCTTTTTGGTGTCTTCTTGGTATCGTGCCACAGTGACATTGGTGCACCCATGTTTATAGCAGTACAGTTTATAATAGCTAAATCTCAGAAACAAGCCAAATCACTATCAGCTGATGGATGGATAAAAAGATGTGCTTAACTTTTACACAATGGAATGTTACTCAGCCATAAAGTAGGATAAAATTGAGTCATTTAGAGCTAAATGGATGGAACTTGAGTCCATAATTTTAAATGAAATACATTGGGCAATGTATAAACACTGTATTGGCTCTATGATGTGAGAAACTGAGAACATAAATAAGAACCAAAATGTATAATAGATATTCAAAATAGGAAGAAGTTGTTCAAAAGGTAGCAGAAACTGGGGGAAAGGGAAGAGGAGAAAAAGGATAAATTAAAAGCAAACAAGGAGAGGGAAAAGGGTTAAAGAGAAGGGAAGGGAATGGGAATAAAAAGAGGAACTAAGATATATCATGTACAGGCACAAATTCCCTAGGATGAATGTGATCATTATGTATATCTAAAGTATACCAATAAACTTAATTAATAAAAAATTTCTAAAGTGAGCTTGGGATTGGATAAACTAGTTGGGTTATAAAATAGTATAACACACAAACTGATTTAGAAGGGGAGTAGGAGAAAATTTCATGAAGAACATGGTACTTTTAAGTAATACTCAATTTCAGTCAAAAAATAGAGCACAGTTATGTAAAGAAATAATTTACATGCAAGTAAGGCAGCATTAATATGGCCTGGAGACAAGAAGGGATATGCATTGGAATTAGTTATTGTTGGGAGAATTTCAATAATTTTTGAAGGAATGATTTAATAGATTGAATGTTGGAGAAAACTATTACAAATAAGTTGAGATTCATTAAGACGAAACATGTTGAAGATACAAGTTATACGTGAAAAGAAGAATGAAACTCTTTAGATTTGGCTGACAAATTAGATTTATGAGGCTGTGAAGAAAAAAAATAATTTACACACATGGATTAGAGGCAGATAATTTACAATATGATAGATTGATAATTACAGACAGTGCTCAAGATTAAGAGGAAATCATTAGAGTTTGTTTTTTAAAAAGTAATCAGGTTTCTATCTGTTAGGTGGAAAAGTGTTTGAAGACAGAAAAATCTGTGAGCTTCTGAAAAAGAAACTAGGTAGTCCAAGGAAACCTCAATTCAGTCAATGAAGGAACAAATGAAAGGGAAAGATTCTCTGAATACTTAAATTTTTTTTTATCTTTTAATGATTTGATGGCTTTTTTCTTTTTATTATTTGTTTATTTGTTGTTGTGTTTTTGAGACAGGGTCTGGCTATGTAGGCAGACTGATCCAACCTCAGTCTCCAAAATTTTGGGATTACAGGTGTGTGTCACCACACCCGGATTTTTTCTTTTTAACATGAATATCCCATTGTCTGTATTTTCCAACACTTTTGGATCCTATAATTGAGGAAAGTTCAGAGATGGAGAAATGGTCATATCAATTTTCATTTTAAATTCTGTTTGTGTGTGTGGTTCATGACTGTGTTAAACTTTGACTTTCCCTCATGCTAGTTATTTGAAAATATTAATAAAATTTAATTTATGAATAATTTAATTTCTTAATACAAGTCTATATGACACATGTTATTCTTCTTTGTATATTAAAAATTAAAAATCTGAGGGGAAAATTATCAAGTAAATTCACCAAAGTTAAGCAGCCAATACTGGAGGGGGTTTTCATGTGAATACAGATCTGCAATTTTTGAACCCAACCCCTTTCTCTAAATACACGTATAGAGAAAGAACAACTTGTTTCTATAATTCGTGTTCTACATGTGGATGAATTTACCATTTAATTGAAAGATGAGAAGATGCTTCTCTCTTATAAGATTCCTTATACTTTTTTGCATTTTACTGTGTTTTCATCAGAATTTAAAAGACTATTTCAATAGTCTAAATCAAAATAATTAATATTGTAAGAATATACTAGTGATCTATTCATTTGATGAAAGGTAGAAAAACTATAAGACCTTAAAGTATCTGAAGAACCCAAAGCACAGGGCAGTCAAAGTTAGTGCCTAAATGGAATTATGATTTCTCTGTAGACTATGAAAGGATACCATTTTCTATGCTTAAGAAACACTCATCTCTTCACTGGAAGCCACATATATAGCAAATATTGGCATTTACCACCAAGGAATTTAAAAGTTAAGTATAAATAAATAAATGTGAAACATATTATATATACACTCTTAATTTGTTAACGGTGCTTACACCCTTGTAAAATAATCATTCTTACTTGAAAACATCTATTTCTACAGTGCTCTTCATTCGCTCAAAAGGGTGAATTTATTTATTCATAATAGGTAATTTGCAGCTGAAATGGATTTATTTAGGAAGTGATTTTCTGAAGAAAAAGTACATGCATCATGAAGTCCCTTTAAAATTTAAAACTCAAGACTGAAAGCTGAGAATATAAAACAAGATTTCAGTGAAGAAAATGGATAATATTCAGAGTAATGTGCAGTTATTTATGTTTTACATTATATATGACATCAAATACTTTAGAAAATATTCTTAACAGAATTTCTCAATTAACTGTGAGGATCCTAACAGTGTTCCTGTAAAATTTTCCTAAAGAATTTTAAAACTATGTTTTAAATCTTTTTGAGTAATTTTCAGATGTGAAACTATTTTTCAAGTCTTAAAAATTGTTTAGGTGGTTACTGCTCATTTAGTGCTAAAAAGAGATTGAATTGGTGAAACATATTTAGTTTTTAATTTTTACTAAAATGTAGTTACTTTCAAATAATTTTTAAAGTTCTATTTAATTTTAAATTCCAAAAATAATTTTAAGTGCTATAAAGATTACAAGTATGATAATAACAAGAAAAGTTACACAATGTGGAAAACTATCTAGACATAATTAATCCCTGAGTCATAGTCACTTGTTTGTGGTCAGTAACTTCTATTAATCCTTATTTTGTTCTCACATATTGAATGACTTCACGAACTTGCTGACATTTCCAGTAATTTTATCATATTGTTTTCTGTGGGAAAATTTCCAAGGTTATCATTGGACATTTTTTGTAAAACTCTTCAAGTTCTCATGTTACTTATTAGATTTGGTAGGATTAGGAATCACTCGTGCCAAAATGAGAGAAATATTTGAAGTTACTAGAATAAAAAATTGATGAAGATGAGAAAGAATATGATTAATAGGAATGAAATTGCAAGTAAGTTTTGTGTCAAGAAAGACAGTGAAAATAAATCCCTTTTGATAAAATTAGCATTCATTACAACCTAGCTTACATTTATGATGTTATTTACATTGTTATTTGTTTATATGATGGTTCTTTTATATCTTCATGGTAAGTCCTTATAAGACAAATGATTCACAAATATTTTCTCTTATTTTCCAGTTTTCATGTTTTCTCATTGTGCCTTTAAAACCACAGACTTTTAAATATATAATATCTTAATTATTTGGGCTTTTTTTGTGTCAGTGAAATGTTTTGAGTAAATCAAAATTACGGAATTTGACTCACGTATTTTCTTCTAAGTATTTTACATTTTAAAGCTCTTAGATTTAAGTGCCAGATTCATTATGATACAATGTTTGTGCTCATGGAGAGAAAAGTCCAACTTAATTCCTTTGCCAGTGTATATTTCATTGTTCAGCATCAGTTGCTTTATTATTCCTGCACTGATTTATTTCAGACTTCCTTGGTGAAAATCAGTTGCATTTTATCAATTATATCACAGTAAATCTAGAGGGGAAATTTTTTAATATAGTGTAAGAACAAACATTGATTTATGAATTCTCAGTTCTATTTTTATGACTTATGTGTCTCCTTTATTTTAAAATATTTATACAAAAAATGAATATTGCATATATTTAAGTTATACAATGAGATGATTCATCTGCGTATGCTGAGTAATAGCTAACTAACACTATCAAGTTAATTTATCCGAAACCACCCATGATCTTCTGTAATAGCTAGAATTTGTTAGTGTTACAACTTAATGTTTGTATCCTGTTACCAATATGTCTGTCTTTACCCTAGTTCTAGCCCTTGGTAAACTCTATTTTATTCTGTTTCTATTAGTTCAACATTTGTATTTCACACAATTAGTATTTGTCTTTCCTGTCTTATTTTAATAAATATAATGTCCTCTGGTTTCATCCATGTTGATAAAAGTAGAATGACTTCTCTTTTCATGGCAGAGCAAAGTTCAATTACATATATATACATATACATATATATATATATATATATATATATATATTTCTTCATTCTTCTTTCAAATGATACCTTTGCTATACCTATATCTTGGTTATTACTAATGCCTTAACTAAAATGGGAGTGCACATATTTCTTGGCATGTTGATTTCATTTACTCTGGCTATATATATAGAATTGGGACTGATGAATAATACAATGTTTAATTTTAATTTTTTTAGGGTACATCACACTATTTTCCACAAAGGCCATACAAACTTTCATTACCACTAACAGTGTAAAAGTTTACTTTTTCTTTACATCCTCCCAAGCACTTTCTATCTCCTGTCTTTTTTAATAGCCATCCTGACAGTAGTAGCTCATGTTTTCATTTGCATAGCCCTGATGAGTAGTAATGCTGAATAACTTTTTATATACTTGTTGGCTACTTATATGTCTTCATTGAAAAATGTCTATTCAGTCTTTTGCCCCTTTTATGTAATATAACTGTTGTTTTGCTATTGAGTAATTTAGGTTTCTTATATATTTTATATATTAACCTATTATTTATTTGAGAGATTTCCTTTCCCTATTCGTTACTTTTGGCAATCTTGCCAAAGAACATTTGATCACATATGAGCATGGGTTTACAATTGGGGTCTGTTTTATTTGTCTGATGTTGGATTTTATTCCAGACTTATATTGTTTTTCATAATTATCTTAGTAAACAAATTTGACGACATGTAGTGTGCTTACTCTAGCATTGTTCTTTTTTCTTTAGAATCCTTTGGCTCTTCTGGGTCTATTGACACACTGATTTTGATGGGAATTGCATCAACTTTGCAGATCACTTTCAATAATAAAAGCATTTTAACAATATTGATTTTCTGAATGCTTGCACATGTGATAAATATCTTCCCTTTTGTATCCTGTGCAGTTTCTTCATCAGTATTATCAGTGTAAAGACTTTTCTTAGCTGTTTGTTGCTTAGTCAACAGTTACTTCTAACTATTTTACTCCTTTCTTATGCATTATGCTATTGTTAATGCAATCATTCTTCTCAATTTCCTTTTCATATAATGCATTCATAGTGTAAAGAAATAGAGCTGATTTTTGGAGATTTGCTATATCATGGAATTTACTAAGTTTGTTTATTAGTTCTAACAATTATTGCTATATCTTGTAAGTTTTGGTATGTTGTAATATTGATTTGTCTCAAGAAATTTTTAAAATTCTGTTTTGACTTATTCATTGTTTAGGAGCATGTCGTTCCATTTTCATATATTTATGGATTTTTAAAATATTTTCCTTTTAGTTATTTCTACTTCATACCACTGTGATTGGAAAAGATATTTTATATAATTTCACACCTCTTAAATCTGTCACAAATTCTTTTGTGAATCAGTGTGTAATCTAATCTGAAGGATACTTCCTATGTGCTTGAGAAAAAATGTGTATTTTATTGTCATTGGATGGAATGTTCTATATATAATTGTTAGATCCATTTTGCCTATAGTGTTAATCAAGTTCACTGTATCATTATTGATTTACTGTCCACAAGATATATCCATCTCTGAAAGTGGGTCATTGAAGTCTTCTACTATTGTATTCTTGCCTGTTTTTCTCACTAGTTCTGTTAATATTTGATTTATAAATTTATAAATTTAGGTGATATATATATATATATCCAACACTATCTTGAACACTGTCTTTTTGGTATCAGACTAATATAAGTCATACAGAATGTCTTAGAAAGTGTCTCTTCCTCTTGTAATGTTTGATATATAAATGAAGAATTGGCATGAATTAGTATTTAAATGTTTGGTAACATGGTAACAGTTACTAGTTAAACCATCTGGACTTTTTGTGGGTTTTTGTTGTTGTTGTTGTTGTTGTTGTTTTGTATTCACTCCCTACTTTTATAGGTTTTTTGACATGATATTTCCTTTAATATGATTTGTTGCTTTATGCCTTTCGAGTAATTTGTCTGTTTCATTTGAGTTATTAGTTGAGGGGAAATCCAATTTTTCATAGTACTACTGCATTTTTTTTTGTGTGTGTGTGTGTGAGACAGGAGTTCACTATGCAGTTCAGGCTGGCCTTGAGCTCAATTTGTAGCTCAGGCTGATCTCAAACTCGGAATGATCCTCCTGCCTGAGGCCCCCAAGGGCTGGGATTATAGGAATGTGCCACTTTATCCGGCTTATTTTCTCTTCTTTTGATACCAGATGCTCCAGTTTTTACTATACTTAACTGTATCTTTTTTTTAAGTATAGGGGATACGGTGGAACTGAAACTGTAGAGCATTTGTCTATTGCATATGAAGCTTTGGGTTTCATTCCTGAGCACCACATACTCACATGCAAAAATCATATATTAAAAAGAAATTAAATTTCTAAAAATGCAAATAGTTACTGAAGTAATTTTAAAAATTATTTTAGTAAAATAAGTTAATACAGTGTCTAAAACATATGCGTGTATGCAGTGTGATCAAAGGATACTGTGAATGTTTAAATTTTTTAAAAATGTGTTGCAATAAATGCCTCACTGTGATCAACCGTGATGCACACCCACCCTTTGCTTCAAGTCTCTTTATCCCATTGCTCGCCACTTTCTGAAGCAGTTATTGTTACCCTTTTCTGTTGTCTTTAATTGTGCTACAATGGCTGCCTTGACAACCTGAATTGATTCAAAACATTTACTTTCATGGTCATTTTGACATTGGGGAACAGCCAGAAGCCCCGTGCTGCCAGCTCTGGTGAACAGGTGCATGAGGACACACTGTAATGTTTTCATTGCTGTAAATATCTTGAATTGATTCAGAGTATCAAGTCAGTCACAGAGATTCACAAAAGAGGACTTCAACAACTTCTTCAAAAGAGGCAAGAACAATGGATTAAGTGTGACTGAAACAAGGAGGAATATTTTGAAAGGAATCAGTGGAAGTATGGTCTTTACTGTAATAAATATTTTTATTTTAAACCTCTGTATTTTCATTATGTTTCTTATATAAATACATAAATAGTAGACTAAATGCATGCATAACAATGTATGAAGCTTTTTATGAAATACATTTAGCTTCCTTTGGCCAAAATAGAATAGAGTACTGTATCAGTAAATATTATGTTCACTTCTGAAATGTTATTTAAATTTTGGTATTTTATTTCTTATAAAAATTATCGACACATAGAAAAGTGGTAAATCTAGGCATATTAAAAAGCAAACAAATAGACCTGGGAAACTAATACGTTTAGACTGAGTGTGATAGTTAACCGTGTAATGTTTAGTAAGAAAAGCCCAACTCAATAGGATCAGCACAGTAGAGAGTGTGGCTGAGGACACTGACCAAAGACAGAAGATCCACCCTAGGGTGGCTTGTCACCTGAGTGGTATAAAGAGGAAATGAAAAAGGAAACCTTGCTCCTGTTTCCTCAGAGGAGCTCTAGTAGTCGTCTTCATCTTGGATGTCGTCTCCTGGCTTCAGCACAGACCCTTCAGCCTCCTGATACTGGCTTGCAAAGGACACGACACTGAGCTCCAGGCCTTTGACTGTAACCTTTGCATATCCAGCACACAGGCAGACTTCTTCCACATCTGACACGGTGAGTGGCCATTGTAAGTCAATCTTGTGCATTCTTGTATATTTGCATATCTTGCATTAAATCTGTTTCTCTATTAAGCACTGTATGATGCAAACAGCAATATTATACCTCTTGGTGTTTTATTTTTCTTTCCTTAAATAATATACCACAAAATATCTAATTTGAGTCCATGTCTTAAATAATACTAGAAATGCTTTTAATTTCTACTAAAAAATGCTAAGAACTATTTATATGTTAGCTTACTTAGTCCTCACACATTACATAAGGAGTGTTTTCAACTTAGTAGAAGATGGGAACTTGTAAAGATATTAAAAAAAAAAAATGTACCAATGTGATAAGTGCAGAGCTACCAGTACTTGTTTCCCAGGAGTTGTTCGAAAGATGCACTGTAACATTTTGTATTTTGGCTAAGCCAGAATCAGTTAACACTGGGCAGTTAGTAGTTCAAGAGACACATATGTGATGTGATCAGTGATTCATACTGCAATAACTGTTAAGTGGTCAGAGATGTGCTCCCATATCTGCTACTTCTTATGTTTCCTTCTTTTTTTCAGATATCACCAAATTGATAGCAGTGGACAATCCAAGTGAAATGAATAACTGTCATTTGAAATTCTTTAAAATAAAGGGAGACTCTCATTTTTCTTTCTGAAATAACAGCATGAAGAAAAAAGGTTGGCTCATCAAATCTAAGTGCCAGTCCTGAGGAACAGAGGTATACGTGTGGTTTTGGTGCTTTTTTCTCCTTTGTAACATATTACTGGCTCCCATTCTGAAATAGACAGAGGAGTAATGAACATAGAATAAAATATGTATAAGAGAATTTTCTTTTTATTTGTTTTCCTTTTCAAATAAGAAACATATGAGAGAATGATAAGAAGCTGTCACTACTTTCTACCATGAGTCACATGTCATAAAAAAGGTCAGTAAAGAAAGAAATTTTAAAGTGGGTGTGGTGGCACATATCTGTAATCCCAGCATTTTAGAGCCAGAAGCAGGAGGATTACCACTAAGTTCAAGGCCAATCTGCACTACATAGTAAGACCTTGTTTAAAAAATAAAGAAATAAAAAGCCAATATAAAGCAAAAGCAAATAAGTTTTGTGTTTTCATATTTGTGATGATTTACATTTAGAATGTCCCCCAAAAGGCTCGTTATACAGAAGTTGAGCTTTTGAAAGGAGATTAAATCATTGAGAGAGGGAGCTATATTCACTAGCATATGAATCCACTTAAGAATTTAGGGCTGTGTGGGCTGATAGGAGGTAAGGGCGTGATCTGGAGGGCTGTATCTCCCTTCCCAGCTTCTCCCTTCACTCTCTGTCTCATAGTTACCTTGAGGTGAGTATGTTTTCCTCTGTCACGCCCCCCACCATGCGGTTTTAACCTGGGAACCAGCCAACTATGAACTAATTCTTAACCTTAAACCTCTTCTCTTTTAAGTTGAAGGAGTGGGTTATTTTGTCTCAGTGATGACAAAAAATTAGTAAGATAATATTGAAAATAATTTTCAGTTTTTAGCACTGATGTCCAGTTATTAATGAAGTTAGTTATTCTAGAAGTTAATGAGTTTGTTCTATATACTAGAAAGCATTCCAGCACTCAAACAATAAATGTGATTGCTATTATTCTACTTTCTGACCTATTATCAATCATAAAGAATTGACATTTTCAAATTTTACAGATATATTTTCATTCTACTTATATCCAAATAAATAGCTTTGTGACTGAAACAGTATGTGGTTAAAAAAAAGAATAACAAGAATGATATAATTATGCATAAAGTAGAAAATATAATAGGGTTTCTGTCTGAATAAAAACAATATAAATCTCATTACTTGTTGCATTTAAGAATATGAAAAGATGCATTATGATGAAAAATATAATTTAATTGTGCAGCTAAGTAGCAATATTTCTTCCCAAGCAGTCAAATAAACAAATTAAGAAAAAACTGATTATATCCTTAGAAATTAATCAGTAATCTATGAGAATGAGAAATGAGAATATGAATGATTATGTTAACAGATTTTCTGTAACCAAAAGGGTAGTTATTTCCTTAAATAAGATTTACAAAGTGAACAAGCAAGATAAAGCATTATATGAAGACAGAAGTAAACAGATTATGCCTAGAAGATTATTAAATATGAATAAGGTATAAAAGCAAACAGCCGTTCAGACAAAAGGCTTCCATTTGGAATTTCACTTAATTATAATATAGTATTGCCTGTAAAGACAAAAAATAAAATATTTCAGATAACAAAAGACAGAATGATTCTCCAAGTCTATAGGGTCAGACAAAAATCTCAAGACTTACGCTCCAGCAATGCAAGCAGCATGTGAATGAGTCTAAGAAATTTCATTTTACAGAATGAAAAATCTTTGAAAATTGTCAAATTGCCAGGAAGATTTCATTAAGATAAGAATTTTTGGTAACATAATGCAGTTCTTTGCAGCATTACAATGCAACCAATTATTCCTTCCAAGTAGGTACACAGTGGCCTTGAGAATTAAGGCTGACAACAGTAAATGCCTTTGAAAACTTCAGGGGTATTATTTGGAAAATACCTATAATTCTTTGAGGAGTTTCTCTTTCTCCTGTCTTTCCTAACCCTCTCATCTGAAGGTAATTTATGTTTTGCACACAGAAGACTTGTAAGATTAATTTCATATTTATTCCACTATAAAATGAATAACAAGTCATCTTATTATTGGTTTCTGTCATCTTGTAAGGATTCCTAGGGTGAAAAAAAATGCCTTACTAAGTAAGCTACATTTTCTTAAGTTTATATTTAAGTGGAGCTTATTTATTACTCTTTCTGAAGAAATACAAGAGATGTGTTTTAATTAGAAAAGAAATGTAGTTCATACAGGTTTGGCAAATATACAATTTTACATAGTGGGTTTTTTCATTTGTTTGTTTTGTTTTATTCCCCTAGGAAAATGTGGTGACATAGCTAAGCGTAAAATTCAAGGTAGAACTGTCATTTCAGCCTAGTGCATAAAGTTACAGTGAGCACATCAATTCAACAGAAAAGTAAGGTCACCTCAGTAAGTTGAATTTGTTTCTAGCTTGAATAAGTAAATAAATCACTTCATACTGTTAATGATTACACAGTGTTACAAATAAATTTATAACAGCCTAAATGATCAACATAAGTAAAAAAAGACAGCTTAACAAATTTAAGCACCTGTGTCAAACGAAAAACAATCATTTAAGAAAATATTTTTCAAGAGATGGTTCAGATTTAATGACAGCATGTGAGTGTCAGCTGAATGTCCAGATGCTGCAAGTTTTCACCTTTTTGGTACAGTAAAGGCTGAAATCCTAGAGTAGCAACAGAAGCAAGTGACAAAACAGAAATAAGTAAAGAGTCTAGACAGTTTTGCCTTTTGCAATACTTGATTTTATAGGTTTTGGATTCAGGAAAACATGTTTTTGTTAAATACTCTCCTTTTGGAAATGGTTGTCAAACTAAAAGTTACATAATAATTTAATAAAAGAAGATGTGATTTTGCCCTCCAACAACTGTCAGAGGAAACAGGAAAAGTAAAATTAAAATCTGAAAATATTGTATCTGCCTAACATGAAAAAAATTCTTCAATTAAAAAAAAAAAAGAAAACAAAATACTTCACCAGGAAGAGTTTTGGTTAAAATTTTATGCTGTTTAGATACCAGCTCAAAATCACATACTTGACAAATATAATATTTTAGCTTTAATATGTATCATATGTGCACATATATATTTAGCATAATATATATATATATACACACACACATAATAGGGTTAAAATGCTATGTTATATATAATTTGATATACATAATTTAAACTAAAATTGATTTTTCAGTCATAGAAGGACTTTGAAAGCCCTTTGGGGGATTATTTTGACTGCTGAAAACCAAGCAGGAATATGTGGGCTGCAAAAAGTGAAATCTCAGGTCTGTCATAATTGATGAGACAATGGTGTGATGGCTTAGAAGATCACACGATGGAGTAGGACACAGATCTGATGAAATCAATTAGCTGTCGTTTACTACCACATTGCCAATTACCTACCCTGCTCTTAACCCAGGATCTGTGCTGCCTTTAAAGAGTACTTACATGTTAAAAGCTTACCTTTCCTTTAGTTTGCCTGTTGAATTATAAATTCACTATCAACACAAGATCACAGCAATGTGTTTCTTTCATACATACAAATGGCACAATAGCATTATTTAGAACCTATTTTATGAATCATTGATGAATGGAAAATATATATATTAATATATATAATACATATACATATATATTATATGGAAATATATAATATATATAAACATATGTATATATAAATAGATGTATTTTTCCATTCATCAATAATTCATAAAATAGGTTCTTTATATATATAATTATATTTATATATATATTATTTAGCTCAGTTTTCTTACACAGGAAGTACCATATTGTGTTCATTATCATATTTCCAGTTTCTAGCATTGTACATGAGTAAATAATAAACATTTCTGAATGAAAAATTGTTATGTTGCTTGTTTTTGTGCAAAGAAGAGAAAAAAGGAAGAAGGAAGGAGGGAAGGAAGTAAGGGAGGGAGGGATAGGGAGGGGATGGGAAGGGAGAGAAAAAGAAAAGGAAGGGGAGTGAGGGAGGGAGAGAAAGTAGAACACAGAGGCAAAGAATATTCACTCCTCAAAATACTAGGACATCCTTTGTGCCAGTAAAACATAGTTGTTTAGACAAATATGATAACACGATACTTTTGCCTGTACAAATGTGTCTCCAGGGGGAAATGTTAGCTTCTCTTTCACGGAGATACTTGGTGGTGATCAGTAGGTGGCAAATAGAAATATGTACCGCAATTGCTCCAGGAGGATCACTGGGGTCATTAGTAAGTTTAAACCTTCTAAGGAAAAGGCTGGCAAAGAGCACTTTAGCTGGAGGTGCTTCTGTTGAGTCAAGGAATTAAAGAAGTTCACCACTCACTGGTAATGCAGAGTGATTAGAGGGGCCTCCAACACTGGCTGGCAGAGGATGTCAACCCTGCTCCTGAGTCTGAAGCCCCCTGAGTCTGTTCTGACTCAGCTTATGGGGGTAATTTTAGCTTTATGTCTCTGCCATGATCTTTGTACTGGAAGGAAGGATTTTAAATTAGTTTTGTGGATTAAATGTCATTTAGAGTGAATTTGTGTTTGCATCCTTAGAGGATTTCAAAAATGAAGCTTCCTTAATAAGTGGAAATAATAAGTAAATAAAATGAACGTTGAATTTCTACCTTCTAGCTAAGAATTTATATATCTGCTTCTGACCAGCTGATAGAAATGAAATAATTAACCCTATGATGGAATGCTTTGGTTATATGAATGAATTATAGATTAAGAATAGGTCTAATTTTGACCACACAGAAGTCTAGTGTTAAGTGTAATATACATTAATTTTTATAAAAGATTGCACTCTCCACTAGCCAACATGTTTTGGATTATCCAAAGTGGACAGTTTATATTCAGGTCCTTAAAGTGTGGACAATATAATAACATCTACCAAAATCTTATTAAAGAATTTAGGAGTTGCTCATTTACATAATGTCTCAGATTTTTAATATTCCAAATGCTAGTAATCATTCTATAATTATTAGATCAAAGCTAAATGTCTTAGGTTTTCATTTTTTAAATTTTAATTCTTATAGTATATATTTGTGGTACATAATATAATCATATTCCTCATGGGGAGCTGGCACCTCTACCTAACACATCTCAGAAGTTTTTCCCATCATTTCCCCCACCCCCTTCCCCCATCTCTTGGTCCCCTTCCCATTTGCAAAAGCACTATCCATCTATTTCCTATTACCCATCTATTATTTTGCTCTTTATATTTTGGGTTTCTCATATAAAAGAAATCATGTAACATTTAAGCATGTATGTCTCATTTATTTCACTTAATGTTATGGTCTCAAGACGCATCCATGTTCCTAGATATAAGTTAAGTTTACCTTTATTTGTTGTAAAGTAGTATTTTGTATAAACACCACTTTTTCTCTATGCATTCACTGGATCATGCACATAAAGTCCACGTCCAAGATATAGGCATTATGTGTTGTGCTGCTATTAACATGAACATGCACGTAGCACGTGATATGACATTTTAGCTCATTAGGGAAGAGACCTAGAAGGCAAATATCTGGATCAAGTGGTATTTCTATTTTTAGTTTTTTGAGGACTCTCCATACTGACTACCATATTAGTTGCATCAGTCTATCCTCCCATCAACAATGGAAAGGTTTCCTTTTCCCTCAGAGCTCCACCAGCATTTGTTGTTATCTGATTTCTTAATAATAATCATTCTTTCTGGAGTGACACAGACTCAGTGTTGTTTTCATTTTCATTTCTCTAATGGCCAGAGATGTTGATATTTTCATATATTTATTGGCCATTGAAGTAGGATGTTTATTTCAATTGTCCATTTTTTGATTAGGTCTTTTATTTGGGGGCTCTATTTTTTTTTAATTCTTTCTGTATTCTAAGTATTAGTTCTAGAATCTGGAATGGCTGACATAATATTTTTCCCATTCTGAAGGTTATCTCTTCACTCTGTTGTTTCCTTTGCTGTTCAGAGCTTTTTAATTTGATATAATGCCACTTGATATGTTATTGTATTCCCTGTGTTTCTGAAGTTCTTTTCAGAATGTCCTTGCCTGCATGTATGTCTCCAAAAGTTTTAACTATTTTATCTTATATCAAGTTAATTGTTTCTGGTTTAGCATTTAGACTTTGATCTATTTTGATTTGTCATTAATGTAATAATGTTTTCACAGTGCTCTGAGTACTTTTGTTTTTAAAATTTGTGTTGCTTAGAAAAAGATTTGAGCAGGATTGACTTTATGACATTAATGTTTTTAGATTTTGGAATGCTGGAGTCTCCATCTGAAGATGGCTTCTAGGTTATTCCTATCCTGAGCAAAGAATTAATCAAGACAAGTGCAAATGCTAGCAAAGTTTTGTTAAAGATAGGAAAAGAAACAAGCTCTGAAGAGAGTTTGAGGCAAATAATAGTAGGAAAAGGACACGCTGAAACGTGAGAGAGGGTCATATGCAACACAGAAAACAGTGGCAAAAAAGCTATGTGGACTGTAATTCTTTTATCTCCCACTCCTCAAGCTGAAATAAGGTCTAAACCATCCAATGGGAGACCTGCTTGAGTTCTCCTGAGATATCCACATGCAGGGCTTTGGAACTCTTCCACATAAGACATAAGAGTCCTAGGATTTTGTAATTAACAAGTCACAGTGGCTTCCCAGCCAGCTTTGCCATAACCTAAACTCTTGTTTCATTAATTTAAATAAACTGCTTTAAAATGTATTCATACATTTTAAAATAAAAATAATAATGACCAGACAAAAGTTTATATAGAGAAGTTACTTTATTTGCTCAAGCTTTTAAAAGTTACAGAGTATAAAGCAATCTGGCACAAGAGAAACACTAGCCTCAAGTAAATGGGTTGATATTATTTTCCTATATAAAATGTGAAATAGGATCAGTTTTCACAATGTGCATGTTTCTTTGCCAAACATGTATTATAAATCCCATAAAACTGTGTAATTGCCCCCTCCATATTTCTTTTGATTTAATTAGTGTTATACCACAAACTATTAAATAATAAAATCTTCACCTACTATTTTCTGAATGAATCATATTTGGTAATTTGTTTCCTTCTATTTGCAAATGATAATCAATACAATTCTCAAAATGATCACTGGCTGCCATTGCTTAAACCCAATGCAACACCATTTCAGCTGGCTGACCATAGGTAACTCCTTTTCTTGCAATTCTTTATTAGTAATAAACTTCCTGACAAACTGCCTTGGATTTCAAATAAATTATGTGATACATCTGCATTCAATGATTAATGTGACAATCCCACACAATCCTAGTACACCTAATTTAGCCCTTTCGTGATTGAAATGCTTATTTTATAAATAGTCCTTTGGGAATGTTAGGATATGCAATTTAATACAAGTTTTTTCCAACTGCAGTATTTTAAGCCTACTTTTTCTTGTGTCTTCCCATTTCCTCTGAGGAACTATCCAGGTCTTGGCCTCATTCCAAGGCTTACATTGACAGACGATTGAGACTATAATGGTAAAGAAAAGAAAAAGGTGAAAGCAGGAGCTCTCTTCCCTTCCCTTCCCTTCCCTTCCCTTCCCTTCCCTTCCCTTCCCTTCCCTTCCCTTCCTTTCCCTTCCCTTCCATTGAACACATCACATGCTCGTGTCTAAGCCTGGAGAATAGAGTACTCCCAATAGGACACCATGTCACAGAGCACCATGGCCATAAGCCTATTTTTCTCTTAAATATTTTTCATATTCCAGGTTTATCAAAACATCCCATAAGACAGCATGTTTTCTCTATGAAATGTTTTTAAATCTGACTTCAATTTTTGTGTACCAAGTATGCATCTAATAGTCACACATTACTATCCTTTTCTTGAAAGTGTAAAGTTGGGAAATTTGAATGAGGTGAGGACAGATGGCAGTATTTTATATTATTTTCTGTGGGTGGCTACTTTTTCAACATTTTAAAAGATTCTGAGTTGGTGGGAAAATGAAGTTCAGGGGAGAAAATGTAAAAATGGCCTTAGCAGACAAAAGATGGTGGGACTATAGTCAGAAGCTGTCACCTATTCCAGTAGAAAGTCTCAAAGCAATAAAATGTCAGTTGGGGAGAGGCATGGAATCAGAATGAATAGTGCATAATCTATGTGAAAAGAAAGACTTCTTTGGCTTATTAATTAAAACTGAATAGTACAAGTTTACAGTATATAATGTTTGTATTCCTTGTAGAGAACTGGTACATGTGCTAATAAACATTAAAATTAAAAAATAGGAAATATAGAAAATATCATAAATACCAATGGAAGAATAAGAACATTAATATTTTGAGTATAGTCCAAGCAGAAGCTGAAGCACCCTTACTGTAATACCGCGGTAGGCAAATGTTTCAAATGTACATGGAAAAGGGCTAAATTTGTCCAAATTTCTTCATCTGGAACAGTTAAATAGGAAAAAAAGATTTTATCAAGATGTGTCATATGTCTGGTGAAATTTTAAAATAAAATTGAACTGAGATTCATAGATCTCAACTCTGAAAATGACCAGTCAAGTGACAGAGAAATCAAATGAAGGCACAAATAGGGCTGAATTGGAGACCACAGTTAAGTTATAATTGGGTAACTGGGCAAATTTTGTTGACCAAAGTTTACTGCCATGAACAAATGACAAGTTTATGTTTCATTTAATATAA
This sequence comes from Hydrochoerus hydrochaeris, assembly GCA_004027455.1. Lineage (NCBI taxonomy): Eukaryota > Metazoa > Chordata > Mammalia > Rodentia > Hydrochaeridae > Hydrochoerus > Hydrochoerus hydrochaeris. The sequence continues at coordinate 37,046 of PVLA01000897.1, read as the reverse complement.
TTTTATGGGCTTAAATGTAATGGTTGGGCTGATGACAGATATTTCATATATGTTCCTCACATTGAAATTAAGAAAATGAGAGATTGGTGCAGAATTAGAAATATAAGAAAAAATTGGGAATATGTACAATTACAATATTAGTTTTTCTGAAGAAGAATGATGGGGAAATGATTTCAACTCACTGTAAATTCTGATAAGATATGGCATTACCCATCAGCTTTCGTCAAGCACTGTTTCCTATTCTTCCTTGGTATGAATCACTCTTCCTTGTTTTCACTTCACCACACAATTCCCTGGAAAATGTTATAATTTTAGTCATGTTTAGACATGTACATGTCTGAACATCTTTTGTCCCAAGGTAGCAATTCAATTAAATGTGTGTAACAATAACATTGGAAAGCAGAGATAGGTGCTCCTTGCAACCTAGGAAAGATGTTTTCCAAGACATTAAAAAATAATGTCTTTCTGCATGCAATCTTTATTCAGACTTGGTAATTTCCCCTTAAAAGGATTAGAGTTTTCTAACTCATATTTCCTGATGTGTGATATAAACACACTATATACAAGACATTCTAATGCATACATTAGGACTTGGGCTCTGCTGTAACAAGTCCTTTGGCTCTTCCTGGAGTCTCATGTCTTTTGCCAGCATCAATGCAACTGAGGTAGACTATGTAGCTAAGGAGCATGGAGGTAGGTTCAAATCTCATGAACTTCCTAATGTCTGAACTATATTTATCAGCCTAGATTCAGTCATATATGGCTGCTGGACTGACCAATGAGTCTTGAGCAGAAGTGTTTTATGCCATTCACATCACATCTTTAAAATTAGAGACCAGGCCTGTGGAGGCTAAGGAGTGTCAACTTGATTAGGTTTAGGGTCCAACTGGGGAGCACAGTCCTCTTTGGGTCTGGTGATTCATGAAGACAGGGCTTTAGGATCTATGTCTCGTCTCTCAACCTTTCCTTTCTGGCACCATCCCCTTGCTCTGCTTCCTGGCTGCCGTGAACTAAGCATTTGCCCCACTATACCCTTCTGCCATGATGTTCCTACCTTGGAACCAGCCAGTCATAGACTGAATCTCTTGAATCTATGAAGTAAATTAAACCTCTTCTCCTTTAAGTGGTGGCTGTCTGGTACTGTTTCCCAGGAATGGGAAAGTTGACTAATACACTGACCTTTTATTCTTCCCTACCGAATGAACCACAGACAAAAGTGTTGTGTCTTGCACATCTGTTGGACAATGGAGTGTAATGTTCCAAGTGCAATTCTTGTTGGACTGAGCAACAAACTATGTTGTAAGCCTCTGACACTATATAGGATTTTATAAGTTAAATTTTTAATTTTCATTAAGCATTGCAATGTGCTAGTCATTTGTTAAACAATGAAAACACATTAAAACCCTCAAACCCTGCAAAAAATTTAGGATCTTACTGATAGCATTTTTTAAGTTTGGTTCCCAAACTTTAAAAACCTGGCCCCTAGTACATTGCACAAAACTAGAGAATAGTATAAAATTAGTGAATGGCATCTAATCAGAAAATTCCCAGTACAGACAGGAAACTAAATAATAACAATGTGGCCAACCATGAAAAAATCCTTTAATCTCTGTAAGGGGCAGGATCACACTTACTCATTTCAGTACCATATACACAGCACCTGGGAACATGCTTGGTACAAACCACTGAATGATTTAGCAAGTTGAAATCACTTAATTATACTTGTTCACAGATCTCTCACACACATAAAAATGAGATATGTTTTATTAAAATGTGTTATTAGAATCATAAACCATAAATGCATAAATGTTATTTTTATTGGATACACAATTAAAGACTATTGTACCTAGTGAGTATGTATTTTTAAAAATGGCAGGTAATTTATTCTCTTCTTTTGATCTTTATTGACCTGCACTACATCCAGGGATTAATTACACTAAACATATTAAACATACAGAGACTCTACGTTAGTTGAAATATTGTTATAAATGATATTGTTAATTTTACATGGTGCACATCGAAATTGATATTTATCATTTGACACAAAATAAATATAGCATGCACTGGATTTCATTGCTTGCATATTTCTCATAGTGGATGACTGTTAATTGCCAGTCAGGTCAAAAATTATCTTCTCTGCAAAACAAAAAACAATGCCAAATGAGTTAGCCCTTACACAGTGATGAAGCCTGGAGATGAATAAATTCCCAAGCAGCTGCAATTCACATAATCAAAATGCACATGCTATTTGACAGCCTGCATCTTCCTAACCCCCGGCATTTTTCTTGGGTCTGTTTTTACCAGGCAAACAGAAAGAATGAGATGATGCTGAAACTAATTTAAAAGGAAAAAAATTAAAGAGAAAAGAAGAGAAAGAAACCAAAATAAGAAAAGGATGAGAGAAAATTCACAAGCATTCTATACTAATTTTTAAATTTTGAGCAATTATAACTGAAGATACAGAGATCTCCATGTCTAATTTATCAAATTTATTACAAAAAAAGGATCATTCCAACAACAATGGACATAAATCAATAGGGAATTTAAAAAATGACAAGGATAAGACTGAACCAGCTTGATTTAAGTGCAATATCTGAATGGAAGCAGAGGAGACATTCTCTTCATTCTTGCTAGGTAAGAGCTCTACTAGATGCCTAACAGAAGTAATTGAGTTGACACCAAACAAAACTCCTCCAGAGTTATTTAAATAGCTAGATGTTATGACTACTCTAATGTAGTTCAATCAATAATGTTGGACATTTCTCATTTACAAACTAATGATTTTTCCTTACAAAGATTTGTATAAAACCATACCAATAAGTACCTTGTGTTGGTTAGTTCCTTTTTTCATACCCTGTCTTTCTTATAAATTTTAACAGAATATACCCTTGAAAGTTGTAGGTGAACATTTCTGGTAACATAAAAGTTTTAATAGTTTAATACTTTCCAATAGAACCAGATAGATAGATAGATAGATAGATAGATAGATAGATAGATAGATAATAGATAGGAATACAGATAGACATATAGATATATGTTTCATATGCTATACATGTACCAAAACAAATATTTTAGAATAATATTTAAATTTAATTTTAGAACTATTCTGTCTTATATAAAGTGTAAATATATAAAATATACACCTATAAAATTTATAATTTGAAAATAAGAAAGAGATTTAGTTCTTCTTTAGTACATCATTGTAGACCCAATTTTTTCTTGCAGAGCAGGTATAAAATACTACTGCTGCCCCATTTCTTGCTACAAACTTTTTAACTATTTTGAGATATGGTCATATTTCAGTCAGATTTAAACTCATTACTACATTCACTTGGTGAAGAGAAATTATCTGTCATCTTACATTTGACAGGATATTCTCCTGGGCTATATATTTTAGGTTCAAATATAGATTCTGCCTCCTTCTGTCATCTTGAGTCATGTCTCATTGGAATGAGTGACAAGGTAGAGCATGTTATATTGGTTAACTGCTGTAAGCATTGCTGATCTAAAATAGTCACTGAGATATTCTTTTATTTCAAAATCTTAAGAGTTCAATTTTCTCTTTATTTGTTGCACTATTTTGAAAATTGGTGCTTAAATCTTAAGTGCATGCTACTTTTGTTTAAGAGGCAAAATCTACATATTCTACAGAAGAAACGGGCCTGAGACCCCAGCCAGCTATATTTTAGGTTGCATTCTCGACTATGAGTCCTGCTATTTTTGTAACAGCTACTATTTTTGAATACATGTTATGAAGCTACCATTATCACATGCCTAAATGATGAAGTCATTTCAAGTTACAAGACGGAGAGAAAAATCAGCTTTGCTGGGAGAGCAATTCTGTAGCTGTTCAATACAATTATTGACTTAGGATAAAATTTATCTTGCAATATATTTTTCAAGGTATGGTATATTATTTATTTTTTATCAGTACATGTGTGTAACACATAACATTTATATTTCTTGTAGGAAATCAGTGATTGTTCATAACACATCTTCACTCCTTTTTTCATCCCCTGTCCCTCCTCTATCTTCCCCTACCCTTCATCTCTTGATTCCTTTCTCTTATGAGAAAAATTCATCTCCCTGCACCTTGTCATCTAAATTCTATTTGCATCTTTATTTCTCTATTTTGAGATTCTCTTATATGTGAAACAATGTGATATGTGTCTGATTTATTTCATTTAACATTGTGGTATTGAAGTGCACTCATTTTCCTGCAAATAATTCAAGTTTATCATTCTACTACTCCATTGTGTATAAATACTACATTTTCTTTACTCATTCATACATTTGATATACATATAGTCTGCTTCCAAGATTTAGCTATTATTAATTGTAGTGTTATAAACATAGATATGCATGTACCATTGTAATTGACATCTCTAACTCTTTCAGTAGGATACCTAAAGGGTATATAGTTGGGTGCTAGTACTAGCTTTAATTTTTTTAAAAAAATTGATACTGTATAGTTTTGAACCTTTCTCAGTGTTCTAAAATGTTCTTTTATAAGAAGTTTCTGATGTTGGAACTTAGGGCACTGGGAAAACAAGTAGCCAGCTCACCGCCCTGGTAAGTGGCTGTGGCCCAGCAAGCCATGGCCGCCACAGGGCGAGAACCATCAGCGTCTCCTGAGATCCATGCCATGTTGGAACTTAGGGCACTGGTAAAACAAGCAGCCAGCTCGCCACCTTGGTAAGCAGCTATGAGCTTACCGGCACGCGGGCTGAGATTCAAACATTCATATCTCCCTCCCACCTCACCATTAGCAAGTGGGAGCCAGAGATCTGAGCATCTCTTGCGAGGTTGACTATATGCAATATAGCAAATAAGGAGCATTTCCTTGTACCATCTGTTTGAAGACAAATATTTTTATCATTGATTTGCTTTGTTCTGATTAATAGTACTGCTATATTCAATATTCTGTTTGATAAGTTCTATAATGTTCTGTATTTCCTTTAATTTTGCCATACCTAATTAAAAGAACAACTATTGTGAAGAAAATGAGATATATTACGGTACCTATTACTGTTATCCCGGTAACCTGCTCTGAAGTTCTGTACCAATTTCACTACACTGTCTCAATTGGTTTTGTTCTGTCTTGTTCTGTGGTATTTTACTACTTTAAAAAAAATTTCTAAAAAGAAGTTTCCACATATTTTAATACTAAAATTGTACAATACTTATCCTTTTTAAATAAAACTTCTGACCTGTGTCACTCTAATGTAATTTTTTAGTGACTCCTGAGTTCTGTAATTTTTGAGATAGAAAAGAATTATTTCTAAAATTTTCTATGATATCATAAAGTAAAATTCAAAAATTGATCTTACTTTTTAAAGTGATTTATGCCATCATTAAAAGTTGTTTTCAAGGGCCAAGAATTTAGTTTAGTGGCACAAGCACCTGCCTGTCTCGTGTGAGGTTATGAGTCCGATCGATCCCTGATACCCCACCTAAAAAATTGTTTTCAAGCCAATCATGCTGATATAAGTAATCACAGCATTCCAGAAGTTGAAGCAGGAAGATTGCTGCAAATTCACAGCAACCTAGGCTACATAGTGAGCTCGAGGCCATTCCAGACTACACAGTAGGTCAATGTGACACACACACATACACACACACACACAAATCATTGTTTTTTAAGTACATTATGGAGAAAACACATTGTATCAACAGGAAAAAATCTCATTCTTAAAATTTCTAGAATAATTGCTGAAAATATCAAAATTATGAAATGACATGAAATCCAGATAATTAGCTCCCAAGGGAAAATATTACCAAAATATTTTTCAGACAATTTCAAAAGCCATATAGAATTCAAAACCAGAACAAATATTATCAACACTTGTGAATGTATTTTAAAATGTGTACATGTTTCTAAAACTAGATTTGCAATATTGATGTTATTTCTTGGTGGTGACACAAATTGTCTGCAAAGTATGTAGCCAGGATTGTGCTGTAATTTCTAAGTGATATTGGCTAAAATGTTACAGAAAGAAAAAGTAAATATGAAAAAAAATCAACTAACCATGAGAAATTTAATAAAACATTGATTCTCCTTCCTAGTAGATATTGAGAAGAAAGTTATGAATTGGAGATTTGCCTTAACTAGAGGGATCAAAGGAATATTATCCAAGCTTAGATAGTTTTGAGAGTGAAAAAGAAGTGTGAACAATCACACTAAAATAGCACAGACAGTCCTAATCCAACCAAGTGTACAATGAGCAGATGATCAAAGTAGATGAATGATTTTTGGAAATGTAATTTTGAAAAAGGACTATTAAAAGACTGTTAGACTATCATTGAGGCCATCTACTGCATGTGTTTAAAATCATGGACCTCAGTCTAATTTATTAAGATGTAACAAGCATACATATTTACATGATGTAATGTGATATTTAAAGCATACATGTGGTGTGTAATAAAAATCAGGATAATTAGCAATTCCATCTCTTTATCATGTTTCAAGTCTTCAGTTTCTTCAATTTTTGTTTTTCTCTTTTTTATTAGCACTTGTTTTGGGCACATAATGAATACCTTCATTGTCAGTAGTTGGTGCATGTATATGACACATTTTAATTATTTTTAGGTCCCCCATATTCCCCCTTTCCTCCCTCCTAGATCTCTAAAGGATCAGTCTCCCTGTTTCCTATTGTCTATCTTTTATTTTTCTGTTTAATTTCTCCACACATTGGGTTTCTCTTATAAAAGAAACCATACAATATTGAAGATTGTGTATAGGATGGAATTCACTTAATGTTGTCTTAAATGAGCAGCCATTTTCCTACAAATTCCTCAAATGTATCTTTCTTTATAACAGAATAATATTCCACTGTGTATAAAGTCTACATTTTCTTTACACACTCATCTGTTGTTGGACATAAAGGTGGTTCCAAGATTTGCCTACCATGAATATTGCTGTCCTTCATAAAATACATAATAGCACATTGTGTATTTTAGTCATCTCACTGATCTGTAGAACACTAGAACTTACGCTACTAACTGTGTTTGGTATTCATACTTTTAAAGGACATTTTAATCCCTTTCTGTAGGTTAAAGGTAATGTTTCATTGCAATCTAAGTAAAAAAAATGATCCCTTTAAATGGAAAATGACATTTCCTTTCTACTCTTTTTAACCCTTCTTGGTCTCCATAGTAAGCATCAAATGAGAAGTTGAAAGGGAAATACAACTGAGAGACATATACATCGTTTTTACTTCTCTATTTGGTTTTCAGGATGAAGAGAAACAATAGATTTATAGATGATACTATAAAAAAGACTATGGATCATGAGAAATGCTAAAGTGCTCTGAAATGGTTAAGTCATTTTTGGTCAGAGAATGGCATGAAAAGGTAATAGATTTAATGTTACTATTACGAATAGCTAGAGAACAAATAGCACTTTATATGTAACAGGCAGATTTCTAAATACACTAACTATATAACTATTTCAAAGTTTGTACCAAATTTATGAAATCAATTTGACTATTATCCTCATGTTGTAGATGAGGAAATCAAAGCACAATGACATCATATAACTTACTCAAGATCAAACAACTAGTTAGCATTAGATCTGGGACTGAAACCCAAGCAAATTGAATCTATAACTCTCCCAGTTAATTGTAAAACAACAGAATTAAGATTGTAAAAACATACTTTTTCAGAGATAAAGTAAACCTATCCCCCAAAAAAACCACAAAAAACAGAGAAATGGCAGCAAATAAAGAAAAATTAGCAAAGCCCTTTTCAATTGGTAGTTAATTGACACAGTCTTTCTCTCATGTTCTCTGTGACTTTAGAATTAGAAAAAACATTGCCCATGTTTGTGTGAATATGTACATAAAATTTAACAAAAAATAAAATAGAGCCCCCAAAATATGAGATGTTCCTAAATTCACAAAGCTACATGAATCTGATAATAATTCTTTGCTTTTTGGTCAAACTAAAGTTACATTGTCACCTTCACATTCAGGTGACATCGACATAATTGTTATTGGATATTAACCATTTGATATTGACCACTAAACAAAGAATATATTAGTTTGGGGTTTTAATTTCCTCATGTGTGTAATACCTCAACACATCTCAGAACAAAGATTTCATATATCAAAGTTGCTACACAATTTTCCTATTATAATTTTTATTATTGAACATAATATACGTAGTAAGAGCATGAACTACAAATATGTGATTCAATACATTATCACAAAGCACATGTAACCCTTGTCTAAGCATCATTCTTTCCTTTCCCAAATAAAAGGTCACTGCAGCTTGTAATGGAAGAGTTTAGTTGCTTTACGCAGAGTTCTGTAAGAGTGGAGATATTTGATGTTCATTCCTAAATTGTCTTCCTTTGGTCAGCACCATTTCCCCTTTGTTTCTCTTACTACATATTTTTCTGCTAAATGAAAGTATCATTTTTATTTGTCTTCAATGTTCTTCATACATATTCCTCCCAGGGCTATTACAAAGAATCCTGATATAAATGTTTTTCTTCATTTTGTGCTTACTCTCCTTTAATTTGAAATTATTGCTTGCAGTATGTGTTGTTCAAAATCAGCTGACAGCACCAAATTCCAGAAAGTACTAAATTCTTGGGCCTCTAGAAACTCAGAATCTTTCCATTGTATCCGTGATTGAGATAGTAAAGGATCAAGTGTGAATATTAATCTATTTCTTACTTATTCATTCTTGGTTGTTACTTTATTCTGCTAACAGAAGCCTTAGTTTGTTTGGTTTATTTGTTTGTTTTTTAAGGCAGATTCTTTCTCTTTGTTTATTCTAAATCAAAATTATTTTATTATTATTAATACATATGTATTATTATTGAGATTCAGTCCCATTTTCACAAGCATATAAGGTACACTGATCACATCCGTGTACTTTTCTTCCATCATCCTTTCTCCCACACTTTCCAGCACCTACTAATCCCTTTTCTCCTGACCCATGTGCCAGTCAAAATCTGTGCTCAGCTTCTGAACCTCTTGGAATCATAAAATTACTGGAAGTAGAGCTTATACCATTCCTTAGGCTTTTCTCTCTGCTTACAATTATTCCTGTGTGTGTGTGTGTGTGTGTGTGTGTGTGTGCCTGTGTATTTGAGAGCAAATTTACTTTTTAACAAAAGAGATTTTGTTCTAGCCAGCTGGTCTATCATTAGAAGAAGTGGGACTAATCAAGCAATCAATATTTAATGCACTAATACAGACAATGAGAAGAAATATGAAAAAGAAACATCAAATCTATACAATGTGAAGATTTTTTTATTAACTACAATTTGAACTTATTCTCAAGGAAATCAAAAGAAAAACTGCAAAAGCAGATACATGACAAAAGAAGTCTCATTTGAACGAAAAAACCTGAGTCAAAACAAAGTTATGAATATGCCAGAGAAGCAAACAATTGAAAAAATGCAGTTAAAACTCAAATAGTATCAAAAAACTATGAAAAGAGAATGCTTTTATAAGGAGACAAATGACTCATCATATTCCAAAATAAGTCATTAAAATAAATTTACATCTGTGCACATATCAACCTTATCAGTTACAACTTGCAATTCACAGTAAAGCAATATATTTAAAATAGGGTGCAATAAACAGTGAGATCAACAACAGTTAAAAAACCTCTACTGTGTCTTTTTTTGTTCTCCCAGTATCTTTCTTTAAATGTATGTTGAAAGGATTCTCAGTATTGAGCAGAAATAAGAAATCCAATGTTATCTTAAACAAACAAGTGAAAAAATAAGCTATTAATAAAGATAAATTTAAAAACAGCAGATCAAAAGAAAAGGCTACAATTATTCCAAGTTCTGCTTCTTAAGTACACACATACTTACATACATAAAAAGAAAGAAATCTGGGATAATAAAATTGTATTTAAATGAAAAACTATATAAATGAGAAATGAGGAAGGCAATATGTTTTCAGATATGAATAAGATTTAAAATGTAGGGTGGAAATAAATACCTATTATCACATACTTGACATTCTCTATGAAACAAATATTCTTTAATAAATAGTATTTAATCTAATGTATTCAAAAGGTTGAACTAGTAAGAATAAAAGCAATAGGAATATTTTCTCTAAGGAATTAAACTACATAATGCAAAGGAGACTTTTTAAATCAAAATCATTTGAAGAAGTTATTTCTCTAGCTAGGGCACCTCTGCCATAGTACTAAAAAAATTATTCAATTCAATAGATATCAAAATTAATCAAGTACTTTTTAAAAAAGATAGCATTTACCAATTTTATTTCCGAATTAAATGCAGAGAAATTAAAGTGAAACATAGGTAAGATGATTTTGATCATATATTTGAAGAATGATATATGATTCTTTCAAATGCAGAAACTAGAGAAAAGGCAATACAAAAGTAAACTATTAGAGAAAAAGAAGGAGAAAGGGGAGGAAAAAAGAAGGTAATGGGGTTTGGATATGAACAAGGTACCTTACATGTATGCAAGAAAATCCATAGTAAAACCATATTCCTCTATAATTAATATACATTGTTTTTTGAAAATGATGCAACATGACTTTTTGGTCTCATTGTGTAAGAATACAATTAATTTTTAATGTTATATCTAACATGAATAATTTCAATATGTTAATGGAAAAACATCCAGCCAGATCAATGACAAAATATATTTTAAATCTCAAAAATATCACTTCAGTCAAGAAAACACAGGTAGGATTTAAGAAAAAAATTAAGTATTTATTCAAGAATAATGTGTATCTTTAATATGATCTTAATCAAAAATGTCAAAGAACTGTGGAAACCAGCAAAATAATTTTCAATGTCATATAGAAAAATGTACCTGGACTTCTCTATACCCTGCACAGTTTATGAGGTTACAAACATCTTTGTTAGTTTTGTTGGCTATTGCTCTGTAATTTAGAGATTTAGCAGCATAATATAATACTAACTTATTAATTCACAGATGTATTATTCAGAATCCTGGACAAGATCTAGCCAAATCTTCCTTCAGATTCCACTAGTCTGCAATCAAGGCAATATCTGAGCTATCTTTCCCTCTCAAATCTGAAGAAGAATCCGCTTCCAAATATATTTACATTGTGAATAGGATTAATTAGCTTTTGATTATATGACTGAAATTCCAAGTTTCTTACTGTGGAAGGAAGCCACTAACACCTCCCTAACATGCGGCCTCTCAAGTTTAGCTGGGGAATATGTGTCCAACTGGCTAACACAAAACCTTATGTAATGTACTACAATTTTAAGGAATGCTATGCAAAGCAACATAATTAAGGCAAAGCACATCACTACCTCTGCCGTATTCTTTTGGTTAGAAGGAAGTCTTAGGTCTTAGCCACATCCAAGATAAGGGAATTCCATATTCCTAAATTTTCAGAAGCAAGCCTGCAAACTGACCGAGGGGATACAACAAGAAATGAAAGAGAAAAATACAAATTTCCAAGCAAGGAGGCTCAAGGGACTCCTATCTCTAGGAGACAAGAGCCCTCGGAGTCTAGAAAGCTCTGTTTTTATTAGTAAAACAAGGCAATATAACAATCATTCAATCCAAGGTTCAAGAAACCGTAAGTAATTAAAAAGGAACATAACAACCTCACATCCAGATATGTAATTTTATTTGTTTAGCACTCAGCTGATGTTCTGCCCCAGCCCTACTGTGAGCATCAGCGTTCCTGCACACAAGCAAGGGAGGCAGCCTTCCACCCCTTCTCCTCTGTTGCTGATCAGGTAGTCTGGTCTCCCACACTACACTTTGCAAACTAAGTTCTGAAAGTCAAAACTTAAAGGTCTCTCTCTCTCTCTCTCTCTCTCTCTCTCTCTCTCTCTCTCTCTCTCATATAAAATGGTTCCAAAAGTAGGAAGTAGGTCACTTATTTGAAATAATTATGTATTAATTTTATAAAGAAAAAAACAATATGATGAACCTCAATCACCAAGTATAAAAAGCAATACCACCATCAACCTCCAAAATAATAAGTAAATACAATATTATAAAAGCTATTTGGATAAGAATTACTTCAAAAATATACCTATTTTGAAAATATGAAATTTTTGCCAAAGTGTGCTAGAACAAGTCTGTATTCTCAGCACACTGGGTGACTAAGGAAGGCAAATGAGAAATTTGAGGCCAGTCTGGGGAACTTAAGAGATTTAAGCAGAAATTGTCTCAAATTAAAACATTTTTTTAAAAGGGCTAAGGACATAGCTCAATAGAAAGGCCCTGGAAGCAATCCCAGTACCAAAAAAAAAAAAAAAAAGAGATTATTGCCACATTTGTTACAATAAAAATGTATATTTAAAAGGACAAAAACACTAAATATTTCTCCAGTAGCTTCATTTTTATAAAGAGGTGATACTGGTGCACTTTTCAGAAAATTACTGTAAATTTTTAAGAAAAAATAAAAAATCCAGGCCTAACATCCTCAACTTTCTGGTAACTGCTAGTTTTCAGACAGTAAGTTCAAGGACAAGACTGAATTTCAAGGGTATGTAATTTTTTCCTTTCATAACTCCAGATTTCGATTATAGGTATGAACATGACAACTTAAAAGTCAATCTTAAAAGTCACTTTAGGGAACACCTGGTAAGCTCAGATGTACCTAGCCAAAATGAGCATCACACACTCCTATAAAACATTCATGCACAGGGACACAGCTAGTCCTAACCCATCTGTTGTGGAAAAATACATAAAGAAAGTAAAAGAGTTGAAATGAATGGTCTAAATCTCCCTCTGAGGGAGCTTTCTCTATTCAACCTCCTGTGGCAGCTGTTCTAAAATGATTCAAGGGTTTCTTTTTCATGTTTCTTACATTTTAATTTTGTTGTATTTTGTCTGTTTTCCCCTGTGAAACGAGACATATTTTTCAGATGGCTTCTATGTTGTTACAAATATGATGTCAGTTATTAAGATAGTGATAGATAAGAAAGGCACAGCAAAACGTTCTTTGATTTACAATTAAACTAGTCTTTCACATATATTTCCAAAGAAGAAAGGAAAATCTTCTAAGAGTCACATTTTCTGTTGTAATAATGTGCAAGTTACAAGTTAAACATTAAGAACAAAATTTGATAGAGTGATGTATGGCTTCACCAATAAAAATGTACAAGCAATTACTGGTAAATTATCAGGATAAATTACCGGATTTTGCAATTTTAATGAGGCCTATATACATCTTGTCTTATTCATTTATTTGTGAATAGTTTATCTTCCTATAAATGTTGTTAGTGTCATAAAAGACAATGTCAAATGTAATTTACTGTAATTAGATAGACACATAGATTCAGAATTGGGCACTGACTTAATCCAAGTATTTGAATTTATCTCTTATTTCTCACTTACATGAGTCACAATTCTCATGTGTCAAAAGTTCAATTAACACATAATGTTCATATCAAGTAAGTTTTGAGTGAATAATAGACCATGTGTACAGGAATTTTGATCCCTGAAATGAGGTTATAATTTAAATGCAAGCATGTCTCTAAGGGATTTTTATTTAATTCAACAGATACTTATTATGACTATTATGTATATGCTATCAGTGGGCAATAGTATTTAAAATCATTTGTATCTAATTGTGAGTTTATTATTTATAAAGAGGATTAGAAATGAGAAATTTCAGTTCAATTGATATATGTAAGATTCAAGTCTTACATCTTTGTTGTGTACATAAAAGAATTAAGAAATTTAGTAATCAGCAAAATCAACACAAGCAATAAATATCATAGGTTATTCACACAGAAAAAGGTTCACTGAGGGATTAAAAATAATAAGAATGGTTCCCAGAACAAGGTAAATAATATGACTCTTCCAGACATTGAGCAGACTGCTCTTCACTTACTGCGTTCCATTGTATCTAAAACTCTGGATGATAATGACCACAATTCAGAAGCAACATGAGATCGTATTATGGAGATTATATTGTATTATGTTATGTTATATTATGTTACATTTATTGTACTATGGAGAGAATCAGTAAACTAAATCAATTTAGCTTTTTCTTTATATTCAGTCATTTATATGTTCTCCATTTTTTCCAATTGAAAAAGCTTTCAGGTATACAAGGTTTTATATTTCTACGCTATTTTCTGGTAAGAAAAAGTAAATGTAAAAGTTTCAGGTCAGACAGAATGTACTTCAAAAATTTTGGTGCATATGACCAAGATAATAATTACAATTATCTTTTATTGAAAAGTTGATATTTCAGTTAATACTGCAACTGCACAATCCAGCTAGGTGTCCTAAATCCTCTGGTCTAACAATTACTGTTCCATATTGGAGTAAATACTTGCCCCTTTTAATAATAAGACTAAGAGGGAAAAAAATGACAGAAACTGATCTTATGTTTTACTTGGAGCCCTTTTGAACTATGAACCACTACTTATCCAGGGTAGGGAAAGGAACACAGTGAGCAACATGTCCCATATATTCTGTGATCCAACCTTTGCATTCTCCACTAATCCTTTCAAAACAGGGAATGTTATGAGATATGCCAAACTTTCTTTAATTTCTTTCCTGGAAATTCCAAATTATTTCTCAACAAGGGAAGTCCTTCAACAGTTTCAAGTGCTTCATCAAATTAAGGCATTTTGTACAGGGAAAAATATTTTGAAGCTGTGATTTGCTACCTTTTCATTTTGCAGTTTTACAAGTGAGTCAAGGCTTTGTTTTGTATTTAGCTATTATGGTCACCCTCTTCTCTTTCTAGACTTGTTAGATGGTTTTTTCACTCTCAGCTACATCTGCCATGATAGCAGAGTTTCGATATTACCTGCATGTAAAAGCTGCTCCTCTCCTGGGTAAACAGGAATTATGTGATTTCTAGCTCCAGAACCACCTTATTGCTTTCAAAGGTTTATAGTTAAGTACTGCTGAGACACTGAAAGAAGAACAAATGTGAAGTCACTAAGGTTCCAAAATGGTCTAAACATTTCATGAAATTGATGACTATTCTGTCTTTCTAATTATGTCATGGGATGGTAAATTGAAACCACAAATTTAGCCTTAAATTCCTCCAGCCTAATATTCTTTTCTACCCAATTCTTGCACGAAGTAGTTTGCCACCCTCTTCCCTTCCTAAAGAATTATAGCACAGATGTAAATCCTCCAGGAGGGGACAGAAAAGAAAATCACAATGCCAACTTTTTCAAAATTTCAACTCGAGATCTCCACCAACACCACATATTACCACATAGAAAAGTTTTTGCATTTCATGTAACTACTGTAAAAAAAAAAAAAAAAAAAAAGCATGCACATGGAAAGAATGCTTGTATATGCCAAGAAGATATGTAAGGGTGGTAAAAGGCTTAATTCCAAAGTACATATCATTTTTAATTTATGTCCACTGATATAATTTAGGTATACATAATGACCACATTCATTATCAGGAATCTGTGTTTGAATATGATATATCTTGATTCCTCCTTTTTGCCTCATTCCCTTTCCTTTTTTCAAATCCCTTTTCTCCTCACATTCACGAAGCTCGGTTTTCATTTTACCATTCTCTTTTCATGTTTTCTTTCCCTTCTTTTCTTCCCCCCTCCCCATCCCTATTTACATTTGCCTTTTAAACAGTTTCTTCTTATTTCAAAATATCTATTGTACATTTTTGTTCTTATTTACATTTTCATTTTCTCATACCAGAGAGATAATGTAATATTTACATATCATGTGTCTGACTTATTTCACTTATGATTACGGTCTCAAGGTCCATCCATGTAGCTATGTCTCAATTTTATCTTTCTTCATGGTTGATATATATATATTTCCACATTTTTAATCCATTCATTGGTTGATGGGCATTTGGCTTGCTTCCAAGATTTGGTTACTACAAGCTATGCCACTATAAACTTGGGTGTGCATACATTGCTGTGGTATAATGCTTTAATTTTTCTGGGAAGATGCTCAGAATGGAAGTACCTTGGTCAAATGGGACCTCTAATCTTAGTTTTTTTTTTTAGGAATCTCCACACTAATTTCCAAAGTGGTTGTACCAGCCTATGTTCTCACTAACAGTGGAGAAAGTTTCCTTTTTCTCCACAGCCCTTCCAGCATTTGTTTTTAGTTGTTTTATTGATGATAACTACTTTCTGGAGTTCTCTGGAAATCTCAGAGTGGTTTTAATTAACATTTCTCAAATAACCTCTCTTTTTGAGCATTTTTTCATATATTTCTTTGCCATTTGTACTTCTTCTTCTGAGAAGTGTCTATTCACCTCAGGTGCCCAGTTTTGGATTGGGTCTATGAATTTTGGAGGGTCTTGTTTTTTTCAGTTCTTCATATGTTCTAGATATTAGTCCTTTATCTGAAGAACAACTTACATAAAATTTTTTCCCACTCTGTGGGTTGTGTTTTCACTCTGCTGGCGATTTTTTTCTGCTGTGCAAAAGCTTTCTAATAAGATGAGGTCCTGGTTTTTAATTTGTTGTGATATGAAGAAAATATTTCTGCATAAGAATTTCTTAAACTCTGGAATTTTAGTTCACAACAGCATCTTCATGAGAGACAAGACTGATACATGAAATACTGTGTACTAGAAAGTGATTTTAAAAATAAAGTAAAACATAATAAGGTGGAAATTGGTGACTAAAAGCAGGCTTATATAGTATTTTTAAAATATTATTTATTTTTATTTCAAAGTGTAAATATCGAATTGTTATCATTTCACAAACATGGACAAGATCATCTTTTTCATACTGCAAAGACAAAATTGACTAGATTTGTGATCAGTTTAAACATTTCAGCCATTTTAGCAATCAGTCCCTATCACCACAGCTAAATTAGTCTTTTCATGATCAATATCAATAGCTAAGCTGCAAAGTTCATGTGTCTACTCTAGTCAAATACTTGTATTAGTAAGATAAATGTCAATGAGGCAAGATTATCAATAACAGTGATAATCTTGTTTTTCCATTACAATTTTCTATCTCTTGGACAAATGGGCTAATTGGTAGCTTGATATTTTTAACTAGAAATCAATTTTGAAAGTTTTAACATGATGAAAACCTGTGTTTTAAAAATAATCAATTCCCTTCCTCCATACTTCTTCCCTCATAAAAATATGAATAAATGCATTAGCATCCACATCTACTGCAGTTACAATGTTCCTTATAGCTCTATCATAGACTCAGGGCAATTCAGAGAAAGGGAAAGCAGTTTATTTGTAAGGGGAATGAAAGTATTTTGCTGTTTTCTGTCCTATACCTCCATTCTTAATACTATTTATGGTTTCTGAATATTTTTTGAGTGTAACTAAAACTGTGATTGTCTTTTAAGTAAAACTTTTTTCTTCATAGTTTATAGGTAATTTACCCAATATCAATAATACAGTACTTAACATCTATGAGTGTATCTAAATAAACTCATTGGTAATTGTTTATAATTTAACTTACTTTATGTAAAGCAAATAATATTCTGTAAACCTTCCAAATATTGACAGTAAATATTGACTTAAAAAACTATCATTGAATTATTGTTAAATATGTATCGGGAGCAGATTGTGTTTCTCTGATCTCTGGCTGTCTTATGGCAGATCTGCACTCTCTCATTTTTCTTGGAGATAGAAAATAGAAGAGATCAGATAAATAGCAAAATAAAAGGGCAGAATGAGCAAGGACATGCATTTCTGCAAGAATTGACTCTGAGCACAAAACACAATTGTTCATAAATTCTGCATATATTTAGGTACTGAAAATATCAGTTCTACAGTAATCACTAGACAATCTAAAAGTAGCACCTACACATACCAAACGTATTTTTTTTCATCATAAAAATAAGACAATATGAAGAAATAGTCACAGCTAATACTGAAACTGAACCATGAAATTTAAAATCTTGACATTATAAGATGATATACTTATTTTTTGAATTCACACAACTAATTCTTGAGCCAGACCCAAGTGCTTTCCAACAATCTTCACTGCTAAATATGCCTTCAGGGCCCAGTAAAGAAACTCTCTACCCAAAGAAAATGCATTATTGTGTAGTGTACTCCAGGGCTCAGAAAGCAAATACTTTGAAATCTTGGTGATTATGGCATATGGATTTCTGTGTTCGTGAAGATATCAAAGTTATTGATTTGGCTTTTGTTGTAAAATTGTAAGAATCTACTAAGACCATTCTAAGTACAAAATGAAAGGTAAGTGTGCTTTACTGTGTCTCTAGCTTTGGTTGAATCTATCATTTAAGCACAATGCTGCACTCCTCCTACTGCCTCTGAACCTACCATGCTGCCCAAAGAAGTGCTTCAGATTACGTTGTTTCTTTAATACTTCTTATTGGGTTATCTTAGTACTATTTCATTTTTAGGACAAAACTTCCAACACCTGCAATTTAGAGAAGATGTTTATGTTGGCTCACAGTTCTAGCCTGTGGTCAGTCAAGTCCAAGCAGAAACAGGATAGCAGAGGGACATGGAAGAGCAAAGGATATTCAATCCACAGCAGTCAGGAAGAAGACAAAGAAGGGAAGAACCAGCAACAAGAATGTACTTTTCCCAGCCACACCCTCAGTGATGCACACTCCACCTCCTAAGAGCACTTAAAGCTCCTGATTCGTGTGATGAGTGAATCCACTGATGAGTACGGAGTCCCCACGATCTAATCACTTTCCAACCACATGAGCTTTGGGGGAAAATTTTTTGATCTGAAACATAACAGTAGCCTGTAATGCCAAATATGTTTTCAGAATGAATATAATAAAAGTTCTAATTTTTATTTTTTAAAAATTTCACTTTATCACTATTTAGGAAATCATGGTTTTTGTTCACTAGTGAATACACAAGTATCATAAAAGAATATCTGTGGCTTTTGATATCTAGCCATTGACTAAAAATGTTTTAGCCAAGACATGGCTAGGCCAGGGATAATACAGTCTGGTAGTGTGATAGTTAATCTCCATTGTCAATTTGACCTGCGTAAGAGACAACTAAGGGATTAGTAAAATGTACTTTTGGGTGTGCTGCTGGGGCTTTTCAAGAGAGTACAAGCATACAAGCCAGCCAACTAGGTGAGAATAACTGCCGTGTTTGTTGGTAGCACTGCCTTATAGGCTAATAGCCCAGATGGAACAAAAAGCAGAAAAGAGAGCAAGTCATTTTGCACCTCGAAGCTTCATTCTGTTTGAGCAGGTGCTTATCGCTACCACCATCACCTGTGAACATCAGACTCCAGTTTCTTTAGCTCTTAGACAAGGGTTCATATTAGCAACACTCCTGGCTGTTTCCAGCGTTCACGCTCAAGCTGGTGATACATTCTGGCTCCCTCTTCTTCTGAGGCTTCCTGCTGAGCAGCTAGGGGATGCTCCACCTCTCCATCATGAAGCGGTCATTGTGCTCTCAGGCTTCTAATCCCGTAAAGCAATTTTAAATCTCCCTTTATATCTGATATCTAGTACTCAATTTTATTTAATCTGTTCCTCTAGAGACCCCTAAACAACAAAGGCTTTTAAGTATTTTGACTTTGCTTTCAAAGTAGCATTCAATATTCTGTGTCTGTCAATTTTCATCCAGCAGAATTTGTTTTGAGCAACTAAAGTAGTTTTCCTATCCCTTAAGGGCACAAAAATTCTATAAACATGGGTGCACATAAATCACTATGGCATGATGTCTTCAATTCTGGGAAAAAATCCAGAAGGGGAATAGCTGGATGGAATGGGACTTCCAATCTTAGTTTTTTGAGGAATCTCAGTAATAATTTCTAGCGGTTGTACCGATCTACACCCCCACCAACAGTGGAGAAGGGTTCCTTTTTCCTTACAGTCCTGCCAACATTTATTATCAATTGATTTCTTGATGGCAGCATTCTTTCTGGAGGGAGATTGAATCTCAATACTCTTTTGATTTGCATTTCTTAAATGACTAGTAAGGTTGAACACTTCTTCCTGTATTTATTTGCCATTTGTATTTCTTTTTTTCTTGCCTAAATCTTGTAACCTGAACAACTACTTATAAGATAACAGTATGCACTATATAAACGTGTTAATTTCCTATTATCTTTTGAAGTTCTTTGTCATTTCTATCATTTTTTCTGATTTGCTTTTAAAAATAATAAAAAAATTTTAAAAGAGTACAAATATTCTAAATATTGCTTCTGTTAAATACTTTCTTATGTAGTTTAAAGAACATTTGTACAAAAGTTACTTTGTTTAAATATAGTTAAAAATTCTGGTTAGAAGAGAACTTTTAAAAAGTTGTAGTTTCCGATTTATTGATTACATTATCAACTCTACCCGACAAACTGTTCCTTGCTCTGCAGTCAGAAAAAAATGATATAATTTGAGTGGCCAACTTTCATTCCTGTGGAATGCACTCAGCAATGATGAGTATCGCTAGCCTTGTTAAATTACTACTTCAAAAATTGGTCCAGTCTCTTACAGGTTATATAAGTTGATGTGAGATTATTTTAAACTATTTCAAATTTTTGTCCCATTTTCATGTTAATATCTTCCTTTAAGGCAGTGGTAAATGCATCTACAGGATATAATAGTTTTGCCTATAGACAGTGTGAGATAAAATATTAATAAAATATAATAATTCGTGGAACAGTGAGTAATCCAAATCCACAGTCTTAGTGGTGCATCACTGAAGGAAATGTAATCCGAGTTTCAAGTAAAGCATACATTTCTCCCTTTCTTAGAATATTTTATATCCTATATTTTACATATTTTAGGCATTTGTTTTACTATTATGTAACAGATAGATGGAAACCGATTATTTCTAAGCTAGGTATCAGATAGTCACTTTTGCTTTTGGTATGGGTGAGACATTGAATAGATAGAGCTGGAAACCTCACACCTTTATAAGATCAAAAGAGGAGCTCAGGATCCCCCAAAACAGAACCTTATTAATCTTGTTTTTAGCTGCATTGTTTAAAAATTTAATGGAAGATGATAGATAAAGTGGGAGGGGGAAATAACTTATAATACAGATAAATCCATAGGAGATCCAGAAACTGAAATTGTCAGATATATCCTTATTTAAAACAGTAATTAACATATTGAATAAAATAGAGAAGCTATAGATATTCAACAACTAATGAGAATACAGGAATATAATAAAAATAAAAATTTCTGCTAAAGTACATGTTAGTGGACGAGCTTAACAGCATATCTGACAAAAATTTTAAAAGTTAATGTGAAGTGGAAAATAGTTTAGTAGATCTAAATTCAAGAAATAATGGAGATAGAGTAGGACAGGAAATCATGAAGACACTCAGGAGACACATGGGATAAGTTAAAAATGCTTAATGTAACCTAGATTCAAAGGATACAATGAAACTCTTGAGAAATGAATAGAAATGAGTAGTTGTACATGTAAGTGCATCATAGCACAGTATAGCTATGTAAACAAGGAAATCTTAAAAGCAAGCAGGTATTAACAAATAGACTCATTACTTACAAATAATAGCTGTAGAACCAACAGCTGCTTTGTTAAGAAGGAATCAGATAACAGAATTGAATTGTTAACTAAATGAGACTTTGTAATAAAATTCTATTTCTAGAAGAAATTTGGTACACAAGTGAAGGTAAAAGAGAAACCTACTCAGATGTATAAGTGTCAGGGAAATATATTACTAATAGATACAGAATAAAGAAAATTCTTAAGAATTATTTAAATAGAGGAAAAATGATTACATGTAGAGGACGAGATTAAAAGGGAATAAAGCTAAGATTGTGGTATACAAGGTGATCTTATAGATGTCTTTATATTATTTAAAAATAATATTAATGCTTCATATACTTTGAAATTATGAATAAATTGACAACATAGCAAAATATCAAGAAGTGAAAATTTGAATTAAAGCATTTTAAAGACTTTTCATTGTCAAATGAGTATTAAAAATTAAATTACACCTCAATAAACCAAAATGCATATAACAAATTCTTATGTAAATACTCAAATATTATCTTAAAAATAGGATTAGAACATTAATGTTAAAATATTTAAATATGAATATTAAAAATATTTGTTCAAATGAATACAAAAGAGAGAAGAAAACACAAAGCAAAGCAAAATGTCAGATGGCAGATTTAGATACAAACTGATGAGGAGTTATATTAAATAGACCAGTTAAAAAACAATTGCTAAATTATATTTGTAACATAAAGACATAATTAAAATCTGATAAACTAGAAAAGACAAACAGGCAAATAAAGTAAGACAGTGAGTTAAAACAGAAGTTAAGTCTGTACTCAATGTAAAAAAAACTAGATTTGCTATTATAAAAATAAAAATTATACTTGATTAAAAACAAGAATCATCTATATTCATTACTACTAAACAAAGTAGACAGTAAGATGAGGAAAAAAGTACATAATAAGATGAGAAACAGAAAAATGTAAGATAAAAAGGCATTTTAAAACAATAAAGAAATCAATCAACTCAGAAATTATTTCATTAAAAATATGAATATTATTAACAACATAGTTTCAAAATACATATATGAAAAAAAGAGCTCTACAGCAATACTGATAGTAGCCATGCAGCTTCTAGATCAAAGACAAAGGAAAGTTTATTATTTACCACAGTCCAGTTCAAAAATAATAACTACTGCAGTTCTCTGATACCCTGTTGCTATGGTATAGTGTGTCTCCTCAAGTGATTCCCGTGAATACCACAGTGTATTACTGGAATCAAACACAAGGTAAGAAGCCACCAGCACACGTAACCAACCTTTTACCCAAAAGGACATGTTAGGTGTATTACTGCCCTGGTCTGCAAACATATCTTCTCTGTGCTTAAAAGAAAAGCACCAGCTCAATCTTTTAAAGTGATGTCCTAGATATTCCTGAAAAGAGATTGTGAAAAGAGATTGTTTTTCCTGGTAGGAAAAACCACCACGAGAAATTGCCCCCAATCCTATATGTTCATATATAAAGCATCATATTATATACCAATAAGAGGCACAATTTTTATTTACCAGTTAAAAATCTGTTAATTATATAATAAAACAAAACAAAACAGGAAATAAAAAGCAAACCCACTGTGGAAGAAAAATCGAAATGCATATGACATTTTAAAAGTTTGTATCCAGAAAACATAAATAACTCTTACAAATCAGTAAAAGGGAAACTGTAATTTTCAAAAGCAAATGATAAATTTGATTCCATGAACAAGGATAAAAGGTGACTGTTGGATCAAACAAGATAACATAACTCTTGTAAATGATAAATGACTTGCGTCAAGACTATGAATTTTGACACTCAAATTTAAAAAGAGAAAACAAATTGTCCACAGCTTAATAACAATAAATTCATAGAAATGAAAACTGAATATCTAATTAATATATGACATAATGTCAAATCTCCCTAGCAAAAAAGGAGAGAAAAACCATAACTGTAGTTACAATACCTAAAGTGGTAAAATAGATAAATTATTAATATAAAAATAAATATCATAGCAGTTCTAAAGGTGAAATTTGCCAATTTGAGGTTTCTCAGTGTGAAAAAGAACAGATCAGTATGTTACTTATGAAAATTTTACAGAATTGTATAATGTGTATACACATGGAATTGAGTAAGGATTATTTCAGTATAGATTCATATAGAGCACTTAACTTTCATTAGTTTCTGGAAACTTTTTTTTCCCAAGCAACAATGTTGGAATTTGGAAGTATCATGAAGCATGGAATACACAGGAAGTATCATGAAGTAGGAATATATAGTTGCACTACTGTTGGATTTTCAGAAGAAATACATATAAACTATTTCCTTACTTTAGTATTGAACTAAGTAAGACACATGAAGTCATCAGGCAATAAAAATCAAAGTCATACCCCATCGTTTAAAAAGTCCAGTTTGAATATAATGACCTCATGGCACGATGGTATTAGTTTTCAAACTATGAATCCAAGGATGAGGCAGAATCATGTAATCAACCATAGATAGCGCAGGCAAACTGTAAGGTACATCTTAATTTGCTTTTATTTAGCCTCCCCACAGTGCCAAGAGCAATCAGGAAAGAGCACATTCAGGAAAAGTCCTAAGAGAAGCACAAGAGGAACATGCAGAAATCTATATGCACAGGTCTTCATCCTAAAGTCATTCCTTTTTCAGAGGAGAAGAACATGAGTAAGGTTGGAAAACATCAACTCTTAATAGCTGCATCTTGTAGTTGCAGGAAACAAGAATTGTGGCATGTGGTTTTCTGCAATGTCAATCTATTTCAAAGAGAATGTGAAATATTAAAAAAAAAAGTTAAAGATGACACATCTTATAACACTAAAATACATAATAAAATCATATCTTATTTATGAGACAGAGTGGAATATCTTATTTAGGAGAGTGGAAAATGACATGATATATCTAAAAATGGATGTTTTACTCTTTAAGAACTAACAGAATTGCTGTATAAAACACAAACATTTATTAAATCTATATAGAAAACTCATTTTATTTTCAGTACATTAGAAATATTGCAGGAATAATTTTTAAGATATCTATTTCAGGAGAGAAAAAGTATGAGAAATATATGAAAACTCAGCAGATTAAATCTCATGTATGACCAGTATATAATGTAAGGTTAGTAGCTTGTGTAAGATCAGTGTCTTCCGTATGCCCCAATCTTTTCGACCTCAAACGCCTCCACTCTCCACATTTCAGTGATACGAACCTAGAATTGTCCATACACTTTCTTGTGAATATGTTGCTCATTGTTAATCTGTTTTAATTTCAAATAATTCTACAAAAACATTTTTCATGTGTCTTAATATGTACTAATAACAGAGTTTATCAGATTAGCGGTTATCACTTTACAAACAAGAATCGCTTGGGAAGGTTTAACAAATACCATTGCCAAAGTTCCCTCCCTGCACAATTATTCTGATTTGATTATTCCTAGTGGAGCCTAAGACTTTCACATGTCTCATGTGTAGGACAATGGTTCCAGTTCGAGCTGTAGTCACACTTTAATAAGACTTTATAGTGATCTCTTTGGCCACTTCCATACTGTCACTGAAACTTGTTCATTAATCTATTACTTGTAGCTTCATTATTTTGTGTTGGATAAATAGACAATAGATTAATGAAAAGATCCTTCTTAATCTATGGGAAAACAAGGGCCTATGACAATCATTGTTCTATGAGTGCTAAGAAAAGGTGACAATGAGATGGCAATTATATGTTCTAAATTAATAAAGTTCTTGGAAAGTTATGTATAGTAAAATATTACATTTCTAATCACAGGATGAATCTTAATATCCAGTACAAAATCAAAGATAATAAATATTTGTTAATCGGTTGGATGCACTACTAACATTACTGGAATGCTGATAGTATGCTGTGAAATTGTACTGTGCTGGCTACTTGAAAATGCAAGTTCTGAAGTATTTCCTAGTATTTTCTAAAAATAACTACTATGAAACTGTTTTAATTTTATAATGAGTCAAACTCCTACAATAAAATTTCTGTTATGATTATGGTAGAGATATTGTGTTTTTATGTATAAATGTACAGATCATTTTTAAAATTTGATATTTTAATTTATATAAACTTACAAATCAATAATTCCTAAACTCATTTGACCACAACAAAATACATATATCTGTATTATAATTCTAACATAAGAAATCAGAATTTGAAAAATATTAAGTAATTGTTGAAAACCAGTTAACTAGTAAATGGAAAAGCTAAGTTGAAAATGAACTCCATTTCCTTACAATACTCATACAGTATCCATTAAAAGTCAAATATTGGTGAACATGATAAAAATTATAGAGTAGTATTGAACATTATTTTGAGTAGTTGTTGAATTTTGAGTATTAAGATTTTCCTAAGATACATAGTCATAGTTATAAACTAAAAGATATATGGAATATTTAAATTTATTTTGTCATTTCAACTGATAATGAAAGTTTTGTAGTGGTCACAGTAATTACATTTATTAAGCATAAGATCTAAATAGTTATTTCTATTGTTTGTTGTAAAAATTGAGAATCATTCCCATTTTTCCATGTAGCAGGTTCTAGAAGATGGCAAAAGGAAATGAGTAAAGAACAAGTAAATTTTCATAGGAAAACTGGAACCATTCATCAAGCTTAGATGAAAGCTTTTCTTCTGTTTCTCTGGTGGTGATTTTACTTAAAAGAGTCAAGATGCAGAAAGCTGAAGTCAGGTGGAGCCCTCTCCTCTAATGAAAGAAACGGACTACCCAGCACCATCAGTACCTTTATTTATACAATCAGCATAGGAATAAATTCATAGAGAGTTTAAGGTGAGGAGGGGACGTAGGCCAGGAAGAACATCTAATCTTCAGCAAAACAGCATGGCTTGTGGTTTCCTTGAGAACAAGGCAGGGAGTGTCCATATTACAAAGTGAAGGTCAGTCACTATGTGCGTCAGCTCCCTGAGCTACACACACTTCTCATGGGGCCCTGACAAACTTATGAGAAACAGTGGCCTTGTCCTAATATCCAAGGTACAGAGAGATTTACCCCAAACAGTACTCATAATTCCTAATAGTTAAATCATAATTTGAGTTTCACAAGCTGGGAGAAAATACATCCATTTTGATAGTGGTCTCAAAGAAGTACTAGGATTACTTATAATTCAAATTTGAGAATTATTCTTTATTTTGAGACTTTTCCACTGCCATATCAGAAGGACAAATTCTCTTTATTTTAGCAATTTTCAAACTCCAATTATTTGATTTTTAAGAACAATATTCATCTCCTCATTTTTAATCTTTTCATTTGTCCTTCTAACATTGCATCTTAAATGAAATTGCATTTTCTATTAGCACTCAGCTTAGTTATTTTTAAGTATAGTTGAATTACATTCAAGTAATAAAGTCCCAATTTTTAAACTCATTGGCTACAGTACATGAGTACTAACAATAAATGATGTTGCTTGGTAAAACTAAAGAATCCATATACATCCATAAGATACAGGAGGATTATGCCATATAATTAATACAGACAGTAACTATTGCTTTTCCAATAATTAAAAGTCATATTTCTACTTTGCCTATGTATGATCCAACAAAACCAACTTTGTAAAATAATTTGCTCATGTGGAAAGTGTTTATGAACAAAACAATGTTAAATTATAACTTTGGTATCCAATGTTATTTCGTTCTAGGTATTGCAAGTAATGGACATTAAGATTTTGAATTATATAATTGTTATAATTGTTATCTGACCTAGTTTAATTTTGAAAGGAATTGCCTTTCTTTATAACCTTCAGCGATATCATTTTATACACAATTTCAAACTCTGATAGGTAATAGCACTGATGTCTCAGAAAATCTTTCCATCTCTTAAGAACCCAGATTAAATCAATTTACAAATTTAAAGGGGAGGAAGCAATCAGATAGCAATTCAAAGAATGTTTTAAAATGTATTGTATCTTGAGTATCTTAAGAGATATCAAATTGAGAATGAATTCTGCCTTCAGAAAAGAAGCTGATCTTTGTTGCTGGTGGCAGCTGGTAGCAGCTTTTTGTTGCTATTCTGATAGCAGCATTTTGCTCTTGTTTGTCCAAACTCTGGGTTTAGATGCCTTGGCAGAACATATTTTAGAGACAGAAGTCATATTGCCATATATGGTGAGACTAAAACTCTCTTGTTTTATTAGAAAATAATTAACTTGTTCAAAATTAGGTTGGAGAGTTGCCAACTTTTCCATGATTGCTTAAAGGGCAATGATTTGATAACATTTGTAACAAGGGAAATATTGAGAAAGATACACTTGAGTTCCTATAAACATAAAGCCTGAATGTAATAATGTAGAGAAAAAGTTTGTATAGCTTGAAAAAATGTCTACTAAATAGGAAGCTAATTAAAACACCAAGTTAAAGCAAGATAACTGAATTACTCACATAGTACTAATCTCTAGCTTTGGAATTTTTGTTTTCTTGCCAAAAATATTTAATACAATTTTTCAAAGTAAAGAAAATTAATAATTCATTTTGTCATCAAAATTATATGAGAATTTAATTTTCAAATGAAATCAGAAGATGAAATTCTGATGTATCTCATAAAATATATTCTTACAAGTAATTAAAGCAATTTCAAAGAAAATATTAATGACAAAGTTTTTTGATATTTAATAATGATACTGGTATTTCCATCTAAATTTTCTTCATAAGATGATATTTGTGTTTATTATGTTTATTATTAGGTTCTTTTATTAAAAGTACAAATTATATTTCTTGCTTTCTTTGCTTGCTTTTGCTTACTTCTCAGTGTCCTGTGAACAAACTGAAATTTGAGTTTTATCAAGACAAAATTCAAATTTTAGAATGACAGCAACTGTTTTGATGAAATATTTACACTTTTACTACACTCAACAGAAATAAGAGATTATCTTGAAAATGCTATAGCAATGAACCAGTGTTGTAAATAGATATTAGAATTACAGATAATTACTTAGTACTATCATAACTCTTTCTTTATGAGAACTCATGAATAAGTAGATATGCTAAAAATAGAAATTTGACCAACACTGTTACTCAAAAAAGATATTCTACCTATATGAATTCCCAAATGCACTACTAATTTCTACATTTATACAATACTGCTAATTTCTTTTTAATATTTTCATATTTCATTATCAAATCCTTACTTGAAAAACTACTACTCAGTGAAAAATGCTTAGTAATCAGCAAAGTAAGACCATGATCCTGGTGCTGAGCAAATCTGCGGCAAGAGGATGCCAAGTTATGTATCCTGCCAGGGCAATTTAAGAAAACTGTCTCAAACTTTTTTAAAAATTGATGAGAATTCAGCGATTCCTGAGCTCTGCATCATGTTGGAACTTGGGGTGCTGGGAGAACAGGCAGCTTGCTTGCCGCCCTGGTAAGCAGCTGGGGCCTGCAGGTGTGCAGGCTAAGAATCAGACATCGATCCATTCCCCCTCCCACCCTCCCCGTTAGCAAGTGGGAGCCGGAGGTCTAAGTATCTCTTGGAAGGATGAATGTATGCAGTGTGGCAAGTAAGGGGGATTTCCTTCTACCATCTCTTTGAAGGCAAATATTTTTGCTCAATTTTGATTAATGGTACTGCTCTATTCAATATTCTTTTTTTATAAGTTCCATTTTTCCTTCCATTTTGCTTTACCTGATTGAAAGAACAGCTAATGTGAACAGAATGGGATGTACTATTGTGCCTATTGCTGTTGTCCTGGTGACCTGCAGTGAGGTCTGTGCCAGTTTCACTGGTTTAGTTTGTTCTGTCTTGTTCTGCTGTTTTTGCTACCTTAAAAAAAAGTAGATAACAAAGTAACAAAATGCCTCAAAAAACCTCCACACTACAGCAAAGCTGATCCATGGGGCATGGATGAGGAGTAACTCAAAAACAAAGCAACAGAATAATATAAAGTGATTAAAAAGTAAATAACAACAACAAACAGGTCAGTAAGGTACTGAACAACCTGAAACAGGATATAACTAAGCAAATAATGGACTTAAAAAGTAAAAGGAAGAAAAGAAAATGCTCTAAAAGATATAACTGCATTTATGTTTAAGTGTGTAGGATTGATAACCATGTTGCTAAATTGTTATTGGATCACTGAACTTCTTTGCAGCCTCACTATTTGAATGTCCACTTTGTATGCTTTAATTTTATAACTTGAACAACTATGTCTAAGAAGATAATATGTAATTTATCAACTAGTGATTTCTTACTGTCTTTTTTTCTGAAATTCTGTATTGTTTCCACCCCTTTTTCTGTTTTGCTTTTTTTCCTCTTTAAATAAAAAAAAGAAAAAAAATTGACAAGGAGTGAGAACGTAGCTCAGTTAAAGAGCATCTGTGGTTTTAATCTCTAGTAGTAGGGATAAAAGGTAAGGCTACAAGAGATATTCTATGATGCACCTGATTTTCCCCAGTATCAACATGACTGCTCGTTGTACACTGTGTTCATACTCCTTACTCTGGGTGTGTATTTATGTGTGTGTGTGCATGTTCACAGAGTTGTGCATGCAATAGTATTTGAGCTGAGAGATTATCAATTGCATTTTTAAATGTTCCTAGTTTAACTGAAATAATGTGTCATCGTTTATGTCAGTGGTCCCCAGGCCTCATGCATTTGCATTGTGCATTTGTGATTAGTTCATTGTCTAGCTGGGACTATCCCTGACCATGTTTTTCAAGAGGCATTGGAAATGGCTTGGGGGCAGAGTTTAGAAAGGTTCAGACATGTTGCCTGGATGCTGTTCTGTAGAGGAGATTCTGGTCAGAGCTCAGGAGACCAGAAGGCTGATAGAAACCGTGATGGTAAAGACCAGGCTTGGGAGGTTTCTGCTGGGAAGAAGGACTGTACTGCTTGTTGGACTCCTCACAATGTATGTTACGGCTTGGCAGAAAGTTTGTCTGCATTTTGTTCATACCCAGAGACTTTTCCTGAGACTGAGATTAAGGGCAATGAACTGATTAATCTGGCAAAGGAAATTTCAAGGCAGTTGAATATTGAGGCTGTGGCATGGCTATTGTTGGGGGCTTTTAGCCAGATATATGTTGCAAATCAAGAGCAAAGAGCCCAGCAGGTTAATTTAAAATGCTGTGTTTGGCCAGAAGGAAAACTCCAGTAAAGCTGTGGATTGTAAACACAGAGCTGAGACTTGAAATGCTGAGAAGGAGCAGAGATACAAGAAAGATGGCCAGAGGGCATCCCAGGAAGCAGTGGGTCTCCATCCTTTGCAGCCTCAAAAATGCAAAAGTGAAATAATTTGCTCAGAAGATAAAGCTTCAGCACACCATGCTCCACAACGGTGACAGAAGCCACATGAGGTTCCAGAATGGCAGCAACATAGAGAAGCTTTTCCTCACAATCAGGTAAACAGAGTGCAGCGACCCAGGCAATCGACCCCTATAAGCAAGAGAGGAAGGCTGGCAACAAACCTTGGTGGCATCCACATGGTACTGATTTTAGGTGCAAGGAAAATGCACAAATTCTGAGGGTAAGATGGCTTCCACCTCAATTGCAAAAGGCCTGGGAGGCCAACAGTTTGCCCTTGAGAGGGCAATATGTAAGATGTAAGGGTGAAGCCAAAGGTACAGTGGAATCCCCAGAAGTTTGGAAAAGTCAGGAACATGGATCATCCAAGGAAAGCCATGAAAAGCAAGCAGAGAAGGTTTAAGAGAGAAGCTGTGGGAGCTGAAATCCCTGGAAGGGTCATGGGGGTGGAATCACCCAAGCCTTTTGGAGCTTGCAACCAGATTGCTTCAAATGCTGAGCATGGAACTATAGTACTTAATGTTCCCCTGCTGGATGTTGGACTTGCTTTGTTTCCAATGCTTTATATTCCCGTTTGTAACTTTTGGAATGGTAATGCTTATCTTGTGCCTTTGCATTTCAGAAATTTTTAACCTTGTTTAATTTGTACAGGGGGTTACAGTTAAGAGTTTGCCATAGATATCAGAGGAGACTTGGGATTTGGACTTCTCAGCAATGCTGAAAATGTTAAGACTTTGGCAACTCTTGGAGATGGACTAAATGTCTTTTTGTATAAAGGATGGGCATGAGTCTTTGGGGCCGAGGCATGGAATGTCATGGTTTATGTCAGTGGCCCCCAGGCCTCATGCGTTTGCATTGTGCATTTGTGATTGATTCATTGTCTAGCTCTTGAATTGATGGTGTCAGTGCTACACCCACCTAGCAATGGAGCCAGGATGTGATGTAATGGTAGGAAGAAGGTGTGCCACTCTTTTACCAGTTTCCACCTTGCTGTTTTGCAGCTGCCATGAACTGTGGCCCTGCCATGCCATCCTGCCTTGGAGCCAACTGAGTATGGACTGAAACCTCCAAAAACTGTAAGAAATAAACCTTTCCTTTTCCAAATTTGGGCATCAGGTATTTTGTCTCAGCAACAAGTAAAAATAACTAAGACATAATCTGATCTCATTTTCTCTTATTTGCAATGAGACAAAATGGCTTATTAGAGTTTAGAATGTTCAGGACACAAAGAGCGGTGGTGGCAGTGGCTTGTCCCAGTATGCAGTTCAGGATGGGTTTGAATTCACATTGTAGTCCAAGATGGCCTCAGACTCTCAGTGATCCTGCTGCCTCAACCTCATGACTGCTTAAATAACAGGCCAGCCTGCTATGAGATGGATGAAGAAGACAGTTAGTACATCTCACAACTCAAGGATGTCTAACACAGCTGTGATACCACTGGGACAGGCTTTGTAGACCTGGAGGAGCTGATCCTCCACCTGGATAAGCATCTGCCTGCCATCCTGAAGACTCTGCTTGAAGATGACCTTGATGCCAGGAGTGAGGATACAAGATGAGAAGTATACAAGGATATTCAGCTATTCCCAGCAGCCTCCAGCCACTGTTCTGAATCTATGATCACTTGGATTCCAGGAAAGGCACAGAACCTCATATGACTGAGATCACTGCAGACAGAAACAATCTTTCCTGAGAATGTAACCATCCCTCAAATACAAAGATTCCAGAACTATGACACCAAGACTGAGATAATAATCAACCAGACTCCAGATGATCAAGCTAATCCTTGAAAGCTGGCTTCTCAACTTTGCAGTGGGTCACTCTGGCCCCCTATATCACAGTGTACTCCCTCCATCTTCCATAAGCTGTAGTCCTTTTGTACCTTCCCTCTAATCTTCCAATTAAAACTTTATTTATTGCCTATAAAAATAAAAGCCAAATACTTTGCATTGGAATAAGAAACATACTTTGATGGCATCTTGGCCATCAACAAGATCTATCCTTCTCAAGCTTGAGAGCCCAAAAGTGTAAATGCTTACTTTTAGAAGAGAGCCCTGAGCCTCCTGTTCCTACCTGAGTATACCTCAGGATTAATTTCATCATGCTAAGCCATCCAGGCTCTAAGAGGCCACTGTAGCCATGGCCTAAGGGGTCCTGGCTACTGCTCATGCTAGTTTCAAACCTTAGTGTTATACATGTATACATTTGAGGTATGCAGAATGCCTAAGTTACAAGGTCACCAAGGTTTCTACCAAAATTGCAAAGGAAGGTTTGAAAGTCTAGGCAGTGTGTTGTAGGTCAAAAATCCCAGCCAGGAGCCCTTGAGAGGGAGTGCATGAAGCCGTAGGAATGAAGGTGAAGCTCCAGGGGAGATTCCAGAAAGTTGGATATTCTAGGAACATGACATGTGTGCTGATGAAAGCTGCAGCCAATGAGCAGTGACTGCCTAAGAGAGGTCATATGGGCATGAACTGGAAAGGCCATAGGGAAGAGTTGCCAAAGCCCTCTGGAACTCATCTCACCACCATATACCACAGCTACTGATATGCAGCTAGGCTAGAGGATTTAATGTTTTCACTGATGGGTTTCAATCATGCTTTCATCTATTTCCTTTCTATTCCCTTGTTCCTCCCTTTTGGAATAGTATTGTTTACCCTGTGTTGTGGTATGTTGGAAGCACATTACAAAGTGAGCCCAAGGTCAGCCTGAACTGCATAGTGAGACCCTGTCTCAAAAAGACAAAAAAAAAAAAAAAAGATCAGAAAACACAATCCTTTATCTAAATGCCAACATCATTTTTCATAAAGATCAGCATTTTGATTCTTACATTTCTATAGAAATACAAAAAAGACTCAGAATAATCTAAACAATTTTGATAAAGGAACAAAATTAGAGCTCCAATTCTTCCAATCCCATGACATCACAAAGTTAAGCAATCAATGCTGTTTTGTCATGATAATGTTTATTATGATATATTTTTTTAAAAAAATATTCCATGAACTAGATTTATAATGGTGACTATGTTGTTTAATAAGTGCTTATACAATCTAGTATTGAAAAGATTAACACAATTTTTCAGACCAAGAAGGAGGTCTCTGAATGAGCAGCTCAGTTTCTGACCCTGTCCTGTTTCATATTTTTATAAACAAGATCCAAGAGCATATTTACAAAAGTATTGAATAAAGTAATTGAGTTTTTACTATAGATATGTTCCTTTGCATGCAGTCTAGTTTCTTTCCATCTCTGTTACATGTAAGATCCAAAATTGCATGAAAACTTTGGGCATAGATCTTCAAAGTTAAGAATGACTTATGCTAAAAATTTCTTTGAAGAAACTCTTCTGTGGTATTCTACTTGAATAAGTATCCCCCAAAACCTCAGGTCTTAAAAGCTTAGCAGCCATTCTATAGCACCTTTCAGTAGTGGAGCATAGTCTAGGAAGTCGAGTAACTTGAAGTATACCTTTGGAGTTAATATTAGGACTCTGCTCTGATCCCTTCCTGTTCATCTCTCTTTTCATTTGCACGCAATCCAAGCTTTGCCCACAGTGTGTTTCCACCAGGACCTGATGCCATACCATAGTCACAAACAAGAAGACCAACCTAACATGGACTGAAACTTCCTAAACTTTAAGCAAAGATAAATCTTTCCTTCTTGCAAATTGAATATTTCAATTAATTTGTAATAGGAGAAATCTCACAAACATACCTCTTAAACACAAATATTTCATCTCCCTAGAATATATCACACTCAAAAATATATGTGCAAAATAAATTAAAACTTCAAAAAGGTTTTTATGTCATCACCAGATGTAAACGTACATCTTTCTACAAAGATCATGTTTCTTGCCCTTCAAAAATCAAGATCTAAATTCAGCCACATGTCACAAATGACAGAGTTTCAACTTAGAGTACATTATACTGAGTAATATGCACCTATTACAAAGAAACAAATACCAAATAAGCTCATTAATATAAGGAATCTCAAACTCATACAAAAAAAGAAGAAAATAAAATGGTGAATAGAGAATTTGGATGGTGGGGGAAGTTAAAACATAATGGTATGTGCAAAAACAATTGTTTCTAGTCATCCAGAATATGAAAGAAAACATTGTCCGCTATCCATGAAAGTATATATCTATTGCATTCTTTATATATATATATTTTTTTTAAATTCATAACTCATTCTTAAACATTTTCTTGTTTTCTGCAGCCTTTTGTTTTCTTTCTTTAATAGGAGGTAGCAAAAAAAGGTTAATGTTTTTGTCAGTTTTATTTTACACTATTTGTCATAGTCAATTTTATTTCACCACAGTGATATGAATACAGTAGCACTACTCTATAATATAGCTGAGAGAGACAAATCAAAGCAAAAGTAAAAACAAATATTAGCTAATTAATTTCTTAATTAAACACTTAATTAAAGAATAAGTAAAACACTGAGAACAGTGAGAAATATGCGCTATGCCCAAGCTAGTACATTTAGGGAGGCAATGAGAGAAATCAGATAACTCCAATTCATCGAATCTGGTACCATGGTAGAAATATGCACAAACTATTATGGCAGGCTGTAGAAGACACTGTTCTGATCAAGCCTAGGGTGTTTAGAGTAGAGTTCCTCAAGGTAATTGCTGAGTTTTAGTTTAAAACCCGAGTAGAACCAAACCAAGCAAATAAACAAAATATTTTCCCATCACAGAAAAGGCATCATTGTAAGCACAACTTTGAAACTTCATCCCATAGATTTATATGCAATACAGCTCATGTAGAAAATATTATGGAGATAAATATGAAGACATGAAATGGAAATAAGCCTGGATAAGTTATTAGTGGTCAAATTAAAGGATTTTGTCTGTCACGTTAACAGATTAAATTTTATTAGATGAAGTGAAAGAGATGTGATCTAATTTAGTTCTGTCCCTTCCTACCTAGTATAAATTAAAAAGAGCCTGAGCCAAGGAAATTAGTCAGTAAAATACCACAATAGTCCTTGAAAGAGATGGAAAATGTCTACGCAGTAAGGACCAGAATTGTTGAACAGAAGGAAGCTATTTAGGAAATGTATATTAGCTCGACTTATCCTGTGAGATGGATTGGATGAGGATGTTGAAGACAAATAAGAGGCAAGAATCTCCTAGAGTTTTCAGACTTTGTGAGTGAGTGGATAAGAATACCAAAAAATGAATCAGAATACAAATGTATTTTTAGGTGTTTTGGGTTAGAGGTAATTGTGAGATATTCAACTATTGGTATTTATTAAATCTTGGATTTATGACTCTGAGACAGGCAAGTAGTCAGAACAAAAAAAAAATAAGCCATAATCACAAGAAAATGTGGTTAGAATGTTGAAAGGATATTCTGTGGCAGTTTAAGAAATAAAAAGAATTTAGCAACAGCAGGAAATCTAGAGTTAGCACTTTTTTATTACTGCATATGAAATTAATTCGTATTTTAAAGGATTAAAACAAAAATGATAAAAAAAATTTTCAAAATTCCATAGCTTAAACCAAAATGAATCTTCTGCCAGTCTTGCCTTCACTCACTCACTTTGCTTCAGTTAACTTCCATATCACCTGGAGGCTGGGCTCAGGTGAGGTACCTGGTTAATTGGCCTGTGTTCTGCGCTGTCTTTTATTACAGGCTGCTTCTTGACATAGGGGTCTGATGTCAGTATTTCAAGAGAGCAAGGCTGACTCTACCGTGAGATCATAGAAGGGTTGGATAAAAGAAGAATCATAAGAAAGTTCTATCACAGACATAAAAATAAAGAAAGACAGACAGAAATAAAGAAAAAGAGAGAAAGAAACCTTAAAAACAGAGAGTGATTAGTTAACACAGTCAAATGGAAAGGAAATATACTGTTTGACTTAGTGAGTAGGTATTATCTATTACAGTTAGTAATTAAAGGTCTTAGGTGTACAGAATAAGAACAGTTTTAGTGCCAAGAAAGGAAAACTTCAGGTGGCAATTAATAGAAAAGTAAATGAAATTAACTCGCAAAAGAGTTAGGTTTGTTTTTCTAAAACATTAGGTGAGAAGAAAGTAGAGGGAAATTAAGAGTCATTCAATGGTTGTGTTTTTTTAATGGGAGAGGTCTGAATATATGTACAGGGTAGGAGGATAGGAAGAGACAGGAGGGCAGACACATAGAGACAGTGGCTCAGAGAGAAGGAAGTTCAAAGGGAGATACACACAGAAAAACAAAGAAGTATCCAGAAACAGAAAACACACATACAAACAGAGACAAGAGCACTACATGTAAAGGTGCAGGCCATACAGAAATACAGGGAGACGGGGAAATGGTGGCACACACAGCAGTGTGAAATCCCTGGGTTCAACCAGTGCCAAGAAAGTAGAGCAAGAAAGAAAGAGAGGTGGGAGGGAGGGAAAGA